>CM035841.1:230722482-231138357 GCA_020510985.1 Pholidichthys leucotaenia
ACAGGGGAGCAGACTGGGAGAAGAAAAGGTAAGATCTTCTTACCGCTATGCTTGCTGAGTATGAGAGGGAACTCACAGCAATCCGTAGTGAAGTCTGACGGCTTCAGGCCGAATCCCAGGGCAAGGCGGCTTAAATCCCTCGCCGCTGATGATGTGCAGGTGTGTGTGCAGCTGGCGCCGCTGATGAGCGGCGCAGCGTGACAAGGATGGCCACACTTGCCAGTCTGCTCCGACGCGAGCATTGAAGTTGCCTAGCAAAAATAAGCCTTCAGAGCGGGGGATTCTAGATAGCACTTCCTCTAGAGCCTCGTAGAACTGATCTTTGGCTTCTGGAGTGGACGTGAGGGTCGAGGCATACACAGAAAGGATGTTCACAAAGCCCGACAATGTCTTCATGCGGAGGGCGAGGATTCTTTTGGACCCTCTTGTAGAGGTTTCTGTGTTGGCGATCAGCGAGTTCCTCACTGCAAAACCTACACCATGCTGCCTGGACTCATCCTGGGACAGGCCCTGCCAATAAAAGGTGTAGTCTGATTCTCTAAGAGAGCCGCTGTCGGCCAGGTGGGTTTCCTGAAGGCAGGCAACATTGATGTTAAGTCGTGCCAGTTCCTTATTGATGATGGCGGTCTTGCGAGAGTCATCCATTTGTTGGAGATCAGCGGTAAGTCCCGGGCACATGGTGTGAACATTCCAGCTTGCAAATCGAAGAGCTGGAGTCTTTGTATGTTTCTCCTTTTGACTGCCTGGTGCAGAGTGACGCTTGCTTGTCAGGAGAGACCCCTAAGCTCTACGCACCCAGTAGAGCAGGCAAGCCATGGCGGGACAGCACCTTACTGGCTGGGGGCTGCCCAGCTTGAGGTGGGTGGTAGCTGCCCAATGAAGCTGCGAAGGCTTCTCCCACCATCGGACGAGACCCCTGGCGCTCCTCCCTACGCCAATCAGTTGGAGCTTATAACCGGTAACTGCCTCGTCCCGTGTTGTGCCGGAATCTTGCGACGCCGCTGGAGTGGCCTCTCCAGTTTGTGCTAAAAAGCCTAGGCGGGGTAGTATGGAGACACTGGGCTACCCATACGTCAGTGTCCCCCTCTTGGTGTCACTGGCTGAGTCCAAAGGAAAGGATTATCCAATACAGTTTGAGACCAGTTCCACTGCAGGAGTTGCCGGAAGTAATGCTGAGCATCTGCCAACCGCCTTAGGGCTCCACTCCAGATTTATCCTCAAGGTTTACTCCCGAAGCCTTTCCTGTAATCAGGTATAGCAGCAAGGAGGCGGAGGTTTGGAATCAGATTTTACCTTCTCCTAGGTAGTTTGCCGGCCAAGGTTAATGGGCACCACCTGCCCGGATTTGAAATCAGAGTGCTCCTTCTCCTAGGTGGACTGACACCCAAGTCTGACGAGCCCCACCTACCCAGAGCAACCTGGTTATAGCACCAGAGACTCACTGACACCTTCTGTCATTTAGTGAAAACGGTCGGCACGAGAAGTCAGACAGTAGGATTTGGTTAGGAGAGGCTATTGGAGAGACGCTGTGCTATGAGTGGGGTATTTCAGTGGAAATGTAGGTACTCATTTCTGCATTCCACCCCAGCACGTCCTAACCCATTTAGACACCCCCATAACAAAACTAACAATAAAATAATAATAGACAGAAAACACTCAAAACTACAAAGGGAGTCTGAGCACTGTGGACAGACGCTCAGACATGACAGAGCCCCCCCCCCCCATTCCCAAGGGGTGGAATCCAGACACCCCAAGGTAACACCAAAAAAAGAAAGAACCCCCCCCCCCCCCCCCCAGTGAAGGAGTATAGCAAAAAAAACACCCCGGCAGGGAGGTGGGGAAAAACGGCTAGGAGGGAAAAAACAAACCAGCTCATAACTCACACCTGCGCTCCGACAGACCACTAAGCCCCCACGGTCCCAGAACCCAGGGTTCGGGTGGCCGGCCAAAGTCCCAGGCCAGGCAGATGGCCCGATGAAAAGAGTCAGGTGGCCTGTCGGAGAAAATGGGCCACCCGACCCAGAGACTCAGTCTTTCGGGCGGCTGGCCAGCATTCTTGAGCCACCAGGACTGGAAGGGTGAACCAGGAGGTGGCTTTCCCACTGGGAGGCTCAATGGCAGGAAGCTGGACTGGAAGAGGGGGACCCCAACGGCATCTGGTGGCGGAGGAAGGGGGACCACGATGGTGTCCGGCAAAGGAGGAAGACGAACTCCGATGGCGTCTAGCAGAGGAAAAAAGGCCTCAGCATTCTCAGGCTGGTCGGCAGCACCCTCAGTGGTCCCGGGCTGAGACACGGTTGCACCCGCAGCAGCTCTGGACCGTTTTTGTGAATGGTTCATTTTTATAACTGTTTCCTTCCCCAGGCAGCCCAGCTGATGCAGCCGTTGTATGCCGCGCTTAAAAAAAAGAAGCCTGCAGAAACCGATGGACTCCTGGACTCCTGAGTGAGACCAGGCTTTTACAAACGCTAAAACAGCGCTTGCAGATGCCACGTTGCTAGCCCACCCGGATTCGTCTGCACGGATAGCGCTCACTACGGATGCGTCTGATGTTGCCATAGGGGCAGTGGTGGAGCAGTGTGTCTCAGGTTCATGGCAGCTGCTTGCATTTTTTAGCCAAACTTTGCACGACAACGAACGCAAATACAGCACATTCGATAGAGAATTGCTGGCTCTCCACCTGGTGACATGCCATTTCCAGTTCTGGCTGGAGGGGCGCAAGTTCACCGCATTCGTGGACCATAAGCCACTGATACACGAGATGTCCAAGGTCTCGGAACCATGGTTGGCCTGGCAGCAACAGCATTTGGCCCCAATTTCGGAGTTTACGACCAACATTCAACATGTTGCCGGTAAGATCAACGTCGTGGCTGATTGCCTATGGCACGCGTTAATTGCCCCGGTCTACATGGGAATAGATTTCCCCGCCATGGCTGTGGAGCAAGCCGTGGACACGGACATCTGCGCGCTCCAGTCTGCACCAACTGGGTTAAGGCTGGAGAGCAGAGTGGTGCAAGAAGGGTGTCCTCCCTAGTACTGCGACGTCTCCACTGGCCGCCCACACCTGGTGGTTTTGAGCTTTTGGCACCGTCGCGTTTTCGAGTCGGTCCACTCCCTTTCACACCCAGGACTGTGCGCTTCGGTGAAGCCAGTGGGGGCGAAGTTTGTCTGGCCGCGGTTGTGCGAAGACGTGATGAGTGGGCTGCAGCTTGCGCCATGTGCCAGCGGGCCAAAGTGCGCAAGCACACCAGAGCCATTCCAAATCCCGGCTAGGAGGTTTGACCACGTCCATGTGGATTTCACAAGGTTTCACGCACCTTTTGATGGTTGTGGACCGCACTACGTACTGGCCTGAAGTGGTCCCCCTGACTTCTACCACATCCGCAGAAGTGGCTCGCTCTTTTTTGTCAGCTTGGGTTGTACGTTTCGGATCTCCATCGGACATCACGTCCGACAGGGATCCACAGTTCATGTCAGAACTCTGGTATCTGGTGTGATGGCTCAGATCCTGGGGGTCAAAATTCACCACACTACCATGTACAACCCCCAGGCTAACGGGTTACGCGAGTGGTTTCATAGGTCACTTAAAGCAGCGCTCAGAGCTTTGCTCACGGACTTAAATTGGGTCAACCGCCTGCCCTGGGTTCTTTTACGGTTGTGCTCCACACCTAAGGAGGATTTGGGAGCCTCCCCGGCAAAACTCATTTTTTCTCAGCTGCTGCAGATCCTCAGAGAGTTTTTTACTGGAAAACCCCACACCCGAGGCTGATCCACCCATGCAATTTTTACACAGTACGAAAGCTGTGAGCATACCGAGCCTGGCCCACCATTGTTTTCCCCACACATTCGTCCCAAAAAGCTTGCAGAATGCCAGTTTTGTTTTTGTCAGGCACAATGTACACCGAACCCCGCTGTGCCCACCGTACAACGGATCATTCAGGGTGTTGGAACCTGGAGCAAAGCATTTTGTGTTAGACTTGGAGGGACATAGAGAGACCGTCTGCATCAACAGGCTGAAGGTGCTTTTGTGTTGGCAAACGAGCAGATGGTGATGGCCCAAGCTCCCCGGCGCAGACGCCCAATATTGGTGGCTCCACAGGTTAGTGATCCCCCAGCAGGGACCTGCACTCGCGAAGATAATGTGTTTCCCCCCTCCTTTTTTCCCTCCACAGGTTGATGTGCCCTCCTGTACACCTCGCCAGCAGGGCGGTTCGACTGGATCGGCAACCCCCCGCTACAGCCACTATGGGCGCCAGCTCAAGCCCAAAGGACGAGAGGGTTAGTGCCCCTTCTAGGTGTTCGGTGGGGGCTGTGTGGGGGCACGGTGGAGGTTTCTCCACCTAGAGAGAGCAGGGGGAAGGGGGAATAATGGACCGAAGGAGGAGGTCTCACCGGGGGGTATCAGATGGGACTGTTGGGTCTATGCCCCCCCCCCCCCCCGGGGTGAGTGAAAGCTTCCGGGGGCTGCTGAGGGTAGAAGAGTGTAAGAGCGGCCGCGACGTCATGTCATGTTATGTGCCACACATTCCTTTGTTCAAACAACAATTTGTTATGGTCGGAAGTTCTGGGTCTCGATGCATGGAACTAAAGAGATAAAAATGGAATGCACAAAGACTCGGGATCACTGTTTGCTGTACTTCATGTTGGAGAAAGAATAAAGTTGCTGTGTCATTCAGCTTGTTGCCTCGCCTGCCTCCTTTCTCCACAATATAACATTTTTTTTGACAGGCGACAGGAACAGTGCTTTATGTCACAGACACACATTCAGGGAGACGGTTTTTGGTGGACTCCAGCTCCCAGAAGAGCCTCATCCTACCAGTCAACATAGACAGGGTGGCAGGACGCAGTGGTCCCGAGCTCACGGCTGCCAACGGATCCACCATCAGGACATTTGGCGAATGGACACTGACGATATGCTTACATGGATGCAACTTTGAGTGGGACTTTGTGATAGCTGCATGTTCCGGCCCCATTTTAGGTGCAGATTTTTTATGTGCTTATGGGTTGTTGGTCAATGTTGCTAAAAGGAGATTAGTGGATGCTGGCTCTTTTACCTCACTGCCCTGCACAGCTCGGGGAGCTGGGTCAACAACACTGGCTAACATTATAGCTCCAGGGGGTAAGTACCAACATTTGCTCACACAGTTCCCAGCACTCACGGTCCCAACCTTTTCGGCTATGGTAATGAAACACGGGGTCGAGCACTTTATAATGACAAAAGGCCTGCCGGTGTCCATGCATCCTTGGCATTTGGACGCAGCTAAACTGGCCTGCGCGCAAGAAGAGTTTGCCAACTTAGAGCAGTTGGGCATCATCAGGTGCTCCAACAGCCTGTGGGCATCCCTGCTCCACATGGTGCCTAAAGACGATGGGTCATGGCGACCATGCGGTGATTTCCTGTGCCTGAATTACGCCACAGAACACGATCGTTATCCAATTCCACACATCCAGGGTTTTTACGTGCACCTGGTCGGGGCATGTGTTTTTTCGAAAGTGGATCTGGTCCGCGGATACCATCAGGTCCCGGTACGTGCGGAAGATGTTCCAAAAACAGCAGAAATAACTTCTTTCGGCCTTTTCAAGTTTTTCGCATGCCGTTTGGATTAAAAGGCACAGCGCAGACTTTCCAGAGGATGATGGACGCGGTGCTTCACAATTTGTCTTCGATTTTTCTCTACTTAGACGACATTCTGGTAGCTAGCACGTCCGAGGAGGAGCGCATCACCCATTTCAAGACGGTTTTCCAGAGGTTGGAAGCGCATGGACTAATAGTTAACTCGGCGAAGTGCCAGTTCGGTGTACCAGAGATTGATTTTTTTGGGCCACTGCATTTCGCCGGAGGGCGCGATTCCGTAACCAGATAAGGTGCGCGCTGTGGTGGACTTTCCGCGTCCACAGACTGTGAGAGCACTACAGGAGTTTTTGTGAATGGTTAATATTTTTAACTGTTTCCTTCCCCGGGCAGCCCAGCTGATGCAGCCGTTGTATGCCGCACTTAAAAAAAAGAAGGCCGCGGAAGCCATAGACTGGACTCCTGAGCCAGTCCACGCTTTTACAAATGCCAAAACAGCGCTTGTGGATGCCACATTGTTAGCCCACCCGGATCCGTCCGCATGGATAGCACTCACGACGGATGCGTCTGATGTTGCCATAGGGGCAGTGGTGGAGCAGTGCATCTCAGGTTCGTGGCAGCCACTCGCATTTTTTAGCTGGACTTTGCGAGACAACGAACGCAAGTACCGCAAATTCGATAGAGAATTGCTGGCTCTCCACCTGGCGGCACGCCATTTTCAGTTCTGGCTGGAGGGGCGCAAGTTCACCGCGTTCATGGACCATAAGCCACTGACACATGCGATGTCTAAGACCTCAGAACCATCGTCGGTCTGGCAGCAATGGCATTTGGCCCCAATTTCGGAGTTTACGACTGACATTCAACACGTTGCCGGTAAACTCAATGTCGTGGCCGATTGCCTGTCTCGCGTGTTAATCGCCCCAGTCTACGTGGGAATATATTTCCCCGCCATGGCTCCCACGCAAGCCGGGGACGTGGACATTTGTGCGCTCTAGTCTGCACCAACAGGATTAAGGCTGTAGAGCAGAGTGGTGCAAGAAGGGTGCCCTCCTTTGCTCTGCGATGTCTCCACCGACCGCCTGCGCCCTGTGGTTCTGAGCTCTTGGCGCCGTCGCATTTTTGAGTTGGTCCACTCCCTTTCGCACCCGGGAGTGTGCACTTTAGTGAAGCTAGTGGGGCGAACTTCGTCTGGCTACGCTTGCACAAGAATGTGAAAGAGTAGGCTGCAGTGTGCATTGCATGCCAGCGGGCCAAAGTGCACAAGCACACCAGAGCTCGCCTCAAGCCGTTCCAAATCCCAGCTAAGAGGTTCGTCCACGTCCACATGGATTTGGTGGGACTCCTCCCACCATCGCAAGGTTTCACACACCTTTTGACAGTCATGGACTTCACCACGCGCTGGCCTGAAGTGGTCCCGCTGGCTTCTACCACGTCCACGGAAGTGGTGCACGCTTCTTTGTCGGCTTGGGTTGCATGTTTCAGATCTCCATCGGACATCACGCCCAACAGAGGCCCTCAGTTTGTTTCAGAACTCTGGTTCTGAAACAAACCCCCATGGCCCAGAGCCTGGGGGTCAAAATTCACCGCACTACCGCGTACAACCCCCAGGCTAACAGGTTATGCAAGTGTTTTCATAGGTCGCTTAAAGCAGCACTCAGAGCTTCGCTCATGGACATCAAATTGGGTCGACCACCTGCCTTGGGTTCTTTTAGGGTTGTGCTCCGCACCTAAGGAGGATTTGAAAGCCTCCCTGGCAGCACTTGTTTTTTCTCAGCCACTGCGGATCCCCGGAGAGTTGTTACCGGAAAACCCCATGCCCGAGGCTGATCTGCCCGCACAATTTTTACACAGTACAGAGGCTGTGAGCATACCGGGCCCGGCCCACCATTGTTCTCCCCGAACATTTGTCCCAAAAAGCTTGCAGAATGCCAGTTTTGTTTTTGTCAGGCACGATGCGCACTGGACCCCGCTGCGCCCACCGTACGACAGACTGTTCAGGGTGTTGGAACCTGGGGCGAAGCATTTTGTGTTAGACTTGGGGGGACATAGGGAGACTGTCTGCATCAACAGGCTGAAGCCCACTTTTGTGTTGGCAGACGAGAAGGTGGTGTTAGCCCAAGATCCCCGGTGTGGACGCCTACCATTGGTGGCTCTTCACGTTGGTGATCCCTCAGCAGGGACCTGCGCTCACGAACCTGATGTGTTTTCTCCCTCTCCTTTTTTCCCTCCACAGACTGATGTGCCCTCCTGTACACCCCGCCAGCAGGGCAGTTCGACTGGATCGGCGACCCCCCGCTACAGCCTCTATGGGCGCCACCTCAAGCCCAAAGGACGGGTGGTAGTGGTGGGGGGGGTTAGTGCCCCTTCTGGGTGTTAGGGGATGGGGGGCTGTGTGGGGGCATGGTGTTAGACTTCTCCACCCAGGAAACAATGGCCCAAAAGAGGAGGTGTCACCAGGAGTTTCAGACGGGACAGTAAGGACTATGTGCCCTCCGAGGAGTAAATGCCAGGCCGGTGGGAGAATGGTGTGAGAGTGGCGCTGGCGTTATGTCATGTTAATGTGCCACACAGGCTTTGTTCTAAACGTAATGTGTTATGGTTGGAAGTTCCGGGTCTCAATGCATGGAAATAAAGATATAAAATATGGATGCACAGAGACTCGGGATGAGTCTCTGTGCATCCCTATAATCTCTCCAGCGAGTCTTGGGTCTGCCCCGGGGTCTCCTCCCAGTGGGACATGCCCAAAAAACCTCAAGTGGGAGGCGTCCAGAAGGCATCCTGATCAGATGCCCAAACCACCTCAACTGGCTCCTTTCAATGTGCAGGAGCAGCGGTTCTACTCTGAGCCTCTACCGGATGACTGAGCTCCTCACCCTATCTCTAAGGGTGAGCCCAGCAATCTTATGATGAAAGCTCATTTCAGCCGCTTCTATCCGCTATCTCATTCTTTCATACATTACCTAAAGTTCGTGACCATAGGTGAGGGTAGGAACATAGATTGACTGGTAAATCGACAGCTTTGCCTTAGAACTTAGCTCCCTCTTCACCACAACAGACCGGTACAATGTCCGCATCACTGCAGATGCTGCTTCAATCCGTCTGTCAATCTCTCATTCCATTCTCCCCTCACTCGTGAATTAGACCCCGAGATACTTAAACCCACTTGGGGCAGGAGCTTGTCTCCAACCCGCAGAGGATAATCCACCTTTTCCCGATTGAGGACCATGGACTCGGACTTGGAAGTGCTGACTCTCATTCCATTCTTCACACTCAGCAGCAAACCGTCCCAGTAAGACCTGTAGGTCATTGCTGGATGAAGCCAACAGGACAACATCATCTGCAAACAAGAGAGATGAGATCCTGCGGTCACCAAGCATGACACCCTCCGTTCCCTGGCTGCCCCTAGAGATCCTGTCCATAAAAATTATGAACATGATCGGTGACAAAGGGCAGCCCTGGCGGAGTCCAACTCTCACTGGGAATGAGTCCGATCGAGTGTTGGCAATACGCACCAAACTCTCACAACGGTCATACAGAGACCGGATAGCTCGTAACAACAAGCCCGATACCCCATACTCCTGAAGCACCCCCTACAAAAAACCACAAGGAACACGGTCGAATGCCTTCTCCAAGTCCACAACACACATGTAAACTGCTTGGGCAAACTCCCACGAACCCCTGAGGATTCTTGAGAGGGTAAAGAGTTGGTCCGATGTGCCACAGCCAGGGGAAAACCATATTGCTCCTCCTGAATCCAAGGTTTGACCAACGGCCAGACTCTCCTCTCCAGTACCTTGGCATAGACCTCCCCAGGGAGACTGAGGAGTGTGATCCCTCTAAAGTTGGAGCACACCCTCCGGTCCCCTTTCTTGAAGAGAGAAACCACCACCCCAGTTTGCCATGCCAAAGGCACTGTCCCTGACCTACACATGATGTTGCAGAGGCGTGTCAACCATGACAGCTCTACAACATCTAGGGCCTTGACGTAGTCAGGGTGAATCTCATCCACCCCCGGGGCCCAGCCACCAAGGAGCTTTTTAACCACCTTGGCAACCTCAGCCCCTGTGATGGGTGAGTTGTCCCCCTCGTTCACAAGCCCTGCTTCCTCTGTGGAAAGCATGTCAGTGGGATTGAGGAGATCCTTGAAGTAGTCCTTCCACCGCCCTATGATATCCCCAGTCAAAGTCAGCAGCTCCCCATCCACACCATACACAGTGTGGACAGGGAGCTGCTTCCCCCTCCTGAGCCGTTGGACAGTTTGCCAGAATCTCTTTGAGGCTGACCGAAAGTCTTGTTCTATGGCCTCACCGAACTCCTCCCACACCCAAGTTTTTGCTTCAGCAACCACCCGAGCTGCTCAGCTGCTTCGGGAGTCCCACAAGCCAACCAAGCTCAATAGGACTCCTTCTTCAGCTTAATGGATCCCCTCACCACTAGCATTGGCGCTCCTCCCGGTGCTGGTGTGCTTGCACGGCTATCTAAAAACTAAAAGTTAATAATAATACCATCGTGATTGTGGAGCAGAATGGCCAGATGAATTGCATATCATATGCGAACACATATGCATGCTTTGACTAAAGGACGACTGTGACTAAACACACAAAAACGCCCAAATAACAAGGAGCGCCATGTTGAACCTGCTGTGCCACAAAGGACAGCGGTGGCACACGGGTGAAGCAGCAGCCGAGACTCCCATTAACCGGGCAGGCAGGGCTTGGCTCCCTGTGACGGACTGCGGTAAGGAGGTCCGGCTGCTGCTTGCCCCCCCACCCCCCAGCGCACCCACACTCCTCGTGTTATCCACATATGCCAAATTATCCTTTAGAGCTACGCAATCACAGCAACATTATAGTATAATTTTTCAAGCATTAAATCTTCAGTATTGTCTTTTTCTGGTCAAATTTGTCACTTTTCACTTCCTTGTTTTGTTTATCAAGCTGAAGCTTGATTTGAAGATTATACCAGAGAATATCTGCCAGCAGATATTTCTTCCAAAGTCCAGCGATTACAAGCTGAGATCCGACAGCGATAATGAGGCTTCTGCTCCTGCTTCGCTGGCCACATAGTATGCCATGCAGACACGAGAATCTTTCAGCGGCGTTCTCGGGTCGGGATAATTGGATATAGTTGAAAATCTGATCTGAATCACAGAATTGGAGAGACAAGATTAATAAAAAAAAAAAAATCCAGCCATGAAATCTGAGTCCTTCAGAAGTCATGGGGGTTGGCAAGAACAGCTTCCAGTGTGAGAAAAACGATCCGTCCCCTTTAATCCACGGTGAGTTATGAAAAAGTTTAACAGAATAAAATAGAAAAAAACATCTGTGAACACGGAGTTTTACCCCAAATAATAGATGTTTGAGCTCAAAGAAGAAAAAGTAATTTTCCAGATGTTTAAAGAGAAAGCATTAAGGACATGAACAAACTTTCACAAGACGACAACAATTACTGAGCTAGGGCGTTTTCCCTACTTAAAACTGAGGAAGTTTTCCCGGCTAAAACTTGACTGACGTGAACGGGAACCAATTGTCTTCCATCGCCGGAGGTTTAAATGAACTCCGGTCCAATAAGAAAGCAGTCCTTTGTCTGCAACCAACCAATAAAATGAAAGGGGCCGTTGCCCAACAGAGACTGGTTGGTGATTGGCTGAGCCAGTCAGATGACTTGAGTACTTTTTCACACATCTTAATAACAATGAAAATTCCCTTAATCAGTCCCTCCAGGATTTCGCGGGATGTTTTAATGATTGTTGCAGGCCAAAAAGCCTGAATTCGCAGGAGCTTTTTTAAAAAGTTGCGATAAAAATTGTGATATTTTAGTGTTTTTTGCACTAAAAGTTGTGGTGTGGTGGACACACACATGTGACTGTTTTGTGACTCACATTTTAGGTCAGAACAAAGGCAGGAAGCTGCAGGAATCTTAGCCTTGGTATGCAAGGCTTGAGACTGTGGGGGGTTCAATTAAAGGATTTAGGAAGGGATGCACTGGAGACAGTGGAAGTGATATCATGGAGAGAAATGCATTGTGACTGTCTTTATAATGCAAGGTGGTCTGTGTGACATGTGATCTGTGAAGTGTGAAGTTCCTGATATTTAAGGACGAGAGTTTACTGTGTCATTCTCTTTCTCTGCTTTGAGATGATGGTGTTGTGAATAAAACTGACTTTGAGAGAGAACTCTGCCTCGTCATTTTCACATCACCACACAGGTGACCCAAGACGTATCATGCAAGAAGAAAATTCCCCCGGGCCAGCCGCGTCAGGAGCCCCCAGCCAAGTGAATGCCGCTACAGTCCAGCTACCGGACTTCTGGCAGAACAATCTGCGCTCCTGGTTCAACGCGGTTGAGGCGCAGTTCAACCTCCGGGGGATATCGGTAGATGCCACGAAATTCTACCACGTAGTCGCAAAGCTGGACAACAACATGGCCCAGCATGTGGAGAGCCTGATCAACCAGCCGCCGGATAGCGACAAATATGGCACGTTGAAGGCTGCACTCATCCAGCAATTCACCCCCTCGGCGGAGGAGCGAGCAGAAAGGCTCCTGGCGGTGACGGAGGGGAAAAACGACATGCCCGCGAGCCTGATGGAGAAGTTGTTAAGGTTGAAAGACTCTGACGACGATCACTTCATTTTCACCCACCTCTTCCTCAGGACTATACCGTCAGCAGTGAGAGCGACCCTGGCCAGTTCGCCACTGTTGGCCCTACGGGACTACCGCGCGCTGGGCCGAGAGGCGCAGCGGATTGTCAACGCCACCAAGCGGCGCGCAGCCACGGCCGCTGCAGCAGAACTCGGTGCGACAACCGGAGACGACAGGGGGCCAGAGGAAGCGGTGCCAGACTCACCGACGACGGCAGCGGCAGGGGCCAGGGAATGTGGACCGGATGTCCTTTGTTTCTACCATCGCCGCTTCGCAGAGAGGGCACGCAAGTGTGTACCACCGTGCCAGTTTGGGCATTCGGGAAACGCCAAGACCGGGGGTCGGTAGCAGCCGCGGCCCTCGGGGAAGAGAACAAGCTGCTCTACTTGTCGGACGCACGCTCGGGGAGGCAGTTCCTCGTCGACACAGGCTCCCAGTTGAGTTTCATCACACCTTCCTACGCGGACAGACTGGCTGGTTCCAGAGGTCCCCGGGTGACGGCAGCGAACGGCTCGGAGATTAAGACCTTTGGTGAGAAGACTCTGCTCCTGTCTCTACACGGCCGTACATTTGAGTGGACTTTCGTTGTAGCAGCAGTAAATTTCAATATGTTGGGGGCTGATTTTTTGTGCTCACATGGTTTGTTGGTTGATCTTGCTAACAGGCACCTGGTTAATGCACTTTCTTTTGATTCTATCCCCTGTACAGCGAGGAGTGGCCCTGCCAACAGCACAAGCCAACGTCACAGCAGCAAGCGGTAGGTTCCACACACTGCTCACTCAGTTCCCAGCACTCACGGTCCCCACATTTTCGGCAACAGTCGCTAAGCACGGGGTGGAGCATTTTATTACCACTACCGGACTGATCATTTTTGCAAAAGCTCGGCGCTTGGACGCAGTTAAACTGGCCATAGCGCGCGAGGAGTTCGCCAACCTGGAGAGGTTGGGCATTATCCGACGTTCAAACAGTCCGTGGGCTTCCCCCCTACATATGGTCCCGAAAGCTGACGGATCATGGCGCCCTTGCGGGGATTTCCGCAGGTTAAACAACGCTACAGCGCACGACCGCTACCCAATCCCACATATCCAAGATTTTTCCGTTCATTTGGCAGGGGCGCGCATTTTTTCTAAAATAGACTTGGTCCGCGGTTACCACCAAGTCCCAGTGCGCGCTGAGGACATACCCAAAACAGCGGTAATAACTCCGTTTGGCCTATTCGAGTTTTTACGCATGCCATTCGGACTTAAAGGGGCTGCTCAGACGTTCCAACGCATGATGGACGCGGTGCTTCGCGATCTCCCTTTCGTGTTCGTCTACCTGGACGATATTTTAGTAGCCAGCGCGTCCGAAGACGAACACGAAAAACACCTGGCCACAGTTTTCCGAAGGTTGGGAGATCACGGGTTAATAATCAACCCAGCGAAGTGTCAGATCGATTTTTTAGGACACCGCGTCTCCCCCGAAGGAGCAGTTCCGCTGCCTGACAAAGTGTGCGCGATGGCAGATTTCCCCCGGCCGCAGACTGTCAGGGCGTTGCAGGAGTTTTTGGGAATGGTGAATTTTTATAACCGTTTTCTCCCCCGCGCGGCGCAACTCATGCAGCCGTTGTATGCCGCGCTCAAAAAAAAGAAACCCGCGGATAAGATCGAGTGGCCCCCGGAGCGGGACCAAGCATTTTCGGAGGTGAAAGCAGCCTTGGCAAAGGCTGCGTTGTTGGCACACCCAGACCCAACGGCCCGCAGAGCGCTCACCACTGACGCATCAGAGGTGGCCATAGGGGCGGTTGTGGAGCAACATGTAGCCGGGGTTTGGCAGCCCCTCGCCTTTTTCAGCAGGACCTTGCGCGATAGCGAACGTAAATACAGCGCGTTCGACAGGGAGCTGCTCGCTCTCCATTTGGCCATCCGCCACTTTCAGTTCTGGCTGGAAGGACGCGCTTTCACCGCGTTCGTTGACCACAAACCGCTAACATTCGCGATGGCCAAGGTCTCTGAACCGTGGTCAGGCCGGCAGCAGAGACAGCTGGCCGCAATATCAGAGTTTACCACTGATATTCAGCATGTGGCGGGCAAACTCAATGTAGTGGCAGATTGCCTCTCGTGCGCCATGGCGGCCCCAGTCAGCATAGGGGTAGATTATGCAGCCATGGCCGCGGAGCAGGTTAATGACGCGGACGTGCGCGCGCTCCAGTCTGGACCAACAGGGTTAAGGCTGGAGAGCAGGGCACTGCAAGACGGTATACCCCCCCAATCTGCGATGTCTCCACTGGACGGCCGCGTCCAGTAGTACCGGCCGCGTCGCGCCGCCGCGTCTTTGACTCGATTCATTCTTTGGCGCACCCTGGAGTGCGCGCGTCGGTCAAAGTGGTGGGAGAGAAATTTGTGTGGCCGAGCCTCCGCAAACAAGTCAAAGAGTGGGCAGCAGCCTGCACGGCGTGCCAACGAGCCAAAGTACACAGGCACACAAGGGCTCCTTTGGAACCGTTTCACATTCCGGCCAAGAGGTTCGATCACGTTCATGTGGACCTCGTGGGCCCCCTCCCATCGTCACAGGGGTGCACACACCTTCTGACAATGGTGGACCGCACCACGCGCTGGCCTGAAGTGGTCCCGCTGGCATCAACCACAGCCGAGGAGGTGGCGCGCGTGTTTTTAACAGCTTGGGTGGCGCGCTTCGGCGTTCCGTCGGACATTACGTCCGACAGAGGCCCTCAATTTGTGTCCGAGCTTTGGTCGGCAATGGCCCGCAGCCTGGGTGTCACAATTCACCGCACAACTGCGTACAATCCGCAGGCTAACGGGTTATGCGAACGTTTTCATAGGTCATTGAAAGCGGCTCTCAGAGCGGCACTGACAGATACAAATTGGGTTGACAAGTTACCATGGGTGTTATTGGGGTTGCGTTCTGCGCCTAAAGAGGATCTAGAAGCCTCCCCAGCAGAGCTCGTGTTTGCACAGCCACTCCGGCTGCCTGGGGAGTTTCTCCCAGATAACCCTGCGCCAAACGCCTCCCCGTCTCAGCTGTTGCGGAGTAACATAGAATCAAGCACGCTGCCCGGCCCCGCGCACCACAGTTTTCCGCGCGTTTTTGTGCCTAAAACTTTGAAGAACGCAGAGTTTGTTTTTGTTAGACACGATGCGCATTGAACCCCGCTGCGACCGCCTTATGACGGACCATTCAGAGTGCTAGAAACAGGGGACAAGCAGTTTTTGATAGATTTGGGGGGTAGGAAAGAGAGAATTGGCATAAACAGACTCAAACCCGCTTTTGTGGTGGCAGATGAGCAGGTGCTGTTGGCGAAGGCTCCGCGGCGAGGTAGACCACCGCAGGGGGCTTCACAGAGTAATGTTTCCCCAGAACACCCACAGGTGCTGACAAAAGGTTTCCACACCCAGACGGCAAACCCCCAGGACAGCCCTGCAGAGACGTTGAATCCCAGCTACAGCAGATACGGCAGGAGGCTGAAGCCTATACAACATGTGGACTGATGTGTATTGATACTATCACGGCATGCATGTGGTTATTCTCTTGTTGTTCTGTTTGTCTAAAATGTTGGGGGGGCTTTGTGTGGTGGACACACACATGTGACTGTTTTGTGACTCACATTTTAGGTCAGAACAAAGGCAGGAAGCTGCAGGAATCTTAGCCTTGGTATGCAAGGCTTGAGACTGTGGGGGGTTCAATTAAAGGACTAAGGAAGGGATGCATTGGAGACAGTGGAAGTGATATCATGGAGAGAAATGCATTGTGACTGTCTTTATAATGCAAGGTGGTCTGTGTGACATGTGATCTGTGAAGTGTGAAGTTCCTGATATTTAAGGACGAGAGTTTACTGTCATTCTCTTTCTCTGCTTTGAGATGATGGTGTTGTGAATAAAACTGACTTTGAGAGAGAACTTCGGGTAGATGGTGGCTCGTCAACTTGGGAAGGTAGCCCATCTAGGGGAAGGTAAACCCTGATTTCAAACCTCCGCTGCCTTGCGGCACACCCGGTCACGGGAAAGGCTTCGGGAGTCAACCCTGAGGAAAAATCCGGAGTTGGAGCCCCTAAGGCAGTTCTCTGTTGTGCTCAACATCGTTCTGGCAGCTCCTGCGACGGCGCTGGTGCCAAACTATAGCAGCCCTGCTGTTCCTTTGGATTCATCAGTGACGTGGAGAGGGGGGACATGCTGCATGGGTAACATCTTGTAAGGGAAAATGGAATATTAATAAATAATAAATATGATCAGGTATGAATTATTTAATTTATATTGATGTATTGGAATCTGAGCTCAAATCTCATGTCATATACATCAGAAAAGTTAATAACACTCGTAAGGGGCACCAGCTTCTATCTTTAAGAAGCAATTTGATCTTTAATTTCACTTTATACCTGTTTGATCACTCAATAAATTAATCAATAATCAGTCTCAAAAATTTTCCGTGAATTCGATACCTGGGCTTGAAACAGACTCAAAATGAAATAAATTCCCAACAACTTCTCTCATTTTTAAATATTTATTAAATGAAATGATGAACAGACATTGTAATTTCCTTAATCATAAAATCAATCTTGTAAATGATAGATTAACAATGTCAATATTTTCGGAACCAGGGTTAAACTGAGAAATGAATTCTATCAGTTTGAGTTAACAGATTATAAAAAAAACCCCGCAAATTTATGGAGAAAGTTTACCAATTATGAAAAAGTCCTAAATTAATCTTAAGAAAATAAAAACGGAATTTTAATGAAAAGGAGAGTTATGTTAAGGGCTTCTTAATTTGCATCTGATTAGATATACAAATTATTACCGAACCTCAGACGTTAATTCAGCAGTGGAATTAAAGTTTTTGCAGCTCACGTGATCCTCGGTCGATGTCTGTCGTCGTCCTCAGCCCAAGATTTCGTGGATGTTAGGGGAAATATCTGCCCGCAGATATTTCAGCATCCACAGTTCGACCTTTAAATTCAAGCAGTCGAAGAGGCTGGATTTTGGCCGTATGGCCCAGAGTTGAAACTGGGTTAGATGACGACTTTTCTTCAGCGTGTGATGAACAGCCTTGATTCCTCAGCTGCACGTGACGTGGGAGCTGCGTCTTTCTTCAAGAGGTCTTCGATAATAATTAAAAGATATCCAATCCGATCTCAAATTAAAAAGGCTTCGGACTTTAGATAAAAATTATAGCTTCTGGTGGGTGCTTGGTCAAGAAAAATATTATAAAATAAAGTCAAGATTAAAGTTTACATTAAAATTAAACAAACGGTGGTTTTACAGAAAGTTTAACAAAGAAAAAGTGATGAATAAAAATTGGAGTTTAACTCCGATTAAGAATTGAGCTCAAAGAAATAGGAATTCCTAGGTATTTAAGAGGAAAAGAAAATACAAAGTTACATAAATTACGAGTTATCTGCTCTGTGTTCAGAAAAGCGACACATGGTCAGACGGTCCTTTGTTCTTCCTTGCTGTGTGTAGACAATGAGAGCAGACGAAAAGCGGTGACGAAAAGAGCAGGCGAAAAGAGGGGATGAAAAGAGACTGAAGCAGGAGTCTCTCTCCTTTATATAAGCTCTGTTGAGTTTCGCGGGTTTCCGGCCTGACCGGAATCTCAGCCAATGAGTGTCCTTCGTGGGCGGGCTCGATGAACTTTTAGTCCAATGAACAACAGTCTATTGCTTGGAGCGCTTTGGAATGAAGAGTTGTCATGCAGAGATTGGCTGTTGGAGTCACGTGATATCGAGGCAAAACTTTGATACATACTGGAAGTTAATATTTCCCTTTATGTATTAAACTAAGATAACTTTAGTGATTAGTATAAATTATAAGCAGTGCTTCTAAATCAACATGCAGGAATAAACATTCATATAAACATTAGCATGCATATATATAAAATCACAGATTAATGCATTTCACACATATTTTCCACATCAAAAACATCAGAGTCCATCTGCATTTTCATAGTTCTGAAAAGAATGAAGGTTTAGAATTGAGTTTGTAATAATGTACTTTAAAGTTCACTAGTTAGATCCAGCGTTTCCAGAGTTTAAGGAAATTAGCTGAGTCGTGGATCTGTTGCAGGTTTTATGGGGGCAATAAAAGTGAAGCCGGACATTGGGGAAATTCCTTAGGCTGGTTTTAACAAAAGAAAGGGGATTTCAGCTGTGGCCTGGGGGAAGAAAATCCATTTCTTTGCGTTATTCCTGGATGAAACAAAAATGTCTTTAAGCAGAAGAATAATTGTTGCTGAGCCAAAGTGAGATGATGCTACAATCTTGTCCTCCATATCTTCCTGCCCAGGCTTGAATCCTGCCAACGCCCAACGCTGGAAGGTAGAACACCGGTGCGCATCGGCCTGTTCAGCCACAGGCGGTGCTGTTCCAGCAGAGTAGACGTTTAGGATTCTTTTCCATGGTCATCATAGACCGATGGAGGCTGACGAGAGAGAACTCTGCCTAGTCATTTTCACATCACCACAGTGGGAAGAATTCCCAATTTTAAAGCAGATGCTTTTTTCCAGTTTACTGCAGTGATATTCTATATAACAATGCAAGAAAAGCACAGGATTGTCAAAAATTTCCTATTATAGTGATATGTAAATTAAGCAGAAACTTCCGTGATACAGGAAAACTCTTGTGCAACAGCAAATGCAAACATTAGCACAATATCCATTACAACAGCTAAACTGCTTTGAATGCATGTTAAAGAGTAGAGATTTTGAAATTATTTGTGGTACCTTCATTTGAAAACTCCCTATGGTCCCCAACCATTCAGTACCTAGCGGAGAGGAAAAAAATAATTAATTCTGTTGAACTGTATTGGCTATGTTTGGAGTCTGTGTTTTTCTGAAAAAAAAAAAAATACAGAGAATATTCTCTCTTTTTCCATGCCTACCTGTCTGTCTGCTGCATGTCGGTCTTCACACACACGCTTCATTTACAGCGGCACGGTGAAGGGGTGGGGGGATGGGTGGATGCATTTGTCCGTCCACACCGGAGATTCAGTTTTAAAGCTCATTGACTAAATGTAGTAATGATTTTACCTCTAAAGATGTATAAATGTTCAAACACTGGCTGTAGTGTAGTGTACTCTTCTTCCACGTGCTCCTGCGACAGGGTGCTTTTGGACAGGTGCATGATTTTCAACACAAACCCAGCGGTTCGTATATGCGGTCAGGACGGAGACGTGGCGAGGCATCCACGGGCAGACTGGGGGAGATGGATCAAGGGACGGTGTTGAAAACCTCGCGGGGGAGTGTTTTTTTTAAATCACACACTCTGTTTGCTGATGTGTTCCGTTACTCACTGTAAACTATAAACTCACTGCTCACTGTAAACACGGAACTGAACACGGTGCAGCAATGCATTTGATTGGTTAGACTGATCATTTCAGTGCCAGTTAGAGACAAATTTAATTGGCAAAATTGGCGCAAGTTGACAAGGATTGGCCAAAATTGCAGGAAAGTTGCGGTGATTGGACAAAGTTGCAAGGTCGCGCAATAGTTGCGCCGATTGGCTGATTTTGCGTGAATTGGTGCGATCACAACATCGCGAAATCCTGGAGGGACTGCTTAATATACTTACATATGTATAAAGTCTAAGCTAACTTCAGTGAGTCATGACTAACTTCAGTGAGCATGCATTTTTATAAACTTGTCCTTCTATAATTAACACGCAGTAGAATAAGGTTCATTTAAGCATTCAAACATTCAATCACATGTAAAATCAATGATCAGTGAAACATTTCAAACCCATCATTGTCCAACACAGAGGTGGTGATCTTCAGCAAAATAGTGTCCTGAGACTTTTCCTGAGAAATAAAGTCTTGAGGAGAAAGTTAATGTTCAGTCACAAACACGCAGTCTAGCAGTTGACAGAAGGGGGCAATGTTGAGCTGTGGATAATTCCTAGAAACCTGGAACACACTTGAGTAGTCTGTGATGTCTCAAACGATTGTTAAAGCATAAAACTGTCTGATTGGGAGGGAGTTCCACTTATTTATGAGGGCAAACTAATCCGTTCCTTGCACGAGATGGGATCCTTATCGTACCTTTTACCATGGAATGTGTTTTCAAACTGGTGGTCCTTAGATGAAAGAAATAGTTCTTGACCAGACTTTTTGGGTGAAGCAGTTTCTTCAAGGTGAAAAGTAATTTTATAGATTAGAGCCAAAGGGAATGATGCTACACTTGCTTTCTATGGGCATGCACTAGTGTAGAGAAAGAGCAGTGTGGGCTGCTCTGGTTAGCCATGAAAAAAAATGACATTGAAACACCAAAAGCATCATTTTAGCTTAAGATTTAATCAATCAATCAATCGATCAACCTTTATTGTCATGATGCTATGCATACAACTGTAGTGCAAGCAAGATGAAATTGCATTTCTCTAGGTATCCGTATTGTAAAAAGAACATAATTTAAAAACACACTCACACACCCCCTCACCCCCACCCCGACAGCCATTCACATATCCCTGAGACACATTTGGATATTACAGTAATGTTAACTTATTACAGTTGCAGTTAAAATGATAATAACTGCCTATGTATATATAAAACAATTAAAATGGCTAAGTGAATCTAAGTAGCTAAGAGAAATAAATACTTAAAACTGACTAAAACTATAATATACATATAATATACATAATGTCCATAAAGTGCAGTAATATGTGTAAAAGATTCTGGATCAACTGTTCAGCATCCTAACAGCTTGTGGAAGGAAGCTGTTGATCAGTCTGGAGGTTCTGCCACCAGACTGATCAACAGCTGATCAAGTTAATGCCATCATTTATCAAGTTAATTTTCATTCTTATCATATTCAACTGTTTATATTGAAATGAGCTGCCTTCATGTTCTTTCTCCTCATTTTATTTAATTCTGGGTGTTCAAATCAGCCTGGTGGAGCAAAGCTGCCATCTACTATGTGGTCAGATGAACAGCAAATATTTTTCTATACTTCAATTCAATTGTTGATAAATAGTAAGTTCAGTGCTCTTTGAAAAGATGTTAGGTTTCCTCCCACAATCCACAGACATGCATGTTAGGTAGATTAGTGACTCTAAATTGTCCCTAGGTATCTGTCTCTGATAGACCCTGAGAATAGAGGGTTAGTGTAGCTACTAGTGAAGTGCTTTGCGTGGTCTTTGTGACTAGAAAAGTGCTATATAAGTACAAGTCCTTATCCCTCCAAAGGTTGTTTTATCATCCTGACTTATTCTAGCAATTCCTCTTAAAAACAGTAAATTACTGTTAAACACCATTTCTGTTGTCATGAGAATTTGTTTTTCATATTTACAGTGGGGATTTGATCCCCTGCTGAATTTGTAAGTTTAGCCCCTTAGAAAGAGATGAACAGTCCATAACTTTTATGGTAGGTTTAACAGAGAGAGACAGAAGATCAACAAAAAAAATCCAGGGAGAAATATTAAGGGTTATAAATTAATTTGCATTTGATCAAGGGAAATAAGTATTTGATCCCCAAGCAAAACATGACTCAGTACTTGGTGGTGAAACCCTTATTGGCATCACAGAGGTCAGACGTTTCTTGTAGTTGGTCACCAGGTTTGTGCAGGTTTGTGCACATACATTCCAAGGTTTAAGTGGCATAGTCAGGAAGATGAAGGAAGTAGACAGGAGTATTTGGAATCTAGGTGCATGGCAAAGAGAGAGGTGGCAAAGGCAAAGGAAAAGGCATATAATGAGTTGTATAAGAGGCTGGACACTAAGGAAGGAGAAAAGGAGTTGTATCGATTGGCTAAACAGAGAGATCAAGCTGGAAAGGATGTACAGCAGGTTAGGTTGATTAAGGACAGAAATGGTAATGTACTAAAAAATGACAACAGCGTGTTGAGAAGGTGGAAGGAGAATATGATGGAGAGAAGAAAGGTAGATATACTGTGTGTTCAAGAAACCAGGTTGAAGGGAAGCAAGGCTAGGAGCATTGGAGGTGGATTTAAACTGTTCTACCATGGTGGAGAGAGGAAAAGAAATTGAGTAGGAGTAATCTTCAAGGAAGAGTATATGAAGAGTGTTCATGAGGTAAAGAGGGAGTCAGACAGAATCATGAATTTGAAGCTAGAAGTCAAAGGTGTGATGTTGAATGTTGTCAGTGCATATGCTCCACAAGTTGGATGTCAGGTAGAATAGAAAGAGGAATTCTGGAGTAAGTTGGATGAAGTTGTAGAGAGTGTTCCCAGGGGGAGAGAGTGGTGATTGGAGCGGACTTTAATGGACTTGTAGGTAAAAGGAACAGAGGTGATGAGAAGGTCCTGGGTAGGTATGGTCTTAGAGAAATGTGGAAGGACAGATAGTTGTGGATTTTGCTAAAAGGATGGAAATGGCTGTGATGAACACATACTTTAAGAAGACAGAGGAACATAGGGTGACTTACAAGAGTGGAGGAAGGTGCACACAGGTGGACTACATCTTATGCAGAAGAAGAAATCTGAAAGAGATAGGAGACTGCAAGGTGGTGGCAGGGGAGAATGTAGCTAGACAGCATCGGATGGTAGTCTGTACGATGACTTTGGAAAGCAAGAAGAGGAAAACAGTGAAGGCAGAGCCAAACATTAAGTGGGAGAAATTATAGAAGGAAGAAGGTCGCACAGAGTTCAGGAAGGAGTTGATACAGGCTTTGGGTGATAGGGAAGAATTATCAAATGACTGGGAAAGTACTACAGCAAAAGTATTGAGGGAAACAGAAAGGTATGCGGTGTATCCAGTGGACAGTGGAAGGAAGACAAGGAGACTTGGTGGTAGAATGAGGAAGTACAGGAAAGTATCCAAAGGAAGAGGTTAGCAAAGAAAAAGTGGGATAGTCAGGAAGATGAAGAAAGTAGACAGGAGTATTTGGAATCTAGGCACATGGCAAAGAGAGAGGTGGCAATGGCAAAGAAAAAGGCATATAGTGAGTTGTATGAGAGGCTAAACACTAAGGAAGGAGAAAAGAACTTGTATCGACTGGGTAGACAGAGAGATCAAGCTGGAAAGGATGTACAGCAGGTTAGGTTGATTAAGGACAGAAATGGTAATGTACTAACAAATGACGAGAGTGTGTTGAGAAGGTGGAAGGAAGGAGTACTTTGAAGAGCTGATGAATAAAGAAAATGAGAGAGCGAGGGGGATGATGAAGGAAAGAGAGTGAACAAGGAAGTCCTGAGGATTAGCAAGGTGGAAGTGAGGGCAGCTTTGAATAGGATGAAGAATAGAAAGGCAGTCGGTCCAGATGGCATACCTGTGGAGGTATGGAGATGTTTAGGAGAGATGGCAGTGGACTTTTTAACCAGACTGTTTAACACAATCTTGGAGAGTGAGAGGATGCCCAAGGAGTGGAGAAGAAGTGTTTTGGTACCAATTTTCAAGAACAACGTTGATGCTCAGAGCTGTAGTAACTACAGAGGCATCAAGTTGATCAGCCACACTATGACGATATGGGAAAGAGTTGTTGAAGCCAGGTTAAGAGGAGGGGTGACAATCAGCGAGCAGCAGTATGGTTTCACGCTGATGGAGAAGTATAAAGAAAGCCAGAAGGAGTTGCACTGCGTCTTTGTGGATCTAGAGAAAGCATATGATAGGGTGCCAAGAGAGGAAGTGTAGTATTGTATGAGAAAGTCAGGAGTGGCAGAGAAATATGTGAGGGTGGTGCAGGACATGTATGAGGACAGCGAGATGGTGGTGAAGTGCGCTGTAGGAGTGACAAATGGGTTCAAGGTGGGGGTGGAGTTTCATCAGGGATCAGCTCTGAGCCCCTTCTTGTTTGCCATGGTGATGATGGACAGGCTGGCAGACGAAGTCAGGCAGGAGTCTCCGTGAACTATGATGTTTGCAGACTGTTTATTGTGAAATGCGGTGTGGTGACGCGCACCTCTGGTGATGTCACCGCACCACCCCATATAAGGTCGGGGTTGCCATCTTATGGTCTCTTTCTCGCCTGTGCCTTGGCCGGTGCTTTGTCTGTGACCGCCATCTCTATTGTGTTCAATAAAGCTGTGTTCTACAAGCCACCTCACTTCATCTGTGAACCAGGATAAAACCATACATAATATTTGCTGCACGGTGGCGCATGGTGGCTGCACGGTGGCGCAGTGGTTTAGCACTGTGGCAGCACAGTTTTACCCTCGGCCGGGGGACCGCGGGGATCATGAGATCGTGGGTTCGATCCCAGCCCCCGACCAACAGTGAGCTGTGTGGAGTTTGCATGTTCTCCCCGTGTTGCGCGGGTTTACTCCGGGATTTCTCCGGTTTCCTCCCGCATACCAAAAACATGTAGGTTTAGGGCGCTCACGCACGCAGCGACCAGCGGCCGGTGGCTTGTCACCAGACTGCAAACCAAGTCTACCTACGGGTACAAATAAGTAACAAAAAAAAAAAAAAAATATTTGGCAATGTTGGATTTAACTCATGGAGGCATGTGTAGCTCCAATTTGCCCTTTCCTCGAGTTTCCTGGGGACCCGCCAGTGCACTGGCCTAGGTGTTTCGAGGCCTTTGAGACCTACAGTATGTTGCTACACTGGGAGCTTGATAAGCTAAGGGCCCGGGTGCTTCTGGTTCACAATTTTGGTATAGAGGGCCAGCGAATCCTGTGAACGCTCAGTGCTTCGGACACTTATGAAGCTGTAGCGGAGCTGCTAACTAGCCATTTCCACACCCCAGATAACGTGACTGTTGCGAGGGTCTGTTTTCGGCAGCAGCATCAGTGGGTAGGTGAGCCCGTTCGGCAGTTTGGCGCCGACTTGAGGCAGTTAGCTAGCGAGTGTCGATTTGGGACGCTGGAGGAGGAAATGATTCATGACCAGCTGGTGGAACATACATGCAGCGCTGCATTGTGGGCTAGGCTACTTACGGAGCCTAGTGACCTCACGCTAGCCAGACCTGTCGAACTAGCTCTCCAGATGGAAGCCATAGACAAGCTAGCTCTGGAGCTAACCCAGGGGGCCAGTCACAGCGGCCACCGGAGCGTCTCGTCGCAGCAAATGTCGCGGACCCGGATAGCGAAGATAGCTTGGACAACGAAGATACAGAGGCCAACACTGCCAGCTGAAGGTCTGCCCCGGGAAAATCCCTTTGCATGGGTTGTGGGTCTGCGACACACTGCAAAAAGGCTAAGGACTGTCCAGCGAGAGGAGCACATTGTAGCAGATGTGGTCGCTTGAACCATTTTGCCAGGGTATGCCGTGAATTTAACCCGGAGAGCCCACAGAAGAAATCGCTCCACCGACCCCCGACAACCATCCACATGGTGTCTCCCAACACAAACAGGTACACGTTTTGCACAGTGGGCCTGGATGACGTGGAAGTGCCGCTGTTGATTGACACGGGAGTGGAGGGATTGTTGCTGAATTGGGCCACGGTGAAGAAGTTTTTTCCCCACCACAGGATTAGAGGTAACCCAGCGCCGTTGTACGGTTATGGAGGTGGAAGGCTGGACACGGTTGAGACTTTGGAGTTGACTGTTTGGTTCAAGTCTGCGACGGTGCCCAACTTCATGTTCCACGTGACAGCACGGGGCGATAATGTCATGGGCTGTGATTTATTTTACAGACTGGGTTTCGCCATTAAAGACGACACTGGGGAAGAGTGGCTGTGGCCTGTGGAACCCTCCGATTCCAGCGATTGATGAGGACGTGGTGTGGGATGAAGAACTAACGGACACCATGGCGGTCAAGCAGGACCAGTTTTGCTCAGGTTCGACGCAGTGGGGTCTCAGTCCCGGCGCTGGGGAAATGGCGGCGGGAGCTACCGAGTGTGACGGCAAAGCACTTGCACTGGCAAGTAGCGCCAATGTGTTAACCCCGGATGCCTCTAGAGTACGGCCGCAATGGGACGGGGGGTCTGCGGCTATGATGGCACACGCTACAACAGCCTTAGAAGAGGTCAGAGCAGGACTAAGAAGCATGGGGGATCAGTGTGCTCAACAACAACATCTGAAGCCGAGCTGGGCCCCGTTGAGGGCCCTTGGGTTCGGATTCAAGGTGAGGAATGTCTGCGGCAAAGATGGGCCAGATGATAACCTCAGGAGTGTAGGGAGTGTCTGTGCATAGTGGCCAAACTGGGCACAGCATACTCCAGGCTGTCTGACAACTCGGTGTGTTATGTAAATTGACTTCTGCGTGTCCGGCAGAAGGCTCCGAAAGACCTGGCTGGACGTGAGGCAAGGTCGATGGTGAGGAGGAGCGACTTCAGCATCCGAATGGTCAGCCATCGCCCCGGGGACCGGCTGTTTCCAGGGGCGCGTTTGCTGAGGGGCTGCCCTGGGCCCCCATGCCAGTTATATCCTTTTACCTAAAGAACTGGATTGTAAATAGTATATATTAAAGTTCTGGTGTTAGTAGAAATGTTATATAAGGGGTTATTTTGTGTTTTTCTTTAGTTTAGGAGCAAGGCATACAATTTTAGTTTAACAATGGACTTTTCTTTAGTTAGGGGTGGCAGAATAATCCACCCCACCGTGCAGACTGCACAGTAGTCCACCCATCACCCCTATTTTTAGTTAGTTTGTGTGAGTGTGTTAGGCCATTTCCCTTTAGTTTTAATAACTTAGTGAGTTTTTTTTTTTTTTTTTTTAGATTTAGTATACTTTATTGATCCCCAGAGGAGAAATTGAGGGTCATCCACCACCTGGATGGATGAAGCAGCCACGATACGGCGCTATCCCTAAACCATTCACACACACATTCACACCTAGGGCCACTTTAGAGTCTCCAATTAACCTAACCTGCATGTTTTTGGCATGTGGGAGGAAACCGGAGAAATCCCGGGGTAAACCCACGCATACACGTGGAGAACATGCAAATTCCACACAGATCACTGTTGGTCGGGGGCTGGGATCGAACCCACGATCCCCACGATCCCCCGGCCAAGGGTAAACTGTGCTGCCGCAGTGCTAACCACTGCGCCACTGTGCAGCCCATAAGGGTGCACGGGTTTGGGTCCCAAATTGGGGGGGGGGTTGGGGGGGGGGGGGGTTCCGATCGTGTGAGTTGGTTTTGGATTTTTAAAGGGGGAGGGGGGAAGTTGTATTGTACCTTTATTGTGAAATGCCATGTGGTGACGCGCACCTCCGGTGACATCACCACACCACCCCATATAAGGCCAGGGTTGGCCATTTTATGGTCTCTTTCTCGCCTGTGCCTTGGCCGATGCTTTGTCTGTGATCGCCATCTCCATTGTGTTCAAAAAGCTGTGTTTCTACAAGTCAGCTAGCCTCATCTGTGAACCAGGGTAAAACCGTACATAACACAGTTGACATTGTGATCTGTAGTGAGAGTAGAGAGCAGAATACATGACTGTGAATGAGAGGGAGGCAGGTGCAATGGTGAAGACGGAAGGAGTAGTGAAAGGAGATGAGTTTAAATACCTGGGGTCAACCATCCAAAGCAATGGAAAATGCACAAGAGAAGTGAAGAAGAGAGTGCAAGCAGGGTGGTGTGGGTGGAGACGAGTGTCAGGGGTGATTTGTGACAGGATAGCCAGCAAGAGTGAAAGGGAAGATTTATGAAACAGTAGTAAGACCTGCTATGATGTATAGTTTGGAGACGGTGGTGCTGACAAAAAGACAGGAGGTGGAGGTGGCAGAGTTGAAGATGCTAAGATTTTCATTGGGCAAAGATTGACAAGATTGGAAATTAATACAGTATATCAGAAGGACAGCTCAGGTGAGCGGTTTGGAGTAAGAGAGGCAAGGCTGAGATGGTTTGGACATGTGCAGAGGAGGGATAGTGGATATATTGGACAAAGGATGTTGAAGATGGAGCTGCCAGGCAGGTGGAAAAGAGGAAGACCACTGAGAAGATTTATGGATGTAATGAAGGAGGACATGAAGAGGGTTGGTGTTACAGAGGAAGATGCAAGGGATAGGGTGAGATGGAGGCAGATGATCCGCTGTGGGGTCACCACAGGGTGCAGCCGAAAGAAGAAAAAGAAGATTATCACAGTGCTGCAAGGGTTGTCCAGAAGCCTTTGTCCAGACCAGTACCAATATGGCGCCCAAATTTGCCATGAAAATATTAGCCGTGAGAATTCTAGCCTATTCTATCTCTGTACTACGGACATCGGGGACGCCTGTTTAAAAAAAAAGCTAAATCTGATCGCATCAAACACATTGGAAACATACAACACTCCAAACCAGATGTCGCAAATGAGTCACCTGTTGGAACTTCCTTGTGCTCTGTTTTTTTGTTTGTTTTTTTTGTTTGTTTTTTTCCAGTCAGGCGTTCTTTAGAGACAGCTGCCGGGTTCTCACACTTTGTTTCAGTAATTGTTTGTTTATGTGTGACACGAACTGCAAAGAGCTATCAGTGGTTAACGTATTAATAAAAGCAGATATTTTCGGGTAGAAGTGCAGTCAGCACGAGATTTAATTTTAAACACTGGAAGGTCATTAAGAAGCAAAACCATTGTATTTCTGCTCGCATCACAGAAGCCGGAAACAGGTGAGGTAATATTAACGACTAAGTCACATAGCTGCCATTACTTGAATCTGATACAGATAACTAGCAGCTGACAACCAAAACGTTTAACTAACCACTGTCAGTTAACCTGCTGCTATCCGGTTGTGTTCGGCCGACAGCACTCTGCATTCAGGTCGACTGTAGCGTTGAGAGTGGGGGCTAAAAACCTTCCTGTTACTGTTCAATGTGTTAGCACAGTTTATCAAACAAAGGCTACGGTCACACTGCAGGTTTTAATGTTCAATTCCGATTTTTTTGCACAAATGTGACCCATATCTGATTTTTTTAAATGACTGTCTGAACAGCACATATCCGATTTTTTTTCACGCCAGACCCAGGCCACTTTCATATGTGGTCCTAATTCGGATACGTAACTGTGGTGAACTGTTGCCAGTCGGTGCATCGTGACATGCACTATACAAAGAGCAGAGATAAACAAACCTATCATCTGGTCAGTCAGAAAGCAACTCATACTGGTTCAGACGTTGCCCAGGTTAACAAGGTCAGGAGTTTCTGGCAGCGGAAGGCAAAGGGCAGAGCTACGTGGAGGAATCTGATCAGACCTTTGTTGCCCCTCCCGACAGACTGCTATGATGATGATGATGATCTGATATTTTCCAAAGCGACCTCAGTCTGAACTGTCGTGTCGCATTTCATCCGACTTTTTCCTTATTGAAGTGAGACAGACGCTACAATTCTGCAGTGGAGGATGCAGCCAGCATGGGAGGCACAGCTGATTTGTGCTCTTTTTTTTAATCAACGCTTTATCACTGGATCATAATTTTGTCAGCTCTGACTGCACAATAACTTCAAAATTTTTGGGGGTGGGGTGGGGGGGTTCGGGGCCGAAACCATCAGACATTACAGGCGCACAGTAACGGCACATTTACTGAGCCCTGCAAATTCCTTTATCCTTGTAAACAGCTCACTATCAGTCCTGGCTGCTGTAATATCTAAAATGTAAAGTTAATAATGACACGACTGTGGAATGGAATGGTCAGATAGGGGGACACACAGGAGAGGGGAGTCTCTGGCAGCTTCTAAATCCTGTGCAGGACCAGTGTTTTACACAGCTGGTATGAGCAGTGCAGTTTATTACAGTGTGAGCCTCTGACAACATTAGTGGGCGAGAGCCCTATTGTAATCGCTAGGATAGCTGATCACAGCAGTCATCTGGCATGTAGAGGAATGAAGCTGGTCTCATATTTATGATTTTAACATTTTATTTTGCTGCGCAGCATCAGGGTGAAGAAGTTCTGTCCCCCTCAGTTGTTCTGGGCTCATATTTACTTCCCTAAACACAACGCTGTGTCTGACGTTACGTTTTCGTCTGCGCATGCGGGTCACTTCATAGCTGTAGACCGTTCATACTGGAGTGTGATGGAGTCGCATTTAAATTGTAATGTGAATCCCCACACACAAAAAAAATTGGATCTCAGCAAAAAATCGGAATTGAGCATCAAGACCTGCAGCGTGACCGTAGCCAAATTGACTCCAAGGATGGACAAACTCAATATGTGACGTTTGAATGATTTCATGCTAACACTTTTCTACTCAGCAGAGGAAGTACTATGAAATGACTATGTAATGTCGATGTAAGTACATGTGTATAACAGTATAAGTACTGTCAGGGTAACAACCCTTGGTTTTCACCCTGTCGTTACCATTTAAGTATCATTTACTTATCATTTATAGGTACCCTGTTGTTACCATATAAAAAGAACCCTGTAGTTTCCATGCTGGACACAAGTTCATTGTTCAGATAATCTAAGTTCCTGGACATTACCTGGTACCTAATGGGTTCCAAGCTGTATTCTTCAGTTACATTATATGGTCATAACTACTCTGAAATTACCTGGTACTTATTGTGTTCTTATTACCGTCACTGAGGAGGTGATGTTTTTACTGGGGTTGGTTGGTTGGTTTGCCTGTTAGCAACATTACTCAAAAAGTTCTGAATGGAGTTTAATGAAATTTTCAGGAAAGGTGTGTAATGGCGCGGGGAACAGATGATTACATTTTGGTGGTAATCCGGATCACTATGTGCATGCAGGAATTTTTTTTGTGGGAAAATAATAATAGTGTTGAGCTTCCCCTTTAAAACGTGTCCACGGAGTTACGTTCACCTCCACACCCATACGTAATATGTGGTGGTTGACATTATTTCATCTGAAGATGCCAAGAAAAAGCAAGCAAACTGTGTGGTTTATGAACAGATTTTGATGACATTTTCATGAATGGTCTGGAATGGCATGAGGAACAGTGTACGAGCAGATAAGCTAAGGATGTCTTGCGAGGCACGTTACCTACACAGTATGTAAACACACAGCAGTGGACAATGTTTAATTTTTATTACCTCCGCCAAGAGGAGGAGGTAATGTTTTTGCCAGTGTCGTGCCAAAAAGCTACACTGTAACTGTCCATTGTTGACGCATAGAATATGTATACGTATATATCCAGTGGGTGCTATGTATTTTTCCATGTAACCTTGTGACTGCATTATTAGGACCTGATCCACTGACAACGTCAGTGGACAAGAGCCCTACTGTAATTGTTAGAATTTTTTTAGGGCCCGAGCCACTGACAGCATCAGTGGGTGAGAGCGCTATTGTAATTAGGACCCGAGCCACTGACAGTCAGTGGGCGAGAGCCCTATTGTCATTGATAGAATTCTTTTTTTTTTTCTCTTCTTCTCCGTCTAAGATCTCATTTTTGGGGTAGTCATCATGCATGAAAACTCACCATTTTTTGCAGGGACCTCAAGACTGGCAAAAAATTTAATATTTTGTAGGAAATATGAATGACCCCACAAAAATGGCTCTACAGCGCCATCTAGCATGTGAAGTCAATGGGGAGCTTACTTTTGCGTAGAAAGATGAAAATCGGGTGAGATATTGATCATGTCAAGACATGCAAAAAACTCCCTAGAAGTGATGGTCTACACCCAACAGGAAGTCGGCCATTTTGGCAGGACGTGGCGGTGACCTGATTTCCACCTCACGCATTTGATCAAACTCGTCCTAGGCTTTTTGTCCGATTGAGGTCATTTGTGGTGACAATCATCTATACCCATGTGCCATTAAAAATTATTGAAAACTTTTCCAAAAGCTCGATGGTTTGGCCGTAGGGGCGTGGCAAAATTTGATGCCTCACCATGATCATTCTATGACCATTCTGATGGCAATAACTCAGGTATTCATTGTCGGATTTCAACCAAATTAAATATTTTGGATATCAGTCCAATTCCAAACAATTCTATAGAACAATATTCACATACATCTACAGCGCCACCTATAGGAGAAAGAAAGTATTGCATCAGAAAGTTTGCATCATGTTGTTTTTCTCATACCTCGGGAATGGAATGTCTGATTGGCACCAAGATAAAAAAAAAAAAAAATCACCCTTTATTGTCATTCAGCTGTACAACCAATCATGTACAGTAGAACGAGATTGTGCTTTACCTATCTACTGTGTTAATCACACACACCCCAAGTGTAGAATCAGAGGGCTGCTGCCATGCAAGGCGCCGCCACAAATTTCCTTCCTCCATTCCATCATTGCTGAGCACCAAGCTGGACAGCAGGAAGTTCCACTTTTATAAGGTCTTCGGCATGACCCGGCCGGAATTTGAACCCCTGCCTCCCGGGTGTGGGGCGGATGCTCTACCAACTGAGCCACCACTCCAGTAAAGGTGTATAGGTATAGGTACCCATATACACCATAGGTATGGTGTATATGCGTATGCCTCTGAACAATTACAGTTGTGAATATTTATGAGCAGCAATACCGCCCTCTCTTGGAGACATCAGGGATGGCAATTTTCCGCTGATCCGCGGATTTCCGCCGATTTATTTTCAAATTGATCATTTCTGTGAATTGTCTAAATCCGTTGAGAAACTTTTAGGGGGGGTAAGGTACCTTATTGTTACCGATTTTAGCAAAAATCAACTCGATTACATAAGCGCTCGGCGCTTCCCCGGGTCAAGTCTCCTGCGATAACCCGGATGTTTTGTACTCAAGCTACTGCTGTATTGTAAACGGCCCTGCGATTGGATAGTTGCAAACGATTGGACCAATCAAATGGCTCGTTGTATGCTTTGTCAAAAATTCATGGCGGCGTGTTCGTGTTGGAATTCTGAGCTTTCGGTATCGTTTTCAGCGGAATTATGAGATTTTTATCGAAGGATCAGGAGTCATCAGTGCTAGAAATAGATAAAAGTGTCAAAAATAAGTTCCGATGGAATTGGCTTGAGAGAAAAGTGACGGTAAAAGTGAAAATTGGCTCAAACTTCGACGAGGTAACAGAAACACTCGGACAATTTCTAAAGAAACCAGATGTGGCTGGAAAAGCTTTTTGTGTGTATTGTAAAGACTTGATTAACTATGGATCGTGTGGATGTGTGGCGCTGTCAGATCACGCATCAAAAGTGAAGAAACATGCCGACTACCTTAGAAGGGACTTGGTGACCAGTGTAAATAGTGTAAATAGTGTAATACACTCTTATAGAACTGTTAAATATGTTGGACTAAAGACAGTGAGACAACATTGAAGAAAAAGTAATTTAACTTTTTATTAAATTTAATGATTTATGTAAGTCTAGTATTTCATTTTTTTATCATTTTTTTCAGTCTAAATTACTTTTGTTTTACTGAAAACCTCTCAGCTTCAGGGGGGCTGTGCCCCCCTGGCCCCCGCATAAGTCAATCGACCAAATTAGATTTCAGCTGAAATCAGAATTTCCTGTTTCCATCCCTGAGACATGAAGGTTACACCAAGGGTTTTCTTCAGTATCTCTGAAATAAATAGTCTGATTGGTACCATTTATGGTGACAATCATCTATATCCATGTGCCATCAAAAGCTGGTGAAAACTTTTCCAAATGCCTGACGGTTTGGTGGAAGGGGCGTGGCCAAGTTTGCAGTATTGCCATCACCTTTCCAATGGCTTTTACTCTGGCATACATTGTATTGACTGATTTCAATCAGATTTTGTGTGGTGAATAGGTAGCCAATACTGATAATTTCTATAATAAAGAATGACACATAGCGACAGCACCCCCTATCGCCAATGGACAGGAAGTTGCCATAACTCACATGCCATACTCATGCGTCACTTGCCAGAATGACGTGCAATTTTCTGAGGTTTATCAGACTACCTGGGTGATCATAACTGCACATCACCTTTAGCATGGCGTCACTGCTGTTGCCGTGGACACGCCCTCCTCGCTATTCAGTCCGTGATCTTGTTGGGATGGTTTGGAACGACCTTGAGTCATGAAATCTGGAACATAGGTTGAGGTGACTGTCATATGTAGTCCTATATGGGTGGGCAACACATAACTGATAGGGAAGTGTTGCCATGGCGACATGGCGAAGGTTGACTCCTCGCCATGGAACATTGGAAAGTTGTAACTTGGACAAATTTTGTCTGATTTTCACCAGATTTTCTACAATGGATATTAGTCCAACCCCACATGCTGCTACATAAAAATGATTGACAAAAGTTATGGTGTCACCAACTGCTCACAGGAAGTACTGTGCCAAATGGTTTACTTTATTATTCACGCAGTGCTTGCCACGATGACGGGAAGTTTTCTGAGCCAGCTAGGTACGACAGGCGCCGGGGTCCGCGGTTGCGTGGGGGGCGAGGGCCCTCTTACAGCTGCTTGCAGCTTTAATTTTAATTGCTTTTAATCCTACATCAAGTTTGTTTCCGGCTCAAACTGCATCATAAGTGTTAAATATATCATATTATACCTAACTCAGTACTATTTACCTGTTGAAATATATATTTTACGGCTAATATAACCCCATAACTACAATATGGCACCTGGTGATCGCTTTTTGGCAGCTGATCACTTTTTGCCTTGACACCGACATTGCTTTGTCTGTCTGTCTCTTCGCAACATTACTCCAAAATTTATGAACGGATTTTGATGAAATTTTCAGGAAAGGTGTGTAATGGCATGGGGAACAGATGATTACATTTTTGTGGTGATCCGCATCACCACCTGAATCCAGAAATATTTAGGAAAAATCAGTATCAACTTGGTTAAATTTTACTTTTGCTGGTACACCAGAATTTCTGTAGCTAAGTTACCTAATACTATTTATTTCTTATTTCAATAAATCTTATAGAAGGAAACTTGAATTAGTATTTTTCATCAATGTAAAATGCAGAAATGTTACATTTAGAAAACTGCTGCATTTCTAACAATGTCATTTGGGAGAAATGAGCTGCTTGCCGGAGGTCTGCGCTCTCCGAGTGCTTTTCTAGTTGTTTTTGCTGCTGTTTCTCTGACTGTTAGCAGGATCATGCAAAAACTCATTGATGGATTTGGATGACATTTTTACCAGAGGTGGCCCTTGGTGGCCTGCGATGAGTATTGCAATAAATGTGTACCTGTGTTATTCAGTGTTTGGTACAATTACTACTGCTCTTTAGGAAAGAAAGTTCTGCAAATGTTGGTCATTGCAAGCTTCTTTTAAAAAAAGTATCAGATTACTCAAGTAATCTTCAATTAGAGTGGGCGATCACCCGAGCCGTAAAATAGTCGTTAGCAGCAGCCCTACTCTGGATAGTCCGTTTTTTTCACCAATAGGAAAAAATGGTTAAAGGAGAAAACTGGGAGTATTTGTTATTTTGTTTCAAAGCTGGGAACGATAAAACCACCAAAATTCATTGTTTTCTTTCAAAAAACATTGAAAAACCAATCAAATCTGCTCAGTTTTCTGTTCTTCTGAATTTGTATTCTCCACTTTAATTTTTGAACCAACTAATGAAATACTTTGTTTTGTCATTCAGACATTTTACATTCATACATTATACAATTAACCAGTACTTACTGGATTCTAATTTCATAATTACCTCAAAATTAATCAGCACTTGCTTGGAAAGTACTGGGTATTTTTGAACTAATTACAAAAGAGAATCTAGGAAACTCCCAAGTAATTTCATGGAAATTACAAACTAGGTACTGAATTACCCAGCGAACTGTGTTCACACACAGAGATTTCTGTAAGTGTTCCTATGTTCATGCAGTGATTTCCATGCTTTTTTGTCAATGCAGTGCTGCCTGAGATCACAGGCATCTAATATTGAATGTTTTGGCATTGTGTACAAAAATGCCTCCAGATTCTCTGAATCTTTTGATGATATCATGGACTATAAATATTAAGTCCTCACAATATTATGTTGAAGAAATTATCCCACCTGCCAATGTGGCTTGTAAGGCTTTCTTTATGCTCCACCGCCGCTCTGTGCGTCTATGATGCCTGTACCCTTTGGACAATGCCAGTGGACACGCGGTTGTATATGTGCTTCATTTTTTGCATCTACTAGGCCAAGTGTCTGACGCATGCACATAACCATCATTTGTAGTTTTACCCCAGCCCTATAGGTAGCACAAATTCACTGACGCTCCAGTTTGCTCACGAGCTATATGGACCATATTCACATGACGTCACTGCTTTAGTAACTTTGTTCATTCGCCATTTTGGGTATTGCGCTACAAGAGTTGCCTGGCAACTTCATTTAGGCCCCTTGTCCACTGAGTGCATAAAACACTCTAGACCTGTTTTGAGCATTTCACTGGCCCTCTTAATAAAAAGGTCTCCACCCTGTATCCTAGCAGCCACTTGACCTGTCAATCAAAGCTTGCCTTTGGGTTTTACAGCTTGCCCTGAAGCTCTGCACTAAATGCACTAAACAGCATCAGATAGGTAAGAAATGTGCATTACTTCAAGCTTGTGCTGTTAGTATTGATCCTGGTATCCTTTCAGCCTGATTCTGATTGGCTGATGAGTGAGATGTGCTGCTGATGAGCTCCAAAAGAACTTTTTTAAACTTTCAGCACCATGCATGCAGCAACAAAAAACACAGCTGAGAGCACTTTTGCACCGATGGCACTGAGCACATTAAATGACTGGATTACATGGAAAATGAACAGAAAATAATGAATTAAATCATTTTATTTATTATATTTACTGACAAATGGGCACCGCTGACCTGCCAGCTGCAGCCAAACGGTCCGCGGGTCCCATTTTTGATTATTATTATTTATTTATTTTTTGATTTTGTATACTTTATTGATCCCCAGAGGGGAAATTGAGGGCATCCACCTGTATGGATGAAGCAGCCACGGTACGGCGCTATCCCTTAACCATTCACACACACATTCACACCTAGGGCCACTTTAGAGTCTCCAATTAACCTAACCTGCATGTTTTTGACCTGTGGGAGGAAACCGGAGAAATCCCGGAGTAAACCCACACAGATACGGGGAGAACATGCAAACTCCACACAGATCACTGTTGGTCAGGGGCTGGGATCGAACCAGGGATCCCACTGTGCTGGTGCAGTGCTAAACCACTATGCCACCGCACCGCCATTTGTTGACTTTTTTTTTTTATCACCCTTATTGTCATTCAACCGTACAACCAATTATGTACAGCAGAACGAGATTGTGCTTTACCTATCTACAGTGTAAATCACACACACCCCAAGTGCAGAATCAGAGGGCCGCTGCCATGCAAGGCGCCGCCACAGAGTTCCCTCCTCCATTCCATTTATTGCTGAGCGCCAAGCTGGACGGCAGGAAGTTCCACTTTTGTATGGTCTTCGGCATGACCCGGCCAGGATTTGAACCCCTGCCTCCCGGGTGTGGGGGCGGATGCTCTACCAGCTGAGCCACCACTCCAGTGGGACTTGATGTCCCATTTGGTCTCTTTGGTATGATTTCTTTCCTTATTGCGCGTTTTGTGTCCAGTGTGTTACTACAACAATGCCCATTTGTCCTTAAATAAAATAAAAATGATTTAGTTCATTATTTGGGCATTTGGTGTCCTGTTTGGTCCTGTTCGTTGTTACCATTCCAGCCAATTTCTTTCAAAGCACCTGAAAAAACATACCCAAACTAAATCAGAAATTCTTCTTCAACCCTTCACAGTATCTTCATGAGGTTGGTCTCATTCAAGAAAAAACACTCTAAATTTTTGGACAAAACGATCAGAATCCCTCTTAAGTGCTTCAGCCACTGAGTAACAGTGATCTAAACATACTAAATTTGAAGGAAATAAAGTTTGCCTGTTTTTTTAGATACAAATGCCTGAAAATAACATACATCTGTTAGATACTGGCTGGAAAACACAACAGGAATGTAGAACCAAGTGTTATGAAGTTCAGGTCAAAATTATGTAACAATACCACAAAAAATTAATATATTACACACCTTTTTTCTCAGGTTGTAATCAGGCCTTTTTGAACTGTGTCAAACTGTGTGAAATTGAATCATGGTTGTCAGACGTGCTGTCCACCTCAGATTCTTCAGCTGATGACTCGTCACTCGACCGGGTCAAGTAATTTCTTTGATGCTTGTGTTAATTTTAGCCATTTTTCAAAAAAGTGAGTGACATTGCAATGCTGCTGTCGTTTGGATTCATGGACTGGTTTGCGCAAGCTTTATGCCAGCTTTACGCACAGGCTTTAAAGTGGGGGAGTGCGATGAATCCCCCCCATATGGTATTGCTGAATTCAGAAATGAATTGGCTACACAACACATCCATCATTAGCATACTCAGCTGCAAGTGGCTCATTTTGTTCCCGTTAGTCATGGGGGTGGTCTTTCATGCTAGGTTTATCACTCATTGGTTATTGAAGGTTGTGGAAACCCAAATGGAGGTCCTATTGGGTCGAATGAGGTGTCAATCAAATCTAGACGGCCACAGTCTTTTGGGCTTCCGTTTCCAGTTCAATCTACCGGAAATGTAGGGTTTTTTTTATCGTGTACGCCACAAACAGACGTTGTTCACCAGCTGAGTTTCAAACAATGCTCGATTTTATGAGCAGTTTTCCCTGTCGTCATCAAGCTGGACAATAAATCTTACTCCAACGGATCTATTGGACCTTTTACAATACAAATGGACCGTATTTGTTGGACTATCATTAATTCAAGGACAGCAAGGAAGCTTCTTTGGTGAGTCAATGCTGTGTTGCTATGCTATGCTAGCTTGTTTAAAATCCTATTTAAATCCAGTGTTATGAGTTTGTCTGAAATCTGTTTTAATAACCAAATAGATGAAATTTTATGCTTTCAAATTATGTAAAGCATGACCACCTACTCAAAATATGTTTACCACACTTCACTGTGTCGCAGCAGAGACATTTAAATACCCCGCCCATGGTACCCGGAACATTAAGAGGTTAATCAAACCCCCCAAAAAACGTGCTCTGTGGATACTCAGCCTTACACCGTGAAGGGGATCAATTTAAGGTTTCCATCTAATATAAGCTTAAATGGGTGCACTTCCCAGATATGAAATGTTGACTACAAATTCTTGAATGCTCACAGGGCAGCCAGTTCTTACATTTGACAGCAGCAATCCATAGCTTTCCTCTTTCAGCTTCCACCGGAAAGCGATAAAATGAAATTCCCTTGCTGCTAGAACGATTAGAGCAACCCACAGCAACACAACAAGACATAAAATACTTAACTACAGTAACTTAATCACACATGGCTTATAGCATGCAGCATCTATGGAAAAACATACTGTATAGGGCTTGATAGCATGATATCCAATATGGCGATGACAGCAGCTTGACCTTTGACTGGGGGTCATTGCTGCACATGGTCTATAAAAAAGAACAACAATAGCAACTGCACAAAGATATTGAAAAGGCTTGTGACTCACTGTGGAGGGATGGACTTCTTATCAAACTGAATAAAATGGGCATTGGTGGTAGGATGTATAATTGGATAATGGATTTTTTTAACACACAGGACAATTAGGGTTAAAGTAGGATCAGAAGTTTCTAATGACTTTGACATAGAAAATGGTGTTCCTCAGGGGAGTGTGATAAGCCCAGTTTTATTCAACATAATGATTAATGACATGTTTGAGGAACAAGAGGGATCCATCAAAACAGCACTATATGCAGATGATGGAGCCATATGGACGAGGGGAAGAAATGAGAAATTTGTGTTCAAAAACATCAGAAAAGCAATGGAGAAAGTGGAAAAGTGGTCATATGACTGGGGATTTAATTTTTCAAACAGTAAAACCTGTATGATTTTCACAAAAAACGCAGAACTGCTACAGAACCATTAACATTATATAATCAACCAATAGAGGAAATGAGTGAGTTCAAATATCTAGGATTGTGGTTTGATAGTGCATACACATGGAGAGTTCATGTTGAAAATCTGGAGACAAAGTGCAAAAAAGTCATTAATCTCATAAAAGCTGTAGCTGGACACGAATGGGGTGCAGATAAACAGGCTTTAATTAGACATTTACAGAGCACTAATGAGATCGACAATAGACTATGGATGCATGATTTATGGATCAGCAGCAAAGACAACTGGAAAAAATAGACAGAATGCAGCATAGAGCACTTCGCCTGTGCATTGGAGCCATCAAAACAACACCAAACAATGCAGTTTTAATAGAAGCAGGAGAAATGCCAATGGATTTGAGAAGAGATAAACTCGCATTATCATTCTGGGTCAAGCTGAAAGGAAGTGAGGAAGCGAATATTTCAAAAACAACACTACAAGGCTGCTGGGAATATTCTAACTTCCAGGGACACGGGTTTGGGTGGACAATTTAAAGAAATGCCAGAATGTATGGACTAGACAGTATTGATATAGCGAACACCAGTCCAGTGAGTACTGTTCCCCCTTGGCTGTTTCCGAGAGAAGAAGTAAACATTAGTCTGCTAATGAGGAAAAAGGATTGGCATATGAGTGAAGTTGGTGTTAAAACAAGCATTTACCTCAGGAACAATTTCTATAACTACTTACAGCTCTATACTGACGGTTCAAAGAACAAAGAGGGCTCTATTGGAGTTGGGAGTATACATTCCAGAGTTTAAAGTGACCATCTCAAAAAGACTCTCCAACAATACATCCTTGTTTACAGCAGAGATGGTGGCAATAATTATTGGTTTGCAGTGGGTGGAGGAGGTTAGACCGGACCGGGTGGTGATGTGCACAGATTCCCTTGCAGCTTTAAAAACCATACAGACACTAAAATCTAAAAGGGAAGACTTGGTGATTGAGCTATATTACAGTTTATTTAGGGTACACAGGGGTGGTGGAGAAGTTCAGTTTTGTTGGGTTCCTGCACACGAAGGGTTGAAAGGGAATGACTGTGCAGACAAATTAGCAAAAAATACACTTGGGAAAGAAATATCTATACCATTGTCTCTTGGAAAAGGTGAAGGGAAAGCAGTAATCAAGAAAAAAGGAATTGAGCTATGGCAAAAAAGATGGGATGAAGATCATAAAGGTAGATCGTATTACAAAATACAAAAATCTATTGATTCCTGAAAGCTGGAAAGAAGCAGTAGTTTTACCCGTTCCAAAAACCCGGGAAAGATCATACTGATACCAACAACTACTGTCCAATAGCTCTGACAAGTTGCCTCTGTAAAACCATGGAAAGAATGGTAAACAGTCGCCTTGTGTGGGTGCTTGAGTCTGAAGGCCTTCTAACTGATTACCAGTGTGGCTTCAGACGTGGTAAAAGCACTTTAGACCACCTTATCAGATTAGAGGCCTATATACGTGATGGTTTTATTAGAAAAGAACATGTAGTTGCTGTATTTTTTGATTTAGAAAAAGCATATGACACAACATGGAAATACAGTACGTTATTTTAAGAGACCTACATGGCATGGGTTTTAGGGGACATTTGCCCTTTTTCATTTCAAACTTTTTGTCCAATAGACACTTCAGAGTCTGCGTAGAAGATACCCTTTCAGAGTCCCATGTGCAAGAACAAGGAGTCCCCCAGGGAAGCATCCTCTCGGTTCCTCTTTTTAGCATTAAGATTAATAATATAGTTGGTGCTCTTAGACCAAATACCTTTTGTAGTCTTTATGTAGATGACCTCTGTATTTGCTACAGGGGGAAAGACATGAGCACAATCGAAAAGCAACTACAGCTGTGCATAAACAAGATTAATAGGTGGTCAGTCAGTAATGGTTTTAAATTTTCAAAAACTGTGTGCATGCACTTTTTGCCTGCTGCGGTCTCTTGACCTCGACTCTGAGCTTTTCATAGATGATGAAGCTGTCAAGGTGGTAAAAGAAACCAAATTCCTTGGACTTATTTTTGATAATAAGCTGTCTTTTATTCCACATATAAAATTTCTATGAATCAGATGTTTTAAAGCCCTTGATATTATTAAAGTTTTGGCTAAAACTAAATGGGGTGCAGACTCTACTGTGTTGCTGTGTCTCTATAGAGCACTTGTAAGATTTCGGTTAGAGTATGGGAGCATAGTTTATGGATCAGCAAAGAAAACATACATCAGGACGCTAGAAACTGTCCATCACCAGGGGCTAAGGCTTGCCTTGGGGGCTTTCAGAACCTCTCCTGTTAAAAGTTTGTATGTTGAAGCAAACGAGCCTTCATTTCACAACAGGTGCCTGAAACTGGCTCTCCAGTATATGGTTAAACTTAAAGCTGACCATAGAAATCCAGCCTACTCTGCAGTTTTTCACCCTCGATTTTTGCAGATGTATAAGGTCAGACCTAAGAGCATCACTCCTTTTGGACTCCGTATAGAACCTCACTTGGTAAAATTAAACCCTGATATGAGCAGCGTAACACGGACACAGTTTTGTCCCATTCCACCATGGAGTTTGAGGAAACCCAATATCATTCTGGATCTGAGCCAAAACAAAAAGAAAGACACTCACCCAAATGTGTACCAGCAGCAGATCTTGGACATAAAATGCCATTTTCCTCACCATATTTCCATATACTCGGATGGATCTAAAGTAGATGGCTCAGTCTCTGCTGCAGTTGTCAACGTGCACAATCAGTATGGATTGTGGATTCCTAAACAGTGTTCAGTTTTTACAGCAGAAGCTCGTGCTTTGCTTCTAGCATTGGAACACATTGAGAGAACCAAACAACAGAACTCCTTAATTTTTACTGACTCCAGATCCTGTCTTCAGGCACTTGGGTTTTTAAAGATTGATCACCCCATTATTGTACGGATTTTAGAGAAACTAGGTTTTCTACAGAAACATAATGTTAATATCATCTTCTGTTGGATCCCCAGTCATGTTGGCCTGTCAGGTGACGAGCAGGCAGACAATGCTGCCAAGAGAGCCCTTACCCAAGAAGTCATTCAGTGCCAGATCCCAGCCTCAGACCTCAGGCCTCTAACCTCCTATATTTTAAAGAAGTGGCAGACTAAATGGGACACATGCACTGCAACTAAACTGCATGATATTAAGCCTGCCATAAGCCATAGACATTTGCATCACTTTCAAAACCGACATGATGAGGTAGTGTACACTAGATGCCTTACTGGCCACTCTAGGCTTACGCACAGCTTTTTATTAAAAGGTGAAGCACCACCATCTTGTCAGTTTTGCGGAGGTTTTTTTTTTATCAGTAAAGCACATTTTACTTGACTGTCCTGCTCTCATGACAGCAAGACAACGTTTTTATACTCAAAAGTCACTAAAGGATATTTTTAATAAGGCACCACCAAAGAAGATTTTAGGGTTTTTAGCACATGTGCATCTGAAGCATCTTATTTAATTTTTCTATTTTATTGTATCTACATATGTATCTCGCTGTATTTATTTATTCTGTCATTTATCATACTGTCTCTATATAATTTTTAACTCAATTTTCTTATTAGTTCTAATTTTGCCATGAAATAGCCATAGATGCTGACATGGCACTAAACAAGAACTCTCACTTGCTCACAAAAATCTATTGCACTAAAGAATTATAATTCAACAAACAGAAGGGAAGACATCATTATGGCAAGACTCAGACTGGATCATATGGGTTTAAATGGCACTTTATTCACCATGGGGAAAAGCAAAAGTGACAAATATAGAGCATGTGGAGTAAAAGAAAATGTCGAGCACATCTTATTACACTGTCACAAGTATGGAAATGAAAGAGAGAGAATGAAAAATGAAGTTCGAGAGGCCGGTAGGGAATAGGATTTAACTGGCATTCTGGGAACAGATGGAGATGGAGAGGCACTAAGAATCATGAGAAGGGCTCTTTTCTCTTTTTTAAATAACACAGGATTAAGTCATAGAATTTAGGGGTCGGGCTTACACTACCGTTCAAAAGTTTGGGGTCACCCAGACAATTATTTTGTGTTTTCCATGAAAAGTCACACTTATTTACCACCATGAGTTGTAAAATGAATAGAAAATATAGTCGACATTGACAATGTTAGAAATAATGATTTGTATTTGAAATAATAATTTTTTCCTTCAAACTTTGCTTTCGTCAAAGAATCCTCCATTTGCAGCAATTACAGCATTGCAGACCTAACATGATTGCACAAGGGTTTTCTAATCATCCATTAGCCTTCTGACACAATGAGCAAACACATTGTACCATTAGAACACTGGAGTGATAGTTGCTGGAAATGGGCCTCTATACACCTATGTAGATATTGCACCAAAAACCAGACATTTGTAGCTAGAATAGTCATTTACCACATTAGCAATGTATAGAGTGTATTTCTGATTAGTTTAAAGTTATCTTCATTGAAAAAAGTGCTTTTCTTTCAAAAATAAGGAAATTTCTAAGTGACCCCAAACTTTTGAACGGTAGTGTAGATGACACACTCTTGTACAGTAGGTGGCGGTATGCACCTTTCAGTTGTTTGCTAACCACCAGTAACCGAGTGGAGTATGTGGCAGTAATGCACCTGTAAGCTGTTTGCCAACTGCCAGTCAAATCTAAAAGAAGAAGAAGTACGTGGCGGTAATGCACCTGTAAACTGGTTGCCAACCGCCAATCAAATCTAAAAGAAGAAGAAGGAGAGAATAGACACGCCTGTGTTTACTACTTTTAATGCTAATTGTATTTCCTTTTTCTTTCTCGAGTTACATTTCTTTTTAATTCATCATCTTCCTCTTCATCTTTGTATACTGTGCTGTAGGGCCACCTCTTGAATGGGAGGTTGGATCTTGCGTATGTGTAGTCAACACATAGGCAACATTGGTCACCAAATCTGGGCTGCATGCACTCAGCTACAGAGGGGTCTCATGGAGCCTAGTAGACTGGAGATGATGTAATTTACATCATACAAGCCTCATGCTTGAGCAGACCCACAGGGCAGAAGTGGAGCATAAACCCATCTTAAAAGGTAGGTTAGAGTGTGTGGCAGTTCCTAGTGATGGCAGAAATGGAACGATCGAGAGATCGAATCATTTGGAACATCCATCCATCCATCCATCTTCTACCGCTTTTCCGGAGGTCCGGGTCGCGGAGGCAGCAGTTCAAGCAGAGAAGCCCAGGCTTCCCTCTCCCCAGCCACCTGCTCCAGCTCTTCAGAGGGGATACCAAGGCGTTCCCAGACTAGCTGGGAGACATAGTCTCTCCACCGAGTCCTGGGTCTGCCCCGGGGTCTCCTCCCAGTGGGACGTGCCTGAAACACCTCAAATGGGAGGCGTCCAGGAGGCATCCTAATCAGATGCCCATACCACCTCAACTGACTCCTTTCAATGTGGAGGAGCAGCGGTTCTACTCTGAGCCTCTCCCGAATGACTGAGCTCCTCACCCTATCTCTGAGGGTGAGTCCAGCAATCCTACGGAGAAAGCTCATTTCAGCCGCTTGTATCCGCGATCTCGTTCTTTCGGTCATTACCCAAAGCTCGTGACCATAGGTGAGAGTAGGAACGTAGATTGACTGGTAAATCGACCATGGTAGTATGGTCATTTGGAACAATTGATTCAAAAAAGAATTGATGTTTTGGAACATTTGAAACATCTCCCCACAGTGACATCTGGTGGCCAAATGTTATAATACTACACTGAACCAGACAAGTGTTTTTGGGTCTTTATCTCAACGTTTCGTGTTTTGTTTGGGTTTCTAGTATTATTTGTCTGAAAATATATATTTTTTCAGTTAGTATTTGTAGGGGGTGCTTGTTTACAAAATAGACATCAGTCACTGTTTTTAGGGGGTGCTTGTGTACATTCAGTTCTTTTTGCCTTCCTGTCAAGGAACAACAAAAAGACTGAGTTAGGAGGAATGCTGCCATGCAACTTCATATATTGTAAATATATGTAACTATATGTAAAATATATAACTATATGTAAATGTACAACAATATGGCTTCTTTTAGTGATCAAATGCATAATTATATTTATTGTAAATAATAATAAAGGTGTATAAATAATAAATGTATACTCGTATGTGTATTAAAAGAGCATGAATACATACCATAAACATTACGCTGGCCATGGCTTGATTCAGCACTCGGTTGTGTTGTGCTAGGAATGCAGGCGTCAGCATGTTTTGTCCGTAGGTGTCTCCACCTACTTGTTGTATTGTTACAAAATGCAAGATGTTGCATACAGTGCATACATTTAACTTTTTTTCCCTCAAGAAGGTCATAGTGATCCCATACAGCTGACCTGGGACGCTTTCTACCCCCATCCATTTCCAAATAATGTAAATCCAAAAGCAGCTCAGTCCAAGACACTCAGAGAGGCAAGACTTCACAAACAAACTGCACTTCAGAGGAGCTTTGAAATGTTTCAGGCATGTGGGCTGATGAACCAGCAGCCAGTCAGGCAAGGACACGAGAAATTAGTATTTTACATATAAAGTATTTATATAACACATAAATTGTGCATAGAATAGGCAATTTAATATTGTGTAATGGCAGCATTGTATTATTCCATTTGAGAAATGGGATAACACAATCACTGCATAAAACAACGGTGAAGTTTGAAAACAGTTGGTGACGTAATGGAACGCGAAATGGAACAGTCACGTGACATCCTCTTTCTGATACAGACCTCGGAACAATGATTTTTATTTATTTATTTTGGATAGATTAAAAGTAAAGATTAAAAAGAAACAGAATAATATAACAAAGGGGAAAAAATCCAACAAGGTCAAATTAAACAATAACTCCTCTGATTATACAGTTCAACATAAGTTATCCGAAATGGGTGATGGCTGAAGCCGCAGCTTATATTGCAGTTCAGTTGCTTATATTGATTCAATTCAGAAGTTCCACCTAGGTTTCGGTACGCACTAAAACACTGTTTTGACTTTGCCATCACTAGTTTTCATATAATAGGCATTTTAATTTTGTGTAATGGAGGTCAGACATCATAGATAAAACTAGAGACACTTTAAATAACTGATTAAACTCATCACCTACACTAACACTAACACTTCCGGTGTCGGAAAATAATAAACAAAAATAATAACTTAATATTTTTGTTTTGACTATAAAACAATAAGAGCAAAATTAAACACAGGTATGTCCCAAAATTTGATAATATATTTTTTTTCTACCTAAGTTTAGAAAAGGACAAAACAAAAATGAGACCAAAAATTTGTTTTTTCTGATTTTATTTTGAATTGGAATTACAAATGAAGGAACCATACACGGATTTGTATTCACTTGCTGAAACAAAAACAACTGTGACGTTTCAAAACAACTGGGGGCGGAATGGAACGTGGATATGGAACAGTCACGTGACACCGTCCTTCTGATACAGACCTCGGAACAGCGTTTCAAATCACAAGTTCCGCCTAGGTTTCGGAACGTTCCAAAACACTGTTTCGATTTTGCCATCACTAGAGTTCCTTATATAGGAACAACCAGATGTCTGGCCACGGCCAAGATGGATAATTTTTTCACACATAAGTTGTTGTAACTCCTTATACAAAGATATGGAGTGATAATAATCAAGTCAGTGGTGGTAATGCACCTGTAAGCCGGTAGCCAACCGCCAATCAAATCTAAAAGAAGAAGAAGAAGAGGTGGCCGCTGAATCATATCGGCATTTGACTGGTGGGGAGGATACTGTACGTCCCCCTCCCTGTTCTCGTAGGTTCATAGAGTCAGATGTTGAATTTCTGTTTTGTTTTTTTCCTTTCAAGCAACACTCTATGTGAGTGGAGCATGGAGCTGGCATACGTGTGTGAGTGGGAGAAAAGACCAAAGAGCACCCACTGTCCCTCCATCCCGCTGGTCTGCTCCTGGTCATGCAGGAACCTGGTGGCCTTCACCACTGACCTGAAGAATGAGGATGAAGACAAAGGTACACACATCCATAAATTAGGAGGACATTATACAGTATGCTTATATTTATTTCCTTGAAACTTAACTATAACTGCTATCGTCTGTCACTGTCACCGTAACTTTAACCTTAACACCGAAGTATAAATCAGGCTTAACCCTAACCCAAACATGTCATGACCCTAAAATGAAAAGATTTAAGTCATGCAGACCTGATTTTTGGTGCCCATACCACAAGACATTCTCATGACGTGAGTGTATAAATAGAGTTAAGCTACGGTCACAAAGATTCTTACGAACAATGGGTTTGTAAGAATCTCCCAAGTCCTATGTTTGTTACGGCTGCCGTTCAATTCGCAAGAACAGCTTGAGACATTCTTGAGAAATGAGGTGCTTTTCTGTTGTACGATGGCCCTAGAGTTTTTACAGTCTTCATAAGGGTGCCTTGGGATCTTTCTACGGCATACTTGCTGCCATCTTATGAAAATATTGTGCATCTTACGGCACTCTCAAGTTGTTGGTAGGAAGATCTTACAGCTTTCAGCACATTTTGTCGGCACAAATGTCGCACGAATGACAAACTTACACCTTATGAGCATCTCACTACCGCCTTACGCATGCTCTATGACTCTCAAATGGGGATTCGTACAGCATTTCTTAAGATCGCTGTAAAGGGCCCTCAAGAACAACTTAAGGTGTTCTCAAGGCATACTTACGGCCAACATCTTGCATAGTTCTTACATTATTCCTATGGCATTCGTATGGCCACCCTACAATGAGGGGTTTTCATGGAGCGTTCATAGAAATCTTGGACAAGACCATCAACCTGGCGACAAACTTACGAATGGTCTACGAATGCTGGATTCTCCTACGGCTGCTTTAAGAATTTTGTTGTACTGTACTAGTGTACAATGACAATAAAGCCTATTCTGTTCTATTCTATTCTATTCTATCCTAAGAAGGCCATATAATATGGTTCAAAAATTGTTTGTACAGTGTTCGCAGCCATTCATAAGGGTATTTGTCAACGTAGCTGTAAGTCCAAACTGTGTAAGGAATAACTAGATCACCTCCTCACTCACTCACACACACACACACACACACACACACGTGGAATTCAGGATGTGATGTCTGTGTTTTAGATGTGAGTCACATGATCCACATCATCGACACGGAGCACCCGTGGGATGTTTTCTCCATCAACTCTGGACACACAGAGGTCATTTCCTGTCTGGAGTGGGACCAGTCAGGTGAGGGTTACCCCTGGATGTTATGACTCAGGTGTTGTGACTGTGTATAAATGTGTGTGTGTGTGTTGTGCCTGTGTGTGTCTGCGTGCGTGTGTGTGTTCCAGGCTCCAGGCTGTTGTCAGCTGATGGCGACGGGCAGATTAAATGCTGGTCGATGTCAGATCACCTGGTGAACAGCTGGGAGAGCGTTCTGTCCAGCTCATTGGACGGAGACCCCATCGTGGCACTCAGCTGGCTGCACAACGGTGTCAAACTGGCGCTGCACGTGGAGATGGTGAGATGCACACACCTAAGTGTTGATATGTGCGGTACCGGTGTGTTGATCTGTGACCCCGTGACTCAGCCCCTCCCCTTGCCCCTCTGCCTTTAGTCTGGTTCCACAAACTTCGGGGAGAAGTTCTCTCGGGTGAAGTTCTCGCCGTCTCTCACACTGTTTGGGGGGAAGCCAATGGAGGGTTGGCTGGCAGTAACAGTGAGTGGCCAGGTGACTGTGTCTCTGCTGAAGCCGGGCGGTGCCCTGCTGACAGCCAGTGAGAGTCTGTGCCGGTTGCGAGGACGTGTGGCCCTGGCTGACATCGCTTTCACTGGAGGAGGGAACATCGTGGTGGCGGCCAGCGATGGCAGCAGCTCCTCCCCCGTCCAGTTCTACAAGGTGAGGACCACGAGGATGTGCTGTCCCCATCACTCTGAACTTTGGTAATAATAACCTCTGGCTGTGCACAGGTGGTGGTGAGTGTGGTCAGTGAGAAATGCCGCATTGACACGGAGCTGCTGCCTTCACTCTTCCTGCGCTGCACCACTGATCCGCTCAGGAGGGAGAAGTACCCTGCTGTCACCCACCTCAAATTCCTCACCCGGGAGAACTCGGAACAGGTAACCAGGGAGTGATCCGGGGTTCTAATCCAGATCAGAACCAGCAGACCCTGATGGGAGGTGTGTGTGTGTGTGTTTCAGGTCCTGTTGTGTGCATCCAATCAGAGTGGAAGCATCGTGGAGTGCTGGTCTCTGAGGAAGGAGGGACTTCCTGTTAACAACATCTTCCAGCACCGCTCGCCAGTCGGTAAGATACCACATGACTTTAGGAGTTCTGTAAGTGCCACGGGGTGCTGTCTAAGACTATGTACAGCTTATTAAATCATCTGAAATACTCATTTATTTAGTAATGTGAAGAAGAACTTGGAAACTGATCACAACCTTTGGACTCAACCAGGACTAATGAGGGTCTTTACAAAGGCTGCTCTGAAGCACGTGTCTCTTCAGTTCATCTTGAACAACAGTTCAGAAGGACCAGCTCATCATCTAGGCGCAGACAAATGTGAAAGAACCCTTACATCGGGTGGACAACTCCTGTTATGGAATGAGTTTATTTGCTCAAAATCACAAACCATTTTAAGGAATTTTTGGCCAAAAAAATCTCAAAAGGAAAAACAAAACAGATTTGATCAAAATCCACAACCATATGTCCTTCAACATTTCTCTCCACAAGACCATACCTACCCAGGACCTCCTCATCACCTCTGTTCCCTTCACCTACATGCCCATTAAAGTCCGCTCCAATTACCACTTTGTCCCCCCGGGGACACTCTCTACCACTTTATCCAGCTTGTCGGGCATACGCACATCACACCTTCGACTTCTACCTTCAAACTCATGATTCTGTCAGACTCCCTCGTTACCTCCTGAACATTCTTCACATACTCCTCCTTCAAGATTACCCCAACCCCATTTATCTTTGTATCTACACCATGTTAAAACAGTTTAAATCCACTTCCAATGCTCCTAGCCTTGCTTCCCTTCTATCTGGCAAAGGAGTGACTTGTGACATAAAAAAAAGAAAAGATAGTGGATGAGAAATTGCAGTATATACAGTTTCTCACAAAAGTGAGTACACCCCTCACATTTTTATAAATATTTTATGAAATCTTTTCATGGAACAACACTGAAGATGTGACATTTTGATACTATGTAGTCAGTGTACAGCTAGTATAACAGTGTAAATTTGCTGTCCCCTCAAAATAACACACGGCCATTAATGTCTAAACCACTGGCAACAAAAATGAATACACCCCTAAGTGAAAATGTCCAGATTGTGCCCAAAGTGTCAACCCACCATTATTTTCCAGCACTGTCTTAACTCTCGTGGGCATGGAGTTCACTAGAGCTTCACAGGTTGCCTCTGAAGTCCTCTACCACTCCTTCATGGCGACATCACGGAGCTGGTGGATGTTAGAGACCTTGCGCTCCTCCACCTTCCGTTTGAGGATGTCCCACAGATGCTCAATAGGGTTTAGGTCTGGGCACATGTTTGGCTAGTCCATCACCTTTACCCTCAGTTTCTTTAGCAAGGCAGTGGTCATCTTGGAGGTGTGAAGCTATACACTGACTATTTTACATTGCATCAAAGTGTCATATCTTCAGTGTTGTCCCATGAAAAGATATAATAAAATATTTACAAAAATGTGAAGGGTGTACTCACTTTCCTGAGATATTGTATGATATCTCGATACTCACCGTACTGCAAGATTACAATAATATTGTATTGCTGCAGATTATTGGGATGATATTGTATAGAGGGTTTATGCATGGTGTCACAGAGTAGAACTCATGGCAGTTTCACAGCGCTGAGAGGCAAAAAGTAAGTGGCAGCTTTCCTTTGTATGCAGGAAAACATAAACACAGCACACAGTATTCAGTCACAGCAGTACTCAGAATGTCAGCCCGTGTTCAATTCAATTCAGCTTTATTTATATAGCACCATTTCACAACAACAGTCATCTCATAGCACTTTCAACTGTAGGGGAAACCTCCACAATTGCAGAAAGACCCCAGCATTCAGGCGATCCCCTATGAGCTAGCACTTGGCGACAGTGGAGAGGAAAAACTCCCTTTTAGCAGGAAGAAACCTCCAGCAGAACCAGGCTTAGAGAGGGGCAGTCATCTACTGTGACTGGCTGGGGGGTGAGGGGATAGAGAAGAAGAAGAAAAGGACAGACATGTAGAGAACAAACAGCATGATGGGGACTCAAATCTATGGGAGAGAACAAACAGATGTTAATTCATTCATTCATCTTCTTCCGCTTAATCTTTTTCGGGTCGTGGGGGGGCTGGAGCCTATCCCAGCATCTTTGGGCGAGAGGCAGGGTACACCCTGGACAGATTGCCAGTCCATCGCAGGGCCAACACAGAGAGACAGACAACCTTTCACTCTCACAGTCGTACCTAAGGACAATTTAGAATCCCCAGTTCTGATGCCATTTAACCTAACTTGCATGTTTTTGGCATGTGGGAGGAAACCGGAGAAATCCCGGAGTAAACCCACGCAGACACGACCAGCAGAAATATTTTGTTGACAGTGAAGAAAGCAGTGAAGTCCAGTGCATTGTTGGAGGTCCCCGGCTGTCTAAACCTATTAGCAGCATAACTAAGGGAGGGTTCAGGGGCACCTGATCCCACCCTAACTATAGGCTGTATCAAAAAGGAAGGTTTTAACCCTATTCTTAAAAACAGATTGAGTCTGACTCCCGAATCCAGATTGGCAGCTGGTTCCAAAGGAGAGGAGCTTGATAAGTGAAGGCTCTGCCTCCCATTGTACTTTTGGAGATTCTAGGTTTTACAAGTAATCCCGCATTTTGGGAGCATAGTGCTCTGTTAGGATGATAGTGTAGTATCAGATCTTTTAAATGAAAAGGGGCCTGATTATTTAGAGCTTTGCAAGTGAGAAGAAGGATTTTAAACTTAATTCTAAATTCTATGGGAAGCCAATGAAGGGAGGCCAGAACTGGAGAGATGTGAGCTCTCTTTCTAGTGCCTGTTAAAACTTTTGCTGCATCATTTTGGATCACCTGAAGACTTTTTAAAGATGTTTTAGGACAGCCTGATAATAAAGAGTTGCAATAATCGAATCTAGCGCTAACAGAAGCATGGATTAGTTTCTAAGCATCACTGTGAGACAAGATGCTCTTAATCTTGGCAATATTATGCAAATGATAGAAGACGGTATGCACCTTTCAGTTGCTTGCTATCCGCCAGTAACCGAGAGAAGAAGAAGGCAGTCTTAGAAACAAGTTTAATATGTGAATTGTGAAAGAACAGATCTTGATCAAAAATAACTCCCAAGGTTCCTAACAGAGCTATTAAGAGAAAGAGTAACCGCATCCAAACTAAGAGTTTGATTTGGAAAGGCATTTCTCAGGTTTTTTGAACCAACTAGAATGACTTCCGTCTTATCTGAATTTAATAGCAAGAAATTACAAGTCATCCAAGCTTTGATTTCCTTAAGACAAACCTCTAATTTGGCTAATTGATGACTGTCATCTGGCTTTATTGACAAGTATAATTGTGTGTCATCTGCATAACAATGAAAATGTATGCAGTGCTTTCTGATAATATTGCCTAGTGGAAGCATATATAAACTAAAAAGAACAGGGCCCGTCTACAGTCACAAATATATGGAATTAAAGTTGGACCAACAGAACATAAAATCTCCCTGTATGCCGATGACATAATTTTGTTTATGTCGAATCTTAAAAAATCAATTCCGACCCTGTTGAATTTAATAAAGAATTTCGGGGAAATATCAGGATATAAAACAAATAAAACTAAATCTTCAATATTAATGCTAAATGAGACCCAGAGAAATTACTCAGCCCCTGAGGTAAATCAATTCAATGTTGTAAATCAGTTCAAATATTTAGGAATCCAAATTGTGCCTAAGCTAGAATCAGTCGCCAGTGTCAATTATGAAGCCTTAATGACAGATATTGATGAGTTACTTCAGAGATGGATGTCACTACCAATGTCGATGATCGGGAGAATCAATATACTTAAAAGTAATATTTTACCTAAAATACTTTATTTATTTCAATACATTCCCTTATCACCACCTTTAGATTTATTCTCAAGAATTAAAAAAAAGTTAGTGGAATTTATATGGAACAACAGGAGGGCTAGATTACGTCTGTCTTTATTATATTTACCATTTGATCGTGGAGGTCTGAAATGTCCAAATTTTATGTTGTATTATTGGTCGGCACAACTGAGGTCTATGACATATTATTTTTCATCAAATGATCTCCCTCACTGGACTGAAATGGAATCATACAATTTACCTTTACCTCTTCCCATATTCATATACTCAGATTCGGCAAAAAAATTACAAAAACAAGTTAAAAATCCATTTGTAAAGCATATGATCAAAATATGGTGTGAAGCTAAAAACTATTTAAAAGAACCACAGTTATTGTCACAATTTAGTCCAATATGGGGTAATCAATATTTTAAACCAGGGAGAGCGGACGCTGTATTTAAAGTATGGAATTTAAAAGGGATACAAAAGATTCAGGATTTATATTTGCCATGTGCAGAAAACATAATGTCTTTTGAAGAGTTGAGGATCAAATTTAATCTCAATAGAACACATTTTTTTAAATATCTTCAACTTAGAAACTTTATTCGATCAAATCAAAATAAAGCTCTCACTCGACCTATTTATTCATCCTTGGAAAAAATGATGATGAAAGATAGTAAAAGAAAGGGTATTATTTCAGAGTTTTATAACTCATTGACACTATTTTCAAGTGAAAATTCACTGAAAAGATTAAACTACTGGAAAGAAGATCTGCAAACTGAAATTCCAGAGGAACAATGGGAATTGGCTTGCACAGAAGCTCAAACCAAATCAATAAATGTACGCCTTAAATTGATACACTTCAAATGGTTAATGCGGATGTATGTTACACCGGAGGAGTTAAATAGATATAACAAAAATATACCAGATACGTGCACAAAATGTATGGAAAGTAAAGGAACTCTATTTCATTGTGTATGGGAATGTAGATTAATAAGAATGTTTTGGGAAGAGGTGAGGGTAACAATTGAAAAAATAATCTCAAAACAAATCATATTGAATCCTAAACTGTTTTTGTTGGGTCTGTACCCAGAAAAGCATAATTTTAATAAAAGTGAAAGAACATTCATAGACCTCAGTTTGCTTAATGCCAAAAAATGTATTGCACTATTATGGAAAAAGACTTATAGACCAGATGTGACTCAGTGGTTAAGACAGATGTTAACAAACCTTCCATTAGAAAGAATAACATATATACTGAAATCAAAGGAAATTGTGTTTGAGAATATATGGAGACCTTTTATTGATTATGTAAAAAATTTAAACATAACTCTTGAAGAAGAAGATGAATGATATGTGCGGACCTTGTAAATTCCAAACTGGTGAATATAATATGTATACTTATGTGTTGGATTGTCTAGACTAAACAGAGGAGCATTGTTGAAGATTTGATTTTGTTGGTGGTTGTTGGTGTTTTTTAGTGCATTTTTTTTTTGTAGTACTTTAGTGTTAGTGTTTGATTGTTTGTATCATGTTTGTTTAAAAAAAAAAAAAAAAGGTTCAATAAAGATATTGTGGAAAAAAAAAAAAAGAACAGGGCCTAGCACAGATCCCTGTGGAACTCCGTGATTGAGCTTTGAGTTGGAAGAAAACTCATTATTGACATGAGCAAACTGGAACCTATCAGATAAATAAGATTTAAACCACTGCAACGGCGTAACATTAAGTCAGACAAGGTGTTCTAGTCTATCAAGTAAAATATTATGATCGATAGTATCAAAAGCTGCACTAAGGTCCAAAAGGACGAGTACAGAAACAAGTCGATTATCAGATGCGATAAGGAGGTCATTAGTGACCTTCACTAAGGCTGTTTCAGTACTATGATGGATTCTAAACCCAGATTGAAACTCTTCAAATAAACCATTTCCCTGCAAGTGGTCAAATAATTGCGTAGCAACAACTCTTTCTAAGATTTTTTAAATGAAAGGCAGATTAGAGATTGGTCTAGAATTAGCTAAAACTCCTGGATCCAACGTTGGCTTTTTAAGTGTGGGTTTACAGCAGTTTTAAAGGCCTGTGGTACATGGCCTAATTTTAATGATGAATTGATTATTTGAAGAATGGAGCTACCAATAAATGGGAAGACTTCTTTAAATAACCTGGTAGGAATAGGGTCTAAAAGACAAGTTGAAGGCTTGGATGAGGAATTTTTTTATTTATTTAGCTCTAAAAGGTCAACTGGAGTAAATGCATCCAAACAGATATCAATTGAAGGAGTTGTAGTAGTTACTGTATTTAAGTTAACGGTGGGAAGAATCTGGCTGATTTTATCTCTGAAATGTTATTATTGAAGAAGTTCATAAAAGTCCTGACTAGTAAACTCTAAGGGAATGCTAGATTTGACTCTTTGTCAGCCTGGCTACAGTGCTGAAAAGAAACCTGGGATTATTCTTGTCCTTCTCTATTAATGCAGAATGATAACTTGTTCTAGCTTTCCTAAGAGATTTTTTATAAATTAGAAATTGATTTCTCCAAGCTAAATAGATTTCATCTAATTTAGTGGAGTGCCATTTTCTTTCTAATTGACGAGTCTTCTGTTTTAAGCTACAAATTTCTGTGTTGAACCAAGGAGTTAGAAATCTCTGATTAGACTTTTTCTTTTTTAAAGGGGCCACCATATCTAGAGTCTGATGCAGAGAAGCCGTCACACTATCTACCATGCTATCAATTACAGAAGGAGCAAACTCTCCACAGCTTATCTCCGTTGTGTTGACACATGGCATTGAGGAAACAATCTGCTTAAATTTGGTAACAGCATCCTCTGAGAGACATCTACTGTAGTAATATTTTTCTTTCAGGGCCAAATAGTCAGAAATATTAAAATCAAAAGTTAACAGATAATGGTCTGACAGTACAGGGTTATAAGGAGACACTACCAGATTTTCTGTTTCTATGCCATATGTCAGCACGAAGTCCAATGTGTGGTGGAGATAATGGGTAGAATTTCCTAGTTTCTGAGAAAACCCCAGCGAGTCTAATATTGAATTAAATGCCATATTAAGGAAATCACTATCTACATCTACATGTATATTTAAGTCCCCTACTATAATTATTCTATCCAATTTCAGCACTAAATCTGCTAAGAATTCATCAAGTTCAGATAAAAACTCTGAGTAGGCTGAGGGAGGACGATAAACTATGGCAAATAAAATTGGGTTTAACCTAAAAGTCCTAACATGCCCAATACTGAGGACCAGGCCTCAAAGGAATTATAACATGTTTTTTGCTTTACATTAACTAGTAATTTGGAATGGTAAATTGCTACTTCTCCTCCACAACCACAACTTCGGGGATTTTGACAGTTTAAATAACCAGAGGGAGTTGATTCATTTAAACCAACATAATCCTCTTGCCCTAACCAAGTCTCTGTAAGGGATATTAAATCAATCTGATGATCAATTAACAGATCATGGACTGACAGAGACTTGGGAGTTAGAGACTTAGAGGCTACATGTTTAATTTACATTTTATCAACTTTTTGTTTAATCATTTGGGGATGCTTATACATTATATTTTTATTTACTTTAGAGGGAGCAGACAGTGATTCTCTGATGAGGAAGACGGGGGCTAAGTTGAGGGGTGGCGGATAGAGAGAAGCTACAGAGAGGCATGTAAGACTGTGACTCTGCTTCCTGGTCCCAACTCTGATGCTGTGTTCAAAATGCTCACTCCTTCCCCATATAATGTACTATATAGTGAATCAGCCATTTTGTAGTGCTGTTCTAAATTTTAACTGAAAATTTCATTCACTATGTAGTACTCTCAAAATATCCCACAATCCATGTTGAAAAGTAGTGTACAACGGAAGGTCACTACATTAGCCAATATATCCAATAATGCATTGCGCAGCTAACGGAGCAGTGAGAGAAGTGCTTCACATCACAACATAAACTACCTTAAGGTATTTATATTTATTAATTCAGCAAAAACGATTTGATTTAATACATCCATCCATCCATCTTCTTCGGCTTAATCCTTTTCGGGTCACGGGGGGGCTGGAGCCTATCCCAGCATCTTTGGGCGAGAGGCAGGGTACACCCTGGACAGATCGCCAGTCCATCGCAGGGCCAACACAGAGAGACAGACAACCATTCACTCTCACAGTCATACCTAAGGACAATTTAGAATCCCCAGTTTGATGCCAATTAACCTAATTTGCATGTTTTTGGCATGTGGGAGGAAACTGGAGAAATCCCGGAGTAAACCCACGCAGACACGGGGAGAACATGCAAACTCCACATAGATCACTGTTGGTCAGGGGCTGGGATCAAGCCCAGGATCCCCCGGCCAAGGGTGAGTTACTGTGCTGCCACAGTGCTCACCACTCCGCCCCCGCGCTGCCACTGCGCTTTAATACATATTTACTACAAATTGCATGCAGGTATTCATTTTTTTACCATCATTAGTCTGTTACGTTTTACTGTCTCACGTGATGACGTCATTAACCGTGCCGCAAAAACAAGCGCAGTCATGTCTGAAAAACATTAATTTTATTGTTTTATTGAGTTTACTGTATAGTCCACTATATCTAAATTCACTATGTAGCGAGTAGGGAGGGAGTGAGTGAGTGAACATTCCAAACACATCACCAGTAGTCAAGGCTTTGGAGCTTTGGGTAAAAGTGATCCCAGATTCTAAGATAAATGAGACGCACCATCCAAAGTGGGATGGACGCCGTCTCGTCTAATAAGACCAGGTTTTCCCCAAAATGAGTTCCAGTTGTCTGTGTAGCCAACATTGTTTGCAGGACACCACACAGACAGCCAGCAGTTGAAGGATGACATACGGCTAAACATGTCATCACTGGTCAGGTTGGGGAGGGGCCCAGAGAATACTACATGTTATGGAGAAGGTCCTCCCATCATTCCATGTTGCATTAATTTACCAAAACAAGTCTCAGAACCAGCCCTTCACTTATGTGTGCTCCTTTTTCTTTTCCCATGTGACGGCCCCCTCCATGAGTAACTGATCAGTGGTGCAGGTCTTAACACCATATAGAGTACACCTCCGTTATTAGCCAAGAGCTAGTGAGGAATTCCTCTTTGGCTCAGTAGTAGAGGGGAGGTGTTCAGATCATGGTGCCATGGGTTCAAATCCCAACTTGGGATATTAGTGAGTGTCTGCCGTACCCAAAGAAGGGGGTGGAAATGACCAGGTTTGTACACCTTGGGATAGGGGCCGAGACAGACTTGAAAATGCCAGGAATAAACTAGGCAATTCTGGCCTTGGCCCAGAAAGGGGCCATAACAATCCACGCATCACTACAATGAAGTAAATAGTGAAGTATTAACATCTAAAGTAACTATTACATACCCATGCATACCCGTCCATGCCCGTAGAAACCAAGTATAAGCAAGTATTTCTGCATGCCTGTTGCTGAAGGGTCTCCTCCTGTCTCAGACGTCTGTGTTGTTCACAGTCATGCCTACAGCATACTGGTGGAACCTGAGGTGTTTGAAATTCACAGCATCCTTTCTGACGTGCAGCAGTTCTCCTCATTCTATTGGTCTCAATCTGGTGGGTCTTCTTCTTCTTTGTTCAGACCACTGGTTGAGGGATAGGTGCGTTGTAATTCCAGTTCATGGGCATGATCCTGAAAAAGTGGCTTTCGACCCTGTTCAGGAAGGCCCGTGCACGCCCGTAGAAACCAAGAAACTGGAGTACCCGGAGGAAATGAGCACTTTGCTTGGCATTTTACACACTCGTCAAGGTTCCACATTTGCCATCATGTAGGCATCGCGAGTCGTCTTATGATGCCTGAGTTCATAGGATGTGCTATGATGATGAGGCAGAGATCATAGGCCATCCTATGATGTCCTATAAACGTGCTTTAAAATCTGTCGTACTCTATGCTGGTGAAGGGTGTCCTCCTGTCTCAGACGGGTGCGATGTACTGCTGGAACCTCAGATGTTTCATCTTCATGGCATCTTTTCTGACATGCAGCAGTTGTCCTCATTCTATTGCTCTCCATCTGGTGGGTCTTCTTCTTCGTTGAGACCACAGGTTGAGGAATACAGTGATCCCTCACTACTTTGCGCTTCACCTTTCGTGCCCTCAGTGCATCGCGGATTTTTCAAAAATATTCATCAAAAATTCAAAATTGAGAAATAATGGGCGGGCGCTAGCAGAAGGCAGGGAGACTACATTAGACCATCAGGTGTCAACACGAAGAGCAGCACAACTCTCTGTTCGCTGTTCTCGTGTTTGCTCTGCTCGGAAATCTCGCAAGCTGATTGGCCGAGACGTTTCACCCCGCAAGCTGATTGGCCGAGACGTTTCACCCACCTCCTCTCCCTGCCAAGCACCCATGAAGGGAAGGAAGACCGCATTCATTGCTTTTTATCGCTCGTGTTACTTAGTCTCGCCGCGTGGAACTTTTTGCTGTTCTCTTGTGCCATTTTGTGCGAAATAGTCTTCCCGTTGAGCCACTACGCCGCCTCCTGCAGCTTCAGCTCTATCGGAAGCTGCCCTCGATGATCCTGAGCCTCCAGCACCTCACGATGAGGCGTCACCTGAGGAGCAGTAAAGCTCTCATTAACCTGTGCAGTAAATCATTTTCATCTTGAGTTACGTATCTTGTTATAAGAATAAAAGAGTTCTAAAAACATATTTATGTACACTTTGTTTACATCTACGTATGTATGTACACGTACACACACACACACACGTATCATATGAGAGAGAGAGAGTGGGAGAATGAACGTACGTATTATTTATGGATGGCGTCATTAGGGGTGACGCTACTTCGCGGTTTTTCACTTTTTGCGGTCGGTTCTGGAACCCATTAACCGCTATAAGTGAGGGATCACTGTAGGTGCGTTGTAATTTCAGTTCATGGACAGGATCATGAAAATAGATCTGAGCAAAAAGAAAATGTGTCTTCATGATGTCACATAGACCATAGGATGTCCTATGATGTTCAGGCAGCGATCAGAAGACACAGACACATGGTCTATGTGACATCATAAAGGCACATTTGTGTCCTATGATGTTCAGGCAGAGATCATAGCGTGACACACACACAGACAGACACACAAGAGATTTCTTGCTTTGATAGAGTGATGATGATGATACAGGCCCTCACAGATATTGCATGTGACTTTTGTTTTACAGCTTACACACTAAAGCTGCCATGTGTTTTTACCACTCAGTGCTGTGTTTTACCGCTCACTTTCTAAGTATGGGTCTTTAGTTCCCTTTGCTCTATGTGTTCTTAGTTTTATCTTGTATTTTATGTGTTTTAGCTCCAGTGTTTCCTCAGTGGGGCCCCTCATGCCGGATGCTGCCTGGCCCATCTGCAGGAGTGTTGGTCTCGTGGGTCGCTCTAGCTTGGGTGGGTGGGGGCTTTATACCACTGCCTACAGCTGTGGCACGGGCCCCGACCTGTCCTGGTTGGGGCAGCCTTTGTGGCGCCTTCTGTGGTTACGGGCTGTGTGGTCTCCCGGCATGGGAGCTCCACAGGATGGTTGCTCCTTCACGTAGTGCCTCGGTGCCGAGCAATGTCTCTTTTATTTTATGGGAAGTAGGGGGGTGAAGTAGGGGGTGATGTATGTGCCTGTGTGTGTTGTGTTTGTTTGTGGGTATGTTTATGGGAGGGCTGTGGGAGGGAGGGTTGGAAGAGATAGGGGTGTATCGTGTAAAATATGTAACTTAATATGTCTACTGTTTTTATCTATGTAAAGCACTTTGCACAGCATCTAATGTTTAAAAAGTGCTATACAAATAAAGTTTGATTGATTGTGGTAGTGATGAGTTCTCTTCTTGTGCATACCTTGTGTTGTGGCTCCTCTGTGTTTGACCTCTGACCTCTGTGCAGTGGGGGAGAAGCAGCCGACCATCCTGAAGTGGAGGATTCTAACCACCACCAGTGATCTGGAGCGAGTATCTGCCGTTGCTCTCCCCAAACTGCCCATCTCCATCTCCAACACCGACCTGAAGGTGGCATCAGATACCAAGTTCTGCCCAGGGCTCGGTGAGGACATGCTCCATCTTCTGGCATTGATTTTATGTGAACCATTTCTCATCTGTTGTTATCTGTCCACATGTTTTATCTGCCGTTCAAACAGTCAGACATTTACAGGCTGTGCAAGTGAATGAAATCAAGAAACAGGCAGATTAAAGTAGTCTCATTTACCATGAACATGTTCCCTTGTCATAAGTGCTGTGTGTAGTAACATAAAGCTGCCAGTTTTGTTTGAAGCAGAAATCAGATGTTAAGTAAGCTGCAGGTACTTGGTATCAGGAGTGTTTTCAGGGGACCCGCTATCTAACCTCCAGTTTCTTCCTCATTTACTAGTTGCCCTTTAACCGTTTGGGCTCTCCTGGTTTTCAGGTCTGGCTCTGGCATTCCATGACGGCAGCATTCAGATCCTCCACCGTTTATCCCTCCACACCATGGGAGTTTTCTATGGTTCCTCCTCCTCAGCTCAGCGGCCCGGTGATGAGTCGGCCATCAAACGGCAGAGAACCACTGGTCCCGCCCTACACTTCAAGGCCCTCCAGTTCTCCTGGACTTCACTGGCTCTGGCTGGAGTTGACAACCATGGAAAAGTAACTGCTGTCAGTTAGGGATGACCTGCTAGTCACATGGGAATCTTTTGTTTTGTCTGCCATATTTGGGTCCATCACTTTTAAGGCCATGTGTTGTCTTTCAGCTCCACATGCTGCGGGTGTCACCCTCTATGGGTCAGGTGCTGGAGATGAATACGACGCTGCGCCACCTGCTGTTCTTGCTGGAGTACTGCATGGTGACGGGCTACGACTGGTGGGACGTGCTGCTTCATGTCCAGCCCAGCATGGTGCACAACCTGGTGGAGAAGTTGCATGAGGAATACATGAGGCAGAACCAGGCACTGCAGCAGGTCAGCATGGCATGGCTGGGAGAATCAGGCTGGGTTCTTCTTCTGTTGGCTGCTCTTTAGGGGTCACCACAGCGGACCGCCTGCCTCCATCTCACCCGATCCCTTGCATCTTCATCTGTAACACCAACCCTCTCTGCCTGACCTCATCTGTCAGCCTGTCCATCACTATGGCAAACAAGAAGGGGCTCATAGAGCAGATCCCTGATGTAGTCCCACCCCCACCTTGAATCCATCTGTCAAAGAAATATGCAATAAAAGAGCTAGATAAAAACAAGACATTGTTCCTGCTTGATCAAACTTAATTCTTAATCAGCGGACGCAAGAAATTCTGAATTTATTTATGTATGAATTTCACATATTACTCGTGCATAAATCCCATTAGCTCATTGTCATCCCATCAGTTTGACTCTTCATGGATCACACATGATCCTTTTTTCTCTATTTCAGGTCTTGGCAACTCGCATCGTGGCAGTGAAGGCATCTCTCTGTAAACTCTCCACAGCAACGGCGGCTCGAGCGTGCGACTTCCATGCTAAACTGCTACTGATCGCCATCAGTTCCACTTTGAAGTCACTGTTGAGGCCACATGTCCTCAACACACCTGACAAGAGTCCAGGAGACCGACTGAGTGAGATCTGTGCCAAGAACACAGACACAGGTTAGATGACAGCCAGTGGGCTTTAACGTAAAATGAGGTGATGGTGCTCACTGATCATTGTGTGCTTCTTAGATATTGATAAGGTGATGATCAATCTGAAGACGGAAGAGTTTGTGCTAGACGGACCACCCCTCCAGTCCCTGCAGCAACTCATCCAGTGGGTGGGAGACTTTGTGCTGTACCTGCTCGCCAACCTGCCCAACCAGGTAAGCTGAGAGGCATGTCTTTTCAGATCTGCCCACAAATTTTCTAGGGTTGAGTTCAGGGCTTTTTGATGGCCACTCCAGAACATTGACTTTATTGTCCTTAAGCCACTTTGTAACTAATTTGGCGGTATGCTTAGGGTCATTGTCCATTTGGAAGACCCATTTGCACCCAAGCTTTAACTTCCAGGCTGATGTCTTGAGATGTTGCTTCAATATTTCCACATACAGTAATGTCTTTCCTCATGATGCCATCTATTTTGTGAAGTACACCAGTCCCTCCTGCAGCAAAACACCCCCACAACATACTCCCATACTTCACATATGTGATGATGTTCTCAGGCTTGCAAGCTTCTCCCTTTTTTCCTTCAAATGTAGCGATGGTCATTATGGCCATACAGTTCAATTTTAGTTTCATGAGACCACAGGAGATGTCTCCAAAAATCAAAAGAAGTCAGCCAAGATATCAGGAAGAGAACTGTGGACCTCCACAAGTCTGGTTCATCCTTGGGTACAATTTCCGGATGTCTGAAGGTGCCACGTTCATCTGTTCAAACAATCATACACAAGTATAAACAGCATGTGAATATCCAGCCATCATACCGCTCAGGAAGGAGATGGGTTCTGTGTCCCAGAGATGAACGTGTTTTGGTCCGAAATGTGTGTATCAACTAGGGGTCAACTGATACCACTTATTCAAATCTGATACCGATACTGTCACTTTGAGTATTGGCCAATACCGATCAAAACCCAATACCATCTCCCTTATTTAAAACAACAAAAGTATAGAACATACTTTGGTAATGTCTAGTTGCATTTTGCACACATATAAAACCACAAATCTAAGAGTCAAAGAATATATTAAATATTTGACTCAGTTCAGCAATGCTGATGCTTTTTTATTTTAAAGATAAGATAAGATAAGCCTTTATTAGTCCCACAATGGGGAAATTCCAGGATTGCAACAGCACAGGGATAGCAACACTCAGAGCAATAATTTAGAAGATGAGAAAATAAGAGCAGTGAATATACATATGTACACATAAATATATAAATATATATACACAGTGCGGAGCATTGTAGCTGGATGGAATAAACAGCATAACCGTCTATTTAGTTACCCTACATAGTATGAATATGTACCCATACATATTGTCACCCTCCGTAGCGACTGATATTGTCCTCGCTGTATACTGGAGGGGACCATTTGTGTAAGTTTGTTGCGTCTTTTGCATTCAATACTATTAGGTTGTCACGTTTTTTTGCTCTCTCTGCAAGCAGTCCTGCTTAGGTTATACAGTCTGACAGCCGTAGGTAGGAAGGACCTGTGAAACCTCTCGGTCGCGCACCTAGGATGATGTAGCCTACTGCTAAATGAGCTCCTCAGTGCGTTCAGTATGTCCTGCATAGGGTGGGACTCGGACTCCAGCAGAGATGACAGTTTAGCCACTATCCTTCTCTCTCCTATCTCCTCCACTGGGTCAAGGCGCTGCCCCAGGACAGAGCTAGCTTTCTTGATCAGTTTGTTCAGTCTCTTCCTATCGACTGCTGTAATGCCATTGCCCCAGCAGACCACTCCAAAAGTGATGGCTGATGCCACCACCGTGTCATAGAATGTCTTCAAGAGCACCCCTTGAACACCAAAAGACCTGAGCCTTCTCAGTAGGAACAGTGTGTGCTGTCCCTTCTTGTAGAGTGCGTCGGTATTGTGTGACCAGTCTAGTTTATTGTTCAGATGAACACCCAGGTACTTGTAGGATGTCACCATCTCAATGTCTGTTCCCTGGATGTTTACTGGTGCTGTGAGGGGCTGTCCTTGCCTGTGGCAGTCCACCACCAGCTCCTTAGTTTTCCTCACGTTGATCTGGAGGCAGTTCCGATGGCACCAGTCCACGAAGTCCTGGATAAGTCCTCTGTACTCAACTTCATCCCCGTTGGAGATGAGGCCAACGATCGCAGAGTCGTCAGAGAACTAATGTAGATGGCAGTGTGTTGTGTTGTGTGAGAAGTCTGCAGTGTAAAGGGTGAACAGGAAGGGAGCCAAAACCGTTCCCTGGGGGGCCCCCGTGCTGCCGATAATCGTGTCGGACACACAATCCCGGGTTCTCACAAACTGTGGCCGGTTAGTGAGGTAGTCCAGGATCCATGATGACAGGTGCTGGTCCACCCCTGCGCACAGCAGCTTGTCCCTCAGGGTCATCGGTTGGATGGTGTTGAAAGCACTGGAGAAGTCAAAGAACATGATCCTCACCGCGTTCCCAGGCTTCTCCAGGTGGGACAGGGAACGGTGAAGGAGGAAGATCACTGCATCCTCCATCCCAGTGCCATGCTGGTAGGCGAACTGGAGTGGATCCATCGCTGGTCCCACCAGGGGGCGGAGGTGAGCAAGGAGCAGTCTCTCCAGGGTCTTCATCATGTGAGACGTCAGGGCCACTGGTCTGTAACTGTTCAGGTCTTTGGGGTGGGAAGTCTTTGGTACAGGTACCACACAAGATGTTTTCCACAACTGTGGTACCCTCCCCAGTTTCAGGCTCAGGTTGAAGATGTACTCCACAATCCCACACAGCTGGTCTGCGCAGGACTTGGGGAGCTTCGCACTGATGCCGTCCGGTCCTGAGGCCTTCCTCACCTTGATCTTCCTCAGCTCCGTCCTCACCTGGGTCTTAGTGAGGGTCAGGTTGGGGGGCTGTATGCTGGGAGTGGGGGGGCTGTTGGTGGAGTGGGGTGTGGACAGCAGGTCTCGATGACTTTAGAGGCAGCAGTGGTTGGTGTGCAGTCAGGGGGGAGGGCGGTTTCAAACCTATTAAAAAACAGGTTCAGATTGCTCGCCCACTCCCTGCCCCCCGTGGTCTGGGAGGAGGTATTCTGGAGCCCAGAGATGGTTTTAAGGTTTCTCCAGACCCTGCCGATGTCGCTCTGTTGCAGCTTGTCCTCCATCTTCTTCTTGAAGCTGTCCTTGCCTTCTCTGATCTTCCTTCTCAGCTCCCTCTGTACGGACTTCAGCATCTCCCTGTTCCCCGACCTGAAGATCCTCTTCTTCTCTCTCAGAAGTGTTTTAATCTCAGGGTTGATCCAGGGTTTGTTGTTCGAGCAACACCGTATGGTCTTGGTGGGTACGGTGTTGTCCACACAGAAGCTGATGTAGTCCGTGATGGTGTGAGTGAGGCCATCGATGTCCTCACCATGTGGATCGCAGAGCTGCTCCCAGGCAGTGGTTTCAAAACAGTCCTTTCGCACTTCCGTTGCCTCCTCAGACCATATCTTCACCATACTCATGACCGGAGGTTGTCTGTGTACTAGGGGTTTGTACACCGGCAGGAGATGAACCAAGTTGTGATCTGATCTCCCGAGTGGGGGGAGTGGTGATGAAGTATACATCTCTTTAGTGTTTGCATAGAATAAGTCCAGTCTTTTTTTGTCTCTAGTGTGGTTTGTGACATACTGGGTGAACGTGGGCAGAATGGGGGACAGTGAAATATGGTTGAAATCACCTGAGATGAGGAGAAGAGCATCTGGGTGTTCTGTCAGCAGTGTGCCAGTTACTGAGTGAATGGTGTCACGCGCTGTCTCCGCATTCGCCGTCAGATTTGCATAAATAACAATGCAGATCACGTGTGAGTATTCCCTCGGGAGATAGGTAGGCCGCATGCTAACAGCTAGCAACTCAATGTCTTTGTTGCAGTGTTGTTTAACCGTGATATGTCCCGGTCTGCACCAGCTGTTGTTGACATACATTATCACTCCTCTGCCCCTTGCCTTCCCACTGTCTGGTGTCTGGTCTGCCCGTATTGCGTGGACACCCTCCAGTTCGATGTTAGCATCTGTTGCTAGTTCTGTTAGCCACGTCTCAGTAAACAACATCATGCTAATCTCTCTGAAGACGCTCTGGTAACGAGCCATAGCCGCTAGCTCATCTGTCTTATTGAGTAGCGATCATACATTCCCCATAATAACGGATGGAAGGACCGGTCTGTACCTTATATTTCTCGCCCGCCGTCTTGCTCCAGCATGGCATCCACGTCGTTTCTGTCTTATTTCACCTGGTATGTCGAAGTCTTGCGCTAGCATCTTGGTCTGGTTAAGTGCTAACAGCTGGTCTCTGCTGTAACGTATCCTGCTGAAAACAGTGGCTTCATCTGCCGGCTCAGGAGACATTTGGGCGTTCCGTGTCCGTCCGTGATGGATAAGGTGTCGCTGGATCAAAAAGATTAGCAAGAGAAGCCAGATAGTAAATACAAATAGGAAGAAATTGATCTGCTGTTGCAAAAAGGCAGCCTACTGGTGTGGCGCCGGAAGTCAGCAACTTTGTAACATTGGCAGCATTTCACTGGTCAACACCATGTGAACATGCATTCTGAAGTTTTAAGTGCAAGTTTATGCAAAGCTTTGAAGCTGAGTATTTAAGTAAACATTCAAATGAAATTCAAAGTGCCACTTTATGTATGAGGTGAAAAATGCTGTAGATCTGAAAATAAAGGAACTAACCCTTTAAGTTGTATTTTGTCATTTATTATTATTACTAGTACGTACCCATGCGTATCCGTCCATGCCCGTAGAAACCAAGTATAAGCAAGTATTTCTGCATGCCCGTTGCTGAAGGGTCTCTTCCTGTCTGAGACGGCTGTGTTGTTCACAGTCACCCCACTGCGGCATACTGCTCGAACCTGAGGTGTTTCATCTTCACGGCATCTTTTCTGAGGTGCAGCAGTTCTCCTCACTCTGTTGCTTTCCATCTGGTGGGTCTTCTTCTTCTTCTTCATTGAGACGACTGGTTGAGGGATAGGTGCGTTGTAATTCCAGTGCATGGACAGGATCATGCAAATAGATATGAGCAAAAAGTGGCTTTCGACCCTGTTCAGGAAGACCCGTGCATGCCCGTCAACCCAGAAACTGGAGCACCCGGAGAAAATCAGCACTTTGCTTGGCATTTTACACATTTGTAGTCTAGACTGCCATTCTTCATGGGTACTGCTTCGAATGGGTGTGGTTTAAAGTAGGGTGTCCTATTCTTAATTGGGTGACAGACTGACACACTGACAGATTTCTTGAATTTATAGAGTGCCTTCTGCCTTACTGAGTGAGATTTCCAGATTTACTGCTTCGAATGGGTGTGGTTTAAAGTAGTGTGTCCTATTCGGTCTCAGCTTCTCTGTGCATTGCCTGGTGTGCAGCATTGTCAGCCAGCCGACTATTCCGCATCTCCTGGGTCTCAGCTTGTCTGTGCCTTGCCTGGCGTGCAGTGTTGCTCGCTTTGCGGGCATTTCGGGCTTCAAGTGAGTCAGCACGTGCATGGTGCACTGCCACACGTTTACTGTCTGTCTTTGCATCCCTTGTCTGTCGTACCCTATGCTGGTGAAGATTAGAGGGTCTCCTCCTGTGGCAGGCATCATAGGACACTACATCATAGGTAGCCAGTCCTATTTGTCTATATGACGGCATCGCCTATATGACGTCATCGCGAGTCCTTTGTAGCCTGAGATCATAGGATCTTTATAGGACATCAGGCAGAGATCATAGGCTATCCTATGATGTCCTATGATCGTGACAGACAGACTTCTTAAATTTATAGTGATTTATAGAATGATAGAGTGACTAGTGCATACCCGTGCATGCCTGTTCATACCCGTGCATGCCCGTAGAAACTCAAGTATAAGCAAGTATTTCTGCATGCCTGTAGAAAGTCACTGTTACCATGGCAACAGTGCCATGGTGATCCCTGCCTTTGATCTTTGACATGGTTAAGCAATTTCTGCATGCCCGTAGAAAACAAGTGTAAGCAAGCATTCCTGCATGCCTTTAAAACGAGTGTTCTGACCTCACAGGGTGCCTATGATGTCTATAGAGTTGTTCAGAACGCTTTATATGGTCATGTGACATCATAGGAACACAGTATGTGCCTGTGATGTCATAGTTATGAACGCCCACAGCTCCCCTATGGATCCCCTATGGACGTTCATTAAAGATTTCCCCTCCCAAACTTCCGCATGTGCTCTATGTGCCGTCATATAGACATCATATCTTTATGATGCATTCGCGAGTCCTATGATGACTGATGTCCTATAAACATGACACACACAGACACAGAGATTTCTCGCATTTTCTCGGTCTAAGCTTCTCTGTGCCTTGCATGGAATTCACTGTTCCTGGCCAGCCGACTATTCCACATCTCCTCGGTCTCAGCTTGTCTGTGCCTTGCCTGGCGTGCAGCGTTGCTCGTTTTGTGGGCATTTCGGGCTTCAGGTGACTCAGCACATGCATGACGCACTGCCACATGTTTCCTGTCTGTTTGGGCATCCCTTGTATGTCGTGCCCTATGCTGGTGAAGGGTGTCCTCCTGTCTCAGATGGGTGCGCTGTACTGCTGGAACCTCAGGTGTTTCATCTTCATGGCATCTTTTCTGACGTGCAGCAGTTCTCCTCATTCTATTGCTCTCCATCTGGTGGGTCTTCTTCTTCTTCTGCTTCTTCTTCTTCGTTGAGACCAGTGGGTTGAGGGATAGGTGCATCGTAATTCCAGTTCATGGACAGGATCATGAAAATAGATCTGAGCAAAAAGAGGCTTTCGGGCATAGACTCAATGTATTTGACATCACAAAGACATGAAGGCAGCCTTGATGTACATATATGACATCATAAAGACGTGTTAGGACGGCCTATGATGACATCATAAAGACATGTTGTCTGATGTCACTGTATACAGTGGGGCAAAAAAGTATTTAGTCAGCCACCAATTGTGCAAGTTCTCCCACTTAAAAGATGAGGTCTCCAATTTTCATCATAGGTATACCTCAACTATGAGAGACAAAATGAGAAAAAAAAATCCAGAAAATCACATTGAAGGATTTTTTTTTTTTAAGTTTTTGTTAAGGGTATACATGTCATTACAGCATTGCATTGTTTACATTTTCATCACATGTTACCTTTTTTTTTGTTTTTTGACAACATTGGAAAAAACACCCTTTTTTTAAGTGAAAGAAAAAGAGAAATTAAAGAAAGAACAAAAAAACAAACAAAAAACAAAACAAGAAAAAAAAAAAAACAAAAGAGAAAAAAAAAAAAAGTATCTGAGTAGTGTTGGAACAAAGAGAGGTGCCATTATTGAAATGGTATTTGTCAAAGATTAGATCTAATGGAAGACACATATGCGTTCCAGGGTTGCCAAAAGTTCAAGAACCCATCCATGTCCTGTCTCAGTGCGAATGTCCAACTTTTCCATCAAATAAATGTCTTGAATCACGTTAATCCAATCTTCAGGTGTAGGACAATCTTTCAACATCCATTTTTTTGTTAGAGCTTTTTTACTTGCCAATATTAAAACATTGAATAAGTATTTTTCTCCTTGTCTTTCCAGTGATTCCGGTAGTAAACCCAAATACAAAGTTACAAAAGAAAAGGGGACTGTTATTTTGAATATTTTCCCCAATATTGTCTGTACATTGGTCCAATATTGGTGGATAACTGGGCATGACCAAAACACATGAAAATGATTTGCAGTCTCTTCACCACACAAGCGCCAACAATTCAACCCCTTACAAGTAAGTTTGTTTTGTGCAGGTGTTCTGAAAAATCTTACCAAATTTTTCCATCCAAATTCTCTCCGCTGCAGGGATGAGGTACTTTTCCATTGTTGTTTATTTAGCTTTTCCCATATTTCCAGTTGTAAAGTGAAATTCCCTTCTTTTTCCCATCTCTCTTTTATATATGATTTGTTGTCTCCTTTTAAGTCTTGAAGACCTTGGTATATTTTAGAAATGTATCTGATCCCTGGGATCCCTTTATATGCCATTAAGAAGACCTTCAGAACACCTGACTGGGCCCTTTCCAAATCCTCCTTTTTAAGTACAGTATTTTGTTTATGTGGTGTCTAAGCTGAAAGAACCTGTAAAGGCCTTGATTTATTAGACCTTGTTTTTTCAAATCTTCAAAACTTATTAAAGTTTGCCCTTTAAAAAAAAATCGTAATATTTTATCAGTCCGTTCTCTTTCCACTTTTTAAATCTAGTGTCTGTTTTATTAGGAGTAAAGTCTTGATCATAGGCAATCCATTGCAGTAATCGATAGGGTTCTTTAGTTTGATTCTCTCTGACTATCATAAACCAAATTTTTAGCGGGGTCTCTATCCACGGGTTAGTGTTATTCAAAAGTTTAGGTAAGGCATTGTTCCCTATTATCGCCTGTAGGGGTATGTCACTTGTTATTTGGCATTCCATCTCCTTCCATTGTGCAGTGTAGACTGGGTTACATATCTCTACTAAAGTTTTAATTTGTGCGGCTTTAAAAATAGTCCCTGATATTTGGCAGCGCGAGCCCACCTTTGTCTTTGTTTAGCTGTAGGGTTCTATATCTGATTCTAGGTCTCTTGCCCTGCCATATTAATCTTGAGATCCTTCTGTCCAGTTCTTGCCATGTTTTTTGGGGAGGTTCTACCGGTATTGTTTGGAAAAGGTATAGAAGATGTGGAAGTATATTCATTTTGACTGCTTCAATTCTTTGTGCAGTACACAAGAATGGTATCATATTCCATTTTGCTAGATCAGATTTTATTTTTGCCATCAGTGGATCATAGTTTAGTGTTATAATTTTGTTGAGTTGTTTCGGGATATTGACCCCCAGATATTTCATAGATTCCATCTCCCAGTTAGTTTTGAGTTTGCTTAGTAAATATTGATTTGGGTCATAGTTGAATGTTAAAATTTGGGTTTTATGCATGTTTAATTCGTACCCCGATAAATCTCCATACTCTGAAAAAACTGAGATTAGTTAGGGAAAAGAGGTGTCCGGCTGCCCCAGGTATATTAAAATGTCATCAGCAAAGAGTGCTATTTTATGTTCCTTCTGACCAAGTGTAATACCTTGAATTTTTTGATTCTGTCTTATCCATTGGCTCAGAGGTTCTATGAAGATTGCAAAGAGCAGTGGAGACAAGGGGCAGCCCTGACGACATCCTCTTTCCAGTTCAAAAGATGATGATAATTTACCGTTAATCCTTATTTTAGCTGTTGTTTTTTTTATATATAATGCCTGTATAGTTCTAATGAAGTTGTTATGAAAATTGAAACTGGATAAGATTCTATATAGGAAAGACCAGTCAACCGAATCAAATGCTTTTTCAGCATCTAATCCCAATATGGCTGCATTTAAATTATATTTTTTTATATGATAAATTATGTGTAAAGTGCGTCTAATGTTATCTTGTGTCTGTCTTTGTCTTATAAAACCTGTTTGGTCTAAATGAATTAAGTCTGTCAGTATATTTTCTAACCTTTTGGCAAGGATAGTGGTAAAAAGCTTATAGTCCTGATTTAACACACTGATTGGTCTGTAGTTGGAGCAGTCTAGTTTATCCTTTTCAGATTTAGGTATGACTGCAATGACCCCTTCTCTCCAGGAGGGGGGATTTCCCCTGTGTGGAGGACATAGTTAAATGTTTTCAGGAGGAGAGGAGATAGTTGCTGTGTAAAGGTTTTGTACCACCCTGCTGTAAAGCCTGGGGATTTGTTAGCTTTAAGTTTCATAATTGCTTTTTCTAATTCTTTAGGTTGTATTTCTGACAATAGTGTTTTATTTTGTGACTCAGTAAGTTGGGGAAGGTTTAATGTATTTAGGAAGGCTTCGGATGCGTTTTTATGTTTTTTGAGGGAGTACAAGTTCTTGTAGTAGTTCTCGAAGCTTTTAAGAATTTCCTGAATTCTAAATTTTATTTCCTTTGATACTGGGTCTCTGATTTTGTAGATTGCTCTCTCCGTTTGTTGTTTCCTCAATTTATAGGCTAGTAATTTTGCCGATTTGCTACCTGTTTCATAGTGTTTTTGTTTCAGAAATGTAAGTTTCTTCTGGATTTCTATTGTGTAGATCTCATTTATTTGTTTTTTAATTTCCTTAATTTTGAGCGAGTCATTAGAATGAGTGTTGTCTTTGTGCTCTTTTTCTAGTTTCTTAAGTTCTGACTCTAATGTGATTAGTTTTTCTTGTCTCAGTTTCTTTTGGATTGCCAGTTTTGTGATAATCTTTCCCCTTATTACAGCTTTGCATGCGTCCCACAGTATTAAAGGGGATACTTCTCCATTATCATTTTCTTCCAAATATCTGAGAATATCTGATCAATTCATCTTTCAGTGGTCCTTTCAGGACATTTGAATTTAACCTCCAAGAAAATGTATTATTTGTGTATTTTTGGATACTTAAGTCCATATAGATCGGACTGTGGTCAGAGAGATCCATCAGTCCTATTTTACATGTTTTTACTCTTCCAATGTCTCTATTAAACGTAAAAAAATAGTCAATCCTTGAGTATGATGAATGTGGTGCTGAGTAAAATGTATAATCTTTTACACTGGGGTTGAATTCCCTCCACACGTCACAGATTCCCATTTCTTTTAGTAGCATCCGAGTTTTTCTACTTTGAGTGTTATTTTGATGTGGAGAATTACCTGATGCATCCCAGTATGGATTCAGTCTTAGATTGAAGTCTCCACCACATATCACTAAACCTTGGGCTTTAGTTATCATTGGGTCAAATACATTTTTATAAAATTTCCAGTTAGCCCCTGGAGGTGCATATACATTCAGCAGGGTGATATCTTCTCCCTCTAGCCGACCAACTACCATGCTGAATCTCCCTTCTTTATCTTTGTGTTCTGATTTTTTTTTTTTTTTTTCAAATATAATTTTGGTTGAGATCAATGTCGCTACCCCCCCTCCTCCTCCCTGATTTATATGAAGATGAAGAGATCATTTTAAACCCTTGTCTATTAAGTTTAGTGTGCTCCACGTCTGTTAGGTGGGTTTCCTGTAAAAATATTATTCCTGCTTTGTCTTTTTTCATTTTGCCTAGAATCTTGGATCTTTTAACTGGATTCAGGATCCACATTGAAGGATTTTTAATGAATTAATTGGTAAATTCCTCAGTAAAATAAGTATTTGGTCAATAACAAAAGTTCATCTTAATGCTTTGTTATATACCCTTTGTTGGCAATGACAGAGGTCAAACATTTTCTGTAAGTCTTCACAAGGTTTTCACACACTGTTGCTGGTATTTTGGCTCATTCCTCCATGCAGATCTCCTCTAGAGCAGTGATGTTTTGGGGCTGTCGCTGGGCAACACGGACTTTCAACTCCCTCCAAAGATTTCTATGTGGTTGAGATCTGGAGACTGGCTAGGCCACTCCAGGACCTTGAAATGCTTCTTACGAAGCCACTCCTTCGTTGCCCAGGCGGTGTGTTTGGGATCATTGTCATGCTGAAAGACCCACCCACATCTCATCTTCAGTGCCCTTGCTGATGGAAGGAGGTTTTCACTCAAAATCTCACAGTACATGGCCCCATTCATTCTTTCCTTTACACGGATCAGTCGTCCTGGTCCCTTTGCAGAAAAACAGCCCCAAAGCATGATGTTTCCACCCCCATGCTTCACAGTAGGTATGGTGTTCTTTCTCCTCCAAACACGACAAGTTAAGTTTTTACAATAAAGTTCTATTTTGGTTTCATCTGACCATATGACATTCTCCCAATCCTCTTCTGGATCATCCAAATGCTCTCTAGCAAACTTCAGACGGGCCTGGACATGTACTGGCTTAAGCAGGGGGACATGTCTGGCACTGCAGGATTTGAGTCCCTGGCGGTGTAGTGTGTTACTGATGGCAGCCTTTGTTACTTTGGTCCCAGCTCTCTGCAGGTCATTCACTAGGTCCCCCCATGTGGTTCTGGGATTTTTGCTCACCGTTCTCGTGATCATTTTGACCCCACGGGGTGAGATCTTGCGTGGAGCCCCAGATCGAGGGAGATTATCAGTGGTCTTGTATGTCTTCCATTTTCTAATAATTGCTCCCACAGTTGATTTCTTCACACCAAGCTGCTTACCTATTGCAGATTCAGTCTTCCCAGCCTGGTGCAGGTCTACAATTTTGTTTCTGGTGTCCTTTGACAGCTCTTTGGTCTTGGCCATAGTGGAGTTTGGAGTCTGACTGTTTGAGGTTGTGGACAGGTGTCTTTTATATTGATAAAGAGTTCAAACAGGTGCCATTAGTACAGGTAACGAGTGGAGGACAGAGGAGCCTCTTAAAGAAGTTGTTACAGGTCTGTGAGAGACAGAAATCTTGCTTGTTTGTAGGTGACCAAATACTTATTTTACTGAGGAATTTACCAATTAATTCATTAAAAATCCTTCAATGTGATTTTCTGGATTTTTTTTTTCTCATTTTGTCTCTCATAGTTGAGGTATACCTATGATGAAAATTGGAGACCTCTGTCATCTTTTAAGTGGAAGAACTTGTACAATTGGTGACTGACTACTTTTTTCCCCCACTGTATGACATCATAAAGGCAGTCTTGAGTCCTATGATGCCTGAGTTCATAGGACATCCTATGATGTTCAGGCTGCGATCATAGGCCGTCCTATGATGTCCTATAAACGTGACAGACACACACAGATTTCTTGCTTTATAGAGTGACTAGTGCATACCCGTGCATGCCCGTAGAGGATGATGCATTGGAACAGAATTCTTGCCAGTTACAGGACAGTTGGTATAGCAACACAGCACTAAGTGGCAATCACATGTGATGGCTTTTGTATACAGCAAAACATAAAAATCACACAAAATGTGCCCTGCCATCTGGGGCTGTTTGCCCCTGCTTGTTACGTCTTCTCTTGCCTGTCACTGTTCTGTGTTATGTTGCTTACCTGTGTCTATATACAGTATGTCTTGTAGGGAGTCATGTGCTCTACACTCACCGGCCACTTTATTAGGTACACCATGCTAGTAACGGGTTGGACCCCCTTTTGCCTTCAGAACTGCCTCAATTCTTCGTGGCATAGATTCAACAAGGTGCTGGAAGCATTCCTCAGAGAGTTTGGTCCATATTGACATGATGGCATCACACAGTTGGCGCAGATTTGTCGGCTGCACATCCATGATGCGAATCTCCCGTTCCACCACATCCCAAAGATGCTCTATTGGATTGAGATCTGGTGACTGCGGAGGCCATTTGAGTACAGTGAACTCATTGTCATGTTCAAGAAACCAGTCTGAGATGATTCCAGCTTTATGACATGGCGCATTATCCTGCTGAAAGTAGCCATCAGAAGTTGGGTACATTGTGGTCATAAAGGGATGGACATGGTCAGCAACAATACTCAGGTAGGCTGTAGCGTTGCAACGATGCTCAATTGGTACCAAGGGGCCCAAAGAGTGCCAAGAAAATATTCCCCACACCATTACACCACCACCACCAGCCTGAACCATTGATACAAGGCAGGATGGATCCATGCTTTCATGTTGTTGACGCCAAATTCTGACCCTACCATCCGAATGTCGCAGCAGAAATCGAGACTCATCAGACCAGGCAACGTTTTTCCAATCTTCTATTGTCCAATTTCGATGAGCTTGTGCAAATTGTAGCCTCAGTTTCCTGTTCTTAGCTGAAAGGAGTGGCACCCGGCGTGGTCTTCTGCTGCTGTAGCCCATCTGCCTCAAAGTTCGACGTACTGTGCGTTCAGAGATGCTCTTCTGCCTACCTTGGTTGTAACGGGTGGTTATTTGAGTCACTGTTGCCTTTCTATCAGCTCGAACCAGTCTGGCCATTCTCCTCTGACCTCTGGCATCAACAAGGCATTTCCGCCCACAGAACTGCCGCTCACTGGATATTTTTTCTTTTTCGGACCATTCTCTGTAAACCCTAGAGATGGTTGTGCGTGAAAATCCCAGTAGATCAGCAGTTTCTGAAATACTCAGACCAGCCCTTCTGGCACCAACAACCATGCCACGTTCAAAGTCACTCAAATCACCTTTCTTCCCCATACTGATGCTCGGTTTGAACTGCAGGAGATTGTCTTGACCATGTCTACATGCCTAAATGCACTGAGTTGCCGCCATGTGATTGGCTGATTAGAAATTAAGTGTTAACGAGCAGTTGGACAGGTGTACCTAATAAAGTGGCCGGTGAGTGTATGTGCCGTCATACAGACATCATCTGGTGGGTCTTCTTCTTCACTAGACCACTGAAGGGTCTCCTCCTGTCTCAGACGGCTGTGTTGTCCACAGTCATGCCTGTGGCGTACTGGTGGAACCTGAGGTGTTTCATGTTCACAGCATCTTTTCTGACGTGCAGCAGTTCTCATTCTATTGCGCTCCATCTGGTGGGTCTTCTTCTTCGTTCAGACCACTGGTTGAGGGATAGGTGTGTCGTAATTCCAGTTCATGGGCACGATCCTGAAAAAGTGGCTTTCGACCCTGTTCAGGAAGGCCCATGCATGCCTATAGAAACCAAGAAACCAGAGCACCCGGAGAAAATCAGCACTTTGCTTGGCATTTTACACATTTGTAGTATTAGACTGGCATTCGTCAAGGTTACACATTTGCTGTCATGTAGGCATGGCGAGTTGTCCTATGATGCCTGAGGTCATAGGACGTGCTATGTTGCTGAGGCAGAGATCATAGGCCATCCTATAATGTCCTATAAACGTGCTTTAAAGTCTGTCGTACCCTATGCTGGTGAAGGGTGTCGTCCTGTCTTAGACGGGTGCGATGTACTGCTGGAACCTCAGGTGTTTCATCTTTATGGCATCTTTTCTGATGTGCAGCAGTTGTCCTCATTCTATTGCTCTCTATCTGGTGGGTCTTCTTCTTCTTCGTTGAGCCCACCGGTTGAGGGATGGGTGCATCGTAATTCCAGTTCATGGACAGGATCATGAAAATCATAAAGACGCACGGTATAGGACGGCCTATGATGTTCAGGCAGCGATCATATCTATGTGTGACATCATAAAGACAAATTGTCCTATGATCTCTGTGGTCTATATGACATCATAAAGACACATTTGTCATCCTATAATGCCTGAGCTCATAGGTCGTCCTATGATGTCCTATGAAGCATGACACACACAGACGCACAGAGATCTGAGATTTCTTGCTTTTATAGAGTGAAGAGTGATAAGAATGATGAAGTGAAGTGATAGAGTGATGATGATGATGATAGAGTGAAGAGTGATAGAGTGATGGTAAGATAAGATAAGATAAGATAAGCCTTTATTAGTCCCACAACGGGGAAATTCCAGGATTGCAACAGCACAGGGATAGCAACACTCAGAGCAACAATCAGAAGGCAAGAAAAAACAAGCAAGCAAGAGCAGCTAATATACATATGTACATATTACTATAAAATATATATATACACACACACACACACAGACACACAGTGCAGAGCATTGTAGCTGGATGGAATAAATATATGAATATATGAACACACAGTGCAGAGCATTGTAGCTAGATGGAATAAATATGTAAATATATAAACACCCACAGTATGGAGCATTGCAGCTAGGTGGAATAAATATGCAAGTATATAAACACACACAGTGCGGAGCAATGTAGCTAGATGGAATAATATGTAGATATATAAAAACACAGTGCGGAGCATTGTAGCTAGATGGAATAAATATATAGATATATAAATATAAACACACCCAGTGCTGAGCATTGTAGCTAGATGGAATAAATATGTAAATATATAAACACACACAGTGCAGTGTGTGCGGTGAAGTGATTATTATTATTATCATTATTATTATGATCATAAGTATTCTCCTGGTCCTAGGTTCTTTTAGTAGTGTTTCTGATATTTAAGTTTTAGGTTTGCTCTTATTTTGAAGTCATTCCTGTTCCATTTCATGTAGCCCTGTTGTTGTAGTCCTGCTTATAGTTAAACAGATAAGAACTGGTCAAAAGGACTGGGCAAGATCTGTTTTCTTACGACTTCCCAAGAAAGGTGATATCCGGGAATGTAAGAACAACAGGACTAATTTCCCTATTCTCACATGCAAGCAACCGAGGACACAGTCTCAAGTTTTTTCACACATAGGGAGTTGTTCAGAACTCCTTATACAAAGATATAGAGTGATGATAGTCAAGTCAGTGGTGGTAATGCACTGTAAGCTGGTTGCCAACCGCCTGTCAAATCTAGAAGAAGAAGAAGAAGAAGCAAGATCCTGCTCTACATTATTGTTGGGAGAATAAAGCAATTCATGTTTCGTGAGATCCCCCCAGAGCAAGCTGGCTTTGTGGAAGGAAGGGGCACAAGAGACCAGATAGCAAACATTAGATACATCATGAAGAACGCTTTGGAATTTAACTTCCTGGTCTACGTGTGCTTCATAGACTACAGCAAAGCTTTTGACACTGTCCAACACCAAAAACTATGGACAATTTTGATAGCAATGGGATTCCCAAAACATGTTGTGGAACTGCTCCGAACACTATATAGCTCAAGTAGGTTCATTTTGTCTTCTTATAATTATTTACCTTTTGTTCTTATTAAAGACAAAAATAGAAAGGATATGTTTTTACCTTCTTTACATGTTTCAACTGTGCACTGCAGCCTTTGACGAAGGCTTCTTCATTTTGGCTCACTACTGCCTTTGTCTTACTAACATTGGCCACAGTTACATGGGCAAAATTTCTTCAATCTGATTACAATTCAGATCAGAATTTGCTGATCTGATTAGGACGTGCGTTTCCATGTGTCACTCATATTATAGTCATTCATATTTTTCACTTTACGCCACTCTTAGTCTATGTTTACATGGACACAAGTAACCAGATTAAAAGCCTGATCGGAATAAAAATGCTTCATGTAAACACGGCAATCTGAATATTCTAACCCGATCACACTCATTCGGATCAAAATTTCATTCCGATTATTGAGAGGGGTGGGTTATGCCGATTGTTAATCGGAATGGTGTGCATGAAAACACTTATTCCGAACGTAGGGCAGAAAATATGTTTACTGCGCATGTCTGTACACCAGCCATACATCGACGTGATGTATTTCCGCCTTAGCAGCAGCTAGCGGAAAACATAACGGGAGTAAAACAAAACTGGTCTGTATCGTCCTGCTGTCTCCCTCTGTTCGTCATATGCAGAAGTAAGTACTTGTAGCTTCATTACGGAGACCAGCAGAAGCAAAAGTACAGTCTGAATAACACAATACAGGTCAATTTCGACACGAAGCGGGGCTCGCTAACACCGGAAGTTGCTTCTTCTTCTACTATTTTCGGAATGTCGAAATGTCGATGTGCGCATGTCAAAATGATTTATTCCGTTCAAACGTGTGACACATGGAAACGCACGTCCTAATCAGATCAGCTTTTTCAGGATCCGTGTAAACAGTAAAATTCTGATCTGGATTGTAATCAGACTGAAGAAATTTTGCCCATGTAACTGTGGCCAATGTTAGTATGACAAAGGTAGTAGTGAGCCAAAATGAAGAGAATTCATCTATCAAGGTAGGAAATGAATTAATTGAATCATCGACCAATTCAATTTCCTTGGCTCAATGATATCTAACCAAGGTGCTTGCTCCATTGAGATAAAACCTAGAATCGCAATGGCAAAAACATCTACGTATGTGTTCAATGAATAAGATATGGAAGAACAGAAGTATTAGCAGAACAACCAAAATCAGGCTAGTCTCCACCTTGATCTTCTCAATTGCAACATATGCCCGTGAGACCTAGTCTACCAGTGCTGCAGATCGAAGGAGGATTGAAGCATTTGAAATGTGGTGTTGGAGAAAGCTTCTGTGCATTCCTTTTTGACAGCCAAAAGAACCAATGAGTGTCCTCCGTGAAACTGGTGGAAGGATCAATCTCTTCAATGCAATCTCAAAACAAAAATTGCAATATTTTGGACACATTGCCAGGAGAAAATCTGGAGAACCTAATTATTTGGTATAGTTGAAGGGAAAAAGAGCAGAGAGAGACAAAAACTATGGTGGACCGATGGAATTGTATGTATATATTGTATTACAATATCATTACATGGCCCAATATCGACACTACTGGAGAAACTTTATTATTGAGATCACGAATGCTCAGACATGAGCAGATCAACAATAACAATTCTTAGATTTTAGGTTTGCTTTTATTTATTTATTTATTTTTATTTAAGTTTTTGTAAAGGGTATACATGTCATTACAGCATTGCATTGTTTACATTTTCATCACGTTCCCTTTTTTTGTTGTTTTTTGACAACATTGGAAAAATAATTATTACAACACCCTTTTTTTAGGTTTGCTTTTATTTTGAAGTCATTCCTGTTCCATTTCATGTAGCCTTGTTGTTGTAGTCCTGCTGATAGTTCACATTATGATTTGCTATTTATGTTTCTGTCATCTACCTCTCATCATCAGCTGTAACTCAGTGTTGAAAGGTTAGCCTATGTTATGTCTTTGTTTCCACGCTCCAGTCTGGTTTGTACTTTCAGTTTCATTCTTTTGCTTAGGTTTCACTTTTAGCATCCAGCCTCCAAGCTGGAAAAGCACTCTCCTTCTGCTCGGTTCTTGACAGAATTCAGCTAGAATTCAGCTTAGTTACTGTGATACTTTTGCAAGTGTTTTATCAAGTTGCTGGTATTGACGTTCCAATGAAGAAAGAAAGAAGAAAATTGTAAATGTTGGTACCACACAGCAACATACCAAGGCGAGTCCCTCAGACAGGCTCCAATGACACTTGATGCTTTTGGTAATAGAAGTCATGCACAGTGCAGCTGAAAACATGATCACACCTTCATTTTATTTTAATACTATTAATGTTTCAGATCGGTAAATTACTTTTATTCCTTACCAATACCGATTGAGCCATTTTGCATGGATTGAACCCAATACCGATTCGGCAGATCGGATCAGCTCATCCCTAGTATCAGCCCCAGAACAAAAGCAAAAGACCTTGTGAAGATGCTGGCTGAAGCTGGTAGTAGAGTGTCATTGTCCACAGTGAAAGGAGTCCTGTACCAACATGGATTGAAAGGCGACTCAGCGAGGAAGAAGCCATTACTCCAAAAGCAACATAAAAATACTGGCAGAAGCAGTGCGTTTGAGGTGTGGCTTCTTTTCTTCTTCTTTTAGATTTGATTGGCAGTTGGCAACCAGCTTACAGGTGCATTACCGCCACTGACTTGATTATCATCACTCAGTATCTTTGTATAAGGAGTTCTGAACAACTCCTTATGTGTGAAAAAATTATCCGTCCTTGGACTGTGTCTGCGGTGCGGTTTTGCGCTCCGCCACACACTGTGCCTTAAAATACATCCACAGGCGTACCTCCAATTAATTCAGATGGTGTCACTTAACCTATCAGAAGCTTCCAAAGCCATGACATCATCATCTAGGTTTTCCTAAATTGTTTAAAAGCAAAGTAATCTTAGTGTATGTAAACTTCTGACTTTGAAGAAGGTAATAAAAAATTCTGTCATTATTCTGACATTTAGCAAATAGAAATGATTTTGGTAACCCTAACTGACCAAAAATGTCACGATCCGGTGCACAGGTGGGGGCCGTGCTTAGTTATTAGATTTATTTTGTCTTTTTCTGTTTGTTTATTATTCTCTTTGTCAGTATTTGGTTTCTATTTTTGGTTATTTCATTATTAGAGTCTGTATTTCCTCCTTTGGGTTTTGTTTTGATTGTTGCTGGTGCTGTGACAGCTCATGCGTCACTTCCTGCTGTCAAACTCTGTTCGTGCTCTGTCTTGGCTGCCAGCAGTAATCGCCACTCAGGACCCTGCAGGTGCTGGTGATCAGGGGTGGCCTAGTTCAGCCGTGGGCACCATTTCCCTGGTGCAGCAGCGTCATTAACTACTCTGTTCAGTAACCTGAGGACTTCCAAGCCAAGTAAAGTTATTGTTTATCTGTCTTTGCTTGGGTGATTGTCTGCTCTCGTTATGATGTCATCTGCCTTCATCCACGTCTTTGGTTCTCCTTGCTTTTTGGACTCCAGCGTTAGTGCTGTGTTTTACGTTGTTTCGGTGTTCCGTTTCTTGTGTTTCTTTTGTTAATAAAACTTAAAACTCACAGTCTGCGCGTGGCGTCCTGTTTGCCCTCGGGGAGGGCCAGGTTATGACAGAACGCTGCTGCCACTCGGACGCCAGCGGACTGTGAGTTTGTTTTCGTTTCCCACCCATTTTTTCTTTAGTGTGCATTTTTCCGCTGGCATGGCAGCATCACTGGATTTCTTGTCGAGTTTGGCTTGACGAGGACGAGTGTCGGGCAGCTGAGGAATTGCTGGCTATCATATTCGATGTTCACTTTACCCACACTCTGGAGGAGGAGCTCCAGATCTGGGACTGTGTGGCACAGGTGATTGAGGGGTTCCCCTGCCTGTGGAGCATCCTGGAATTCACAGACCTCCTCATCTCTGTTTTTCGTGCTCAACACTGGCTTCGTGGGCTGGGGAGAGCCCCTCCGCCACCTGATCCTGTGCTGCAGAAGAAAGGCTCCCTTAGTCGGAAGCCCCAAGCTCGGGGCTACTGCCCAGCTATGGTCCCACCTCTTTTGATCGAATCTAGTCCTGAAGCTGGTTGCATTGGATTTGCGGCCTACACGCCTCCTGAGGGATTCAGCATGAAGGAGCTGGAGGAGCAGCAACGAGTGGTGGCAGTTGAGATGGAGCTTCTGGTGGGTTACAAGCCGTGGCTCCTCCCAGAGCTTCTGCCACATCTGGAGAGAGCACCACCAGCCCTGCTGGAGCCTGAGCCTACGACGGCGGCCATTGCCAAACCCCGGGAGTTAAGGCAAGTGTCTCTTCATTCCTTAACAACTAATGATGAAATGCCTTGCCTTATTCCTGGTGGGGAAGCTCAGCCACGGCAGTCCGGCTTGGCTGAGCTTTCACCATCAGCTGTCGTAACATCTACCTCTCCCGTTCCTCCTTGTTCATTCTTGGAGGGTCCGCCGGCCCTGGGAGGGAGCTGGTGTGTGCTGGAGAGCCCTGCAGCATCGGAGAGTCCAGCGCCAACTGTCCAGCCGGAGGCCCAGACTGCCACGGTGGAGTCGTCGGAGTCCTGGACGGCGGTGGAGCTCAAGCGCAGGCAAATGTCCTTTTTTAGCTCCAAAAAATCTTGCCTGGCTCTTGGTGGGGAGAACCAGGCGCAGCCCTCGGCCGCACTTGAGTTTTCCCTGCCGGGCTCCACTGCTGCCGGTGACCTTGATCTGGTGTGTGTGCCTGTCTGTGTTCCCTTGTCTGAGCCACCATGTAGGGTCACCGTGGGTGCTGCTCCCCCTCCGTCCGAGGTCTCCGTGGGTGCTGCTCCCCCTTCGTCCGAGATGGTCGTGGGTGCTGCTCCCCCTCCGTCCAAGATCTCCGTGGATGCTGCTCCCCCTCCGTCCAAGGTCTCCGTGGGTGCTGCTTTCCCTCTGTCCAAGGTCTCCGCGGGTGCTGCTCCCCCTTCGTTCGAGATGGTCGTGGGTGCTGCTCCCCCTCCATCCGAGATCTCCATGCATGCTGCTCCCCCTCCGTCCAAGATCTCCGTGGGTGCTGCTGTCCCTCTGTCCAAGGTCTCCGTGGGTGCTGCTCCCCCTTCGTCTGAGATCTCTGTGGATGCTGCTCCCCCTCCGTCCAAGGTCTCCATGGGTGCTGCTCCCCCTCCATCTGGGCCGTTGTGGGTGCTGCGTCCCAGCTTGGGACCATCATGGATGATGTGCCCCAGTCAGAGTCTGTTGTGGGTGCTGCGCTCCAGCTTGGGTCCGTGGGAGGTGCTGCATTCCTGCCCGGGAACCACCATGGATGTGACGCCTCTGCCCGAGGCCACCGTGGGTGCGACGCCTTGGCCCGAGGCCACCGTGGGTGCAACACCTTAGCCCAAGGCCACTGTGGGTGCAACGCCTCAGCCCGAGGCTGCTGAGGGTGCTGCTGACCCCTCCGTCTGTGGTCCCCGAGATGCTGCCGACCCACCATCTATGATCCACGAGGGTGCTGCCGACCTGCCGTCTATGGTCCCTGCAGGTGCCATGGGAGCAGCTATGCCCCAACCCAGGGCCGCCATGGGTGCTGCTATGCCCCAGCCCGGGGCCACTGTGGGTGCATCCTGGGAGGTTGCTGCTGGTCAGTCGCACTTCTTAGACAAACACCGCCTTCCGGCTCCTGTGATCTGGGGGGGCCACCTTGCCCGGCTGCCCCGGGGGGGGGGGCGTGTTGTATGCTGCGGCTCGCCGGTTTAGGGATGCTGGGAGCCCTCCCGATGGTCTGCCCCTCCTGCTCGGGTGGTCCTGGGTGGGTCTCGGGGAGACCACCCGACATGTTCCAGCTTGGACGCCGGCGGTCCTGGGACTTTGGTAGTCCACCTGAGCTGCCTCAGCTTCTCCCCTGAGGCCTGGAATGTCTGTCACCTGTTGTTTTTGGTTGGGGGTCTTGAGTGGATTTTTTGGTTTTCCTTGTTTTTGGGTTGTGTGTTTTGTTTCAGTCCCTCTGTGCCTCCACCCCCCCCCCCCCCCATGAGTTGTTTTTTTGTTACTTCATGTTATGGTTTTCCCTTTTGATGCAATGCTTTTTCTGAGGTTTTTTTTTCTCTGTATATGCTTAGTTCTTATTTTTTCTCCCTGCCTTTCAGATGTTGAGTTCTTATTAAGACTGTGAACTGCTTGTTTTGTTTGTTTGATGTTGCTGGCTGTTGTTTTTCTGTTCTTTTTGTCTCTTTTCTTTTGGCAATTGAGGAAATTTAGTTGCTAATTTGTTTTCAGTTATTATTTCTAGTATGAAGCCTTTTTCATATTTCATTTTAGACTGGCTTTATTTTTTTTTTTTTTGTATTTTGTACATTCACCCTCAGTTTGATTATACCTTGGTCTTAGTTTAATTCTTTGTCTGTTTATTAGTATTTGTTTTCAATGTTATAGTTATGGTTAGGTTTGTTTTATTTTTGTATCAGGATCTGTCCGCGCCCTTTGGAGACGTCCTCAGTTGGTCTGCCGTTGAGGAAAGTGCGTTGAGCTCCAACCAGGGTTTGTCCTTTTCCCCTTTTTCCTCAGCCGTCGAGCCCTGCTGTGCTCCGGCTGAAGTTGTCTCGGGTTCCCCGGCGTATGGGTGCGCCTCAGCCGCGGTGCTTCTGGGCTGTTCTGTTCCCCCTGGTCGTGAGCTCCGCCCTCCTCCGGTATGTACATTTTTCCCCTTTTTCAGTCTTGGTCTTAGTGTCATGTTGGGTTACATGTTGTATTTGGTGGAGGGTCTTCTGTGTGTGTGTCGGGGAAGGGGGGTTTGTTTTTTGTGATGGTACCCTGGGGTGTCTGGGTTCCACCCCTTGAGGTGGGGGGAGGGCTCTGTCATGATCCAGTGCACGGGCGGGTGCCGTGCTTAGTTATTAGATTTATTTTGTCTTTTTCTGTTTGTTTATTTTTCTTTTTGTCTGTATTTGGTTTTTGTTTTGGGTTATTTCGTTATTAGAGTCTGTATTTCCTTCTTTGGATTTTGTTTTGATTGTTGCTGGCGCTGTGACAGCTCGCGCGTCACTTCCTGCTGTCAAACTCTGTCCGCGCTCTGTCACGGCTGCTAGCAATAATCACCAGTCAGGACCCCACAGGTGTTGGTGATCAGGGGTGGCCTATTTCAGCCATGGGCACCATTGTCCTGGTGCAGCAGCGTCATTAACTACTCCGTTCAGTAACCCAAGGACTTTGAAGCCAAGCCAAGTTAAGTTATTGTTGACCTGTCTCTGCTCGGGTTATTGTCTGCTCTCATTTTTATTTCATCTGCCTTCATCCACGTCCTTGGCTGTTCTTGCTTTTTGGACTCCAGCGTTAGTGCTGTGTTTTTTGATGTTTTTGTGTTCCGTTTCTTGTGTTTGTTTTGTTAGTAAAACTTCAAACTCACAGTCTGCACTTGGCATCCTGTTTGCCCTCGGGGAGGGCCGGTTTATGACATAAAACAGGAAAAGTTTAGTCTTGATTTAATGTCAGACAGTGAGAAAAAAGGCTATGTGTCTTTTTTACAGTGTTTGCAAACTTCTGGTTTCAGCTGTATATTTTATTTTATTCCAGCAGAGACAGCTCCTTTACCAACAGTGATTAGCTGCTGTTAGCAAACTTTTCAGTCATTTAGGGTTGTTTCTAGGGTTGCCACCCATCCTGTATTCATGTCAGGTCAGGCCCTGGTTTGCTTGCTACCGGATAACCATGAAAACCGGCACTACCTGTCTTATGGGTCAGGCTATCGGCGACTCAACCGGCAACCCCGCCCTTCCAAGGGCACGGAGGGTGAAACTGGGCATCCTGTCAGAACTAAAAACAATATCTGTCACAGGTCTGTAGTGGACCACTCCCAGTTACATGGGGTGAGACTGGACATCCTGGCAGATAAGCACATCTGTCGCAAGGTCTGTGGTGGACTGTTGCCAGTCGGTGCATCATGACATGCACTACACAAAGAGCAGAGATAAACAAACCTATCATCTGGTCAGTCACTGCAACAGATACTGGAGTCAGTTTGTCTTGGCCTGTCCTTGCCACTGATAATACCTCTATCTGCCAATAATGTGCTGCTAGTCCAGCAAAAGCTAGCGGTGCTCAAATACTTTGCAAGCAGTTTCATGAAATGGTCAGTCAGAAAGCAACTCATACTGGCTCGGACGTCGCCCGGGTTAACAAGGTCAGGAGTTCCTGGCAGCGGAAGGCGAAGGACAGAGCTGCGTGGAGGAATCTGATCAGACCTAAATGAAACCGTCATTGTCGCCCCCGACAGACTGCTATGATGATGATGACCCATCCATCCATCCATCCATCTTCTACTGCTTTTCCGGAGGTCCGGGTCACGGAGGCAGCAGTTCAAGCAGAGAAGCCCAGACTTCCCTCTCCCCAGCCACCTGCTCCAGCTCTTCAGAGAGGATACCAAGGCGTTCCCAGACCAGCTGGGAGACATAGTCCAGTGAGTCCTGGGTCTGCCTCGAGGTCTCCTCCCAGTGGGACATGCCCGAAACACCTCAAGTGGGAGGCGTCCAGGAGGCATCCTGATCAGATGCCCATACCACCTCAGCTGGCTCCTTTCAATGTGGAGGAGCAGCGGTTCTACTCTGAGCCTCTCCCGGATGACTGAGCTCCTCACCCTATCACTGAGGATGAGTCCAGCAATCCTACGGAGAAAATTCATTTCAGCCACTTGTATCCGCGATCTCATTTTTTCGGTCATTACTCAAAGCTCGTGACCACAGGTGACAATAGGAACGTAGACTGACTGGTAAATCGACAGCTTTGCCTTAGAACTCAGCTCCCTCTTCACCACAACAGACCGGTACAACGTCCGCATCACTGCAGATGCTGCTCCGATCCATCTGTCAATCTCTCACTCCATTCTCCCCTCACTTGTGAATAAGACCCCAGGATACTTAAACTCCTCCCCTTGGGGCAGGAGTCTGTCCCTAACCCGGAGAGGACAATCCACCTTTTTCCGGCTGAGGACCATGGACTCGGACTTGGAGGTGCTGATTCTCATCCCAGCCGCTTCACACTCAGCGGCAAACCGTCCCAGCAAGAACTGCAGGTCATTGCTGGATGAAGCCAACAAGACAACATCATCTGCAAACAACAGAGGTGAGATCCTGTGGTCACCAAGCATGACACCCTCCGTTCCCTTGCTGCGCCTAGAAATCCTGTCCATAAAAATTATGAACAGGATCGGTGACAAAGGGCAGCCCTGGCGGAGTCCAACTCTCACTGGGAATGAGTCCGATTGAGTGTTGGCAATATGAACCAAACTCTCACAACGGTCGTACAGAGACCGAATAGCTCGTAACAACAAGCTCGATACAAGCCCATCCTGATGATGACCCATCCTGTAAAATACAGTATCATCCTGTTTTTTACACTAAAATAATGTGTCCTGTATTGAATCAATACAGGATGCAGTTTTTCCTGTTTTTATAGGTGCCGTTAACACAGCATCATCTCATCCACATTATGCATGTTGGCCTCCTACTCAGTAGTTGTTAGTTGATTTGTTTACTTTTATGCACCGCACGTGAAGTCATCGCTCCAGAGTAATTGGGCGAGAGATAGCTGGGTGGGCTCAGCAGCAGCTTCAGTGGCTTGCCGGTTTCTCACAGGTTAACATGTCTTCAGCTGCACCGTGTCCCTATAGGCCGCCCCTTCCATCAGTCAAAGGTAAACGTTTGCAAAGGTACCGATGTGAGTGGGAAGAACTCGGTGATTGGCTTGACATTGTCAAAGACAATCCCTTTGCCTTTATACCCACTAGTCCTTTATTTGTGTTTTGATATTCTCACATTCAGCCAATTTAAGGTTAGTTAGCTCATGCTGTTTCCAACTACTGGAGCCACTTGCAAACTAGCTAATGTCAGCCACAATATAATTTTAACCCCAAGATGTCAGAAGTGACAGAAGAGTAGTCTTGGGCATTTTGACCTTAAATCAGTATCACAGTTAATTGACCCTTTCACATCAGTTTCAGGGTTTTTTGTTGTTGTTTTGTTTCCTTCTCCCTTCTCCCTTATAGTTCACTGACAAGGCTTGTAATTATTAAGCAATTAAACAAGAGTGTGTAATCATATCACTGCAGTGCGGTGGTAAGTGAGCATAATATAATAAAAGATAATGTGGAGAGTGTAAATAACGAGACTGGTTCATACAGCAGACGACTTTATTCACTCTCACATCAGTCATACACAGTAAAAACATGTCTCAATACACCATGGGTTCTCCTTTTATACCAACCGCCCATCTCACATCTGCATGACATCTCACATCACAATACATTCATCCCTTCTCCCCCCAACTCCTTCTTCCTGCTACTTCGCCATAATCTCCATAGCCATTGTCCTTCTCTGTTTACCCTCTGCATCCAGTCTGAGATGATTAACCCAGTCTCTACACCGCCCCCCCCCCCCGAATCTCAGACCGAGTCTCAGTCCTCACATCCTTTTGGCTTCAGTCTCCTCCCATATCTGCTGTAACGGGGGTTTACCGCCTCCACGGCACTGCTGTGCCGGCGGGGGGCTCCTGGGGGTGTGTCTGTCTGCAGGTGGGCCATGGCGAGGCGGGTGAAACCTTCGACTTGCCCGTGTGGCTGCTCTGATGAATCGTTTACCTGGGGAGTTCTCAGTGGGGGTCTTCTGCGCCGAGGGGCCTGAGCCAACAGCACTTGCTCGTCCGCCACCACAAAGGCGGGCTTAAGTCTGTCTATGCATATTTTCTCCCGACGACCCCCCAAGTCTAACAAAAAATGTTTGTCCCCTGTTTCCAGCACTCTGAACGGGCCATCGTAGGGTGGGCGCAATGGAGGCCGATGGGCATCGTGCCTGACAAACACGAACACCGCGTTCTTAAAAAGTTTTTGGCACAAAAGCACGTGGAAAACAGTGGTGGGCCGGGCCCGGCAGCGTGCCTGTGTCTGCGCTATGCTGCAAACGCTGAGACGGGCAGTTGTCCGGCGCGGGATTATCTGGGAAAAATTCCCCGGGCAGCCGCAGTGGCTGAGAAAAAACAAGCTCCGCCGGAGAAGCCTCCAACTCCTCTTGGTGCGGAACGCAACCCCAATAAAACCCATGGCAACCGGTCTACCCAATTTGCATCCGTCAGCGAAGCCCTGAGCGCTGCTTTCAGTGACCTATGAAAACGCTCGCATAACCCATTGGCCTGTGGGTTGTACGTGGTTGTGCAATGAATTGCAACACCCAGGCTACGGGCCATCGCAGACCAGAGGTCTGAAACAAACTGAGGGCCCCTATCGGACGTGATGTCCGATGGGATTCCAAAACGTGCCACCCATGTCGTCAAAATGGCACGCCATGTCCGCGGACGTGGTTGCCGCCAGCGGGACTGCTTCTGGCCAGCGTGTGGTGCGGTCCACCACTGTCAGAAGGTGCGTGCACCCCTGCGATGGCGGGAGGGGGCCCACGAGGTCCACGTGAACATGGTCGAACCTCTTAGCCGGGATATGAAACGGCTCCAAAGGAGCCTTTGTGTGTCTGTGTACTTTGGCTCATTGGCACGCTACGCAGGCTGCAGCCCACCCACTCTTTCACTTGTTTGCGCAGGCCTGGCCACACGAACTTCGCTCCCACCGTCTTGACTGTCGCGCGCACCCCTGGGTGCGCCAGAGCGTGAACTGACTCAAACACGCGGCAGCGCCAAGCGACTGGGACCACCGGGCGCGGGCGTCCCGTGGAGACGTCGCAGATTAGGGGGGGCTTGCCTTGCCATCTTGCAGCACTCTGCTCTCCAGCCTTAACCCTGTTGGTCCAGACTGGAGTGCGCGCACGTCCGTATCGCCAATCTGCTCTGCGGCCATGGCTGTATAATCTATCCCCACGCAGACCGGGGCCACTACTGCGCGCGAGAGGCAGTCCGCTACCACATTCAGTTTACCCGACACATGCTGAGTATCGGTTGTAAACTCCGAGATCGCGGCCAGTTGTCTCTGCTGCCGGCCCGACCATGGTTCCGAAACCTTGGCCATTGCGAACGTTAGCGGCTTGTGGTCCACAAACGCGGTGAAGCTGTGCCCTTCCACCCAGAATTGGAAGTGGCGTATGGCCAGGTGGAGAGCCAGCAACTCTCTGTCGAACGCGTTGTATTTACGCTCACTGTCGCGCAAAGCCCTGCTGAAAAAAGCGAGCAGCTGCCAGGAACCGGCGACACGTTGCGCCACGACGGCCCCTATGGCCACATCCGAGGGGTCGGTAGTGAGCGCTATCCGGGCCGCCGGGTCCGGGTGCGCCAACATTGCGGCGTTCACCAGGGCTGTTTTAACCTCAGAGAACACCTGCTCTGGCTCCGGAGTCCATTCGACTCTGTCCGTGGGTTTCCGTTTCTTGAACGCGGCGTATAATGACTGCATGAGTTGAGCTGCGCGGGGGAGGAACTGGTTATAAAAGTTAACCATCCCCAAAAATTCCTGCAGCGCCCTGACTGTCTGAGGCCGGGGAAAATTCGCCACGGCGCGCACTTTGTCGGGCAAGGGTATTGCTCCCTCCGGTGAGCTGCGGTGCCCCAAAAAATCAATCCCCGTCACGCCTAACTGGCATTTCACCGGTTTGATTATTAACCTGTGCTCCTCCAACCTCTGGAAAACCGACCTGAGGTGGGTTATGTGTTCGTCCTCGGATGCACTGGCCACCAGGATATCATCCAGGTAAACGAACACAGACGGGAGATCGCGCAACACCGCATCCATCATGCGTTGGAATGTCTGTGCCGCTCCTTTTAATCTGAAGGGCATGCATAAAAACTCAAACAAGCCAAACGGAGTTATTACCGCTGTTTTGTGTATGTCCTCCGCGCGCTCTGGGACCTGGTGGTAACTGCGGACCAGGTCTATTTTAGAAAAAAATGCATGCTCTGGCGAGGTGAACGGAAAAATCCTGAATATGGGGAATCAGGTAGTGGTCGTGCGCTGTGGCGTTATTCAATCTGCGGAAATTTCCGCACGGTCGCCATGATCCCTCGGACTTAGGGACCATGTGTAGCGGGGATGCCCATGGGCTGTTCAATAGCCTGATGATGCCCAACCTTTCCAGGTTGGCAAACTCCTAGCGCGCTATGGCCAGTTTAGCTGCGTCCAAGCGCCGAGGTCGTGCGAAATCGGGCGGCCCGGTGGTGGTGATAAAGTGTTCCACCCCGTGTTTAGCGATGGCCGCCGAAAACGTTGGGACCGTGAGTGCTGGGAACTGAGTGAGCAGTGTGTGGAACTTACCGCCTGGAGCTGTGATGTTGGCTTGCGTTATTGGCCCGGCCCCTCGAGCTGTACAGGGGAGAGAATCAAAAGACAGTGCATTAACCAGGCGCCTGTTAGCAACATCGACTAGTAACCCATGTGCACACAGAAAATCAGCTCCCAGGATTGGGAAACTCAGTGCCGCTATGACAAAAGTCCACTCGCACATACGGCCGTGTAGGGATAAAGTCGGTGTTCTCTCACCAAAAGTCTTAATGCCCGAGCTGTTTGCTGCTACCAGCCTGGGGCCGCTAGGTCCTGCTAGCCGGTTGGCGTAGGACGGCAGGATGATGCTCCTCTGGGCTCCGGTGTCTACAAGGAACCGTCTCCCCGAGTGTGAGTCCGTCACGTAGAGCAGCTTGTTCTCTTCACCGGCGGTCGCAGCTGCTACCAACTGCCGGCCTTGGCATTTCCCGAGCGCTTGAATTGGCACGGTGGCGCACATCTGCGTGCGTTCTCTCCAAAGCGGCGTTGGTAGAAGCAGAGCGTGTCTCTCTGGCGCTTCCTGGCCTCCGCTGCCGCTACCGTCGGCGGCTCCTCGCCTCCGCTGGTCATCTCGCTGGGTTTTGATGCCACCGCGTTCACTGTGAGAGCTCTGGTGGTGAGGATGATCCGATCTGCCTCCTGGGCTAGAGCACGGTAGTTATGCACGGCCAGCAACGGCAAATTGTCAAGAACCGCTCTCGCCTCTGTTGGGAGGTTCCGGAGGAAAAGGTGGGCAAACAGAAAATGCTCATCGTCTGTGCCCATTAACGCCAACATCTTCTCCATCAGTTCGACTGCCAAACCATCTCCTAACTCGGAGCGCCTCAGGAGCCTCTCTGCTCTCTCACAGTCCGAGAGTGTGTAGCGCTGGGTCAGCGTGGCCTTGAGAGCCCGTATTTGTCGTGGGCTGGAGGCTGTTGGAGCAGGCTCACTACTTGCTGAAACGTGCGAGCGTCCAGCACTGCGACCACATAGTAATATTTGGTGTCGTCTGCCGTTATTCCCTGGAGGGCGAACTGAGTCTCGGTGTGGTGGAACCAAGACTGCGGGTCCTGCAGCCAAAAGTCCGGTAGTTTGACCGAAACAGCGCACGTGTTGCTGGGGGTTCCCGTCCGGGCCGACTCCAGGGTTCTTGCCTCGTGTCCCATAATTCGTCAAGGGGTCACCAGTGTGGAGAGTGTAAATAACAAGACTGGTTCATACAGCAGACGACTTTATTCACTCTCACATCAGTCATACACAGAAAAAACATGTCTCAATACACCATGGGTTCCCCTTTTATACCAGCCACCCATCTCATATCTGCATGACATCTCACATCACAATACATTCATCCCTTCTCCCCCCAACTCCTTCTTCCTGCTACCTCGCCATAATCTCCATAGCCGTTGTCCTTCTCTGTTTACCCTCTGCATCCAGTCTGAGATGATTAACCCAGTCTCTACAATAGAACTATTTAGTCATTTCAAACAGAAATTCACCATTGCCCAGGGCAGAAGTCAGTGTTAATATATGCATACCTTTTGAGTGTTTGTGGGTCACGTGAGTCATGACGGTGGCTAATTACCTTTTTAGCTGCATTGGGGGAGTCCTTTACCCAGCCATGATGGTGTTATCACCGCATAGTGATTATGAGTCTTTTATCAGACTCTTAAATACAGTTTTAGCTTGTCCATTTTGCCATGAATTCCCACGGATGCGCATCAGGGGCTAATGGTAACTTAGCTTCAGGCATCTACATGTTAGTTTCCTCACACTTCAATTGCTTTTTCTTGGCATCTTCAGATGAACTAAAGAGTGAATCAACAAATACTATGCGGATGGAGGCCACATTTCTTTTCTTTTCGCAGTTTTACTTTTTCTGCTATGTTCTGCTGCTTCCAAACAGCACTAACTGCACTGCTTCCCCCCTCCAGGGCTCCATGGTGCGGCCCGGGTTCGGCTTCATGAGAGACGGCGCCTCTCTGGGCATGCTGAGGGAGATGCTGGTGATGATCCGGATCTGGGGCCTGCTGAAGCCTGGCTGTCTGCCCACCTTCACCGCCACCTCCGACAACCAGGATAGCATGCAGCTGCTATTCAGGCTGCTCACCAAGTTGTGGCTCTGCTGTAAGCAACACTCCTGGGCCTGTAGGCTCAAAGTGTGCTAGTGCTAAGAATTACTCCTAGTGATGTAATTCTTAGAAAATTCTCAGAGTTATGTTTTCTAAGATTTTCCCCCTAAATTTAGGAGAAACTCCTAATAAAAACAAAAGTCATGTAGAAAACTTGTTAGCCCTTACAAGTGCTCTTCAGCCACAAACATGTTAGGAGGAGGGAGGAGGACTTTTAAGGGATTTAGGAGTTTCTGTAGAGGAGGAGGAAATGGAAGAAAGACAGAGACAAAGGAGAAATGTTCCTGAAACAGTGAATTTTGGTGAGCTCATTAAATGTTATAGGTTTGATGGTGTTGTGATCATGTGTAACACTTTATACTGTAATACAGCCCAAAGTTACAGGGTACATAAAGTAAGCATCCTTCAGTTATGTCCAAAAACGCGGCTTGTTACCCTGTTGTGAATTTAAATGTCCCTTGTTGATCTGGCTAATAAATAAGGTACTGAGTGTAATTTAATTTATGATTATTACAGGAGACAGAATGAGCAGACAATAAATAACCCCAGTATTTCATATTTCACTGTTCTTACCAATTTACACTTGTAATCTCACTGAAAGTACACATAAAGTACCATAAGTTTGGGCTGTATTATAAATGGTATAAAGTATAATGTTTATAGTTGATCTTACCAGAGATGTGCTAACATCTCCCACCCAGCACAACAACACTACGTCACCGGTGGTTGCTCCCCACATCTGCTGCTCACTACACTCACACTGTATTCAGTGGAGTGCATCTATTTAACTATAGTCCTTCATATGATGGAAGTGTTTCACCTCCGCAACCTGAAAAAGATTACGCTGTTGAAGATTAATGAGTGAGGGGAGAATGGAGCGGGAGATTGACAGACGGATCGGAGCAGCCTCTGCAGTGATGCGGACATTGTACCGATCTGTTGTGGTGAAGAGGGAGCTGAGCTCTAAAGCAAAGCTGTCGATTTACCAGTCAGTCTATGTCCCTGCCCTCACCTATGGTCATGAACTTTGGGTAATGACCGAAAGAATGAGATCATGGATACAAGCGGCTGAAATGAGCTTTTACCGTAGGATTGCTGGACTCACCCTCAGAGATAGGGTGAGGAGCTCAGTCATCCAGGAGAGGCTCAGAGTAGAACTGCTGCTCCTCAACATTGAAAGGAGCCAGTTGCGGTGGTATGGGCATTTAATTAAGATGCCTCCTGGACGCCTCCCACTTGAAGTGTTTTGGGCACGTCCCACTGGGAGGAGATCCTGGGGCAGACCCAGGACACGCTGGAGAGACTTATGTCTCCCAGCTGGTCTGGGAACGTCTTGGTATCCTGTCTGAAGAGCTGGAGCAGGTGGCTGGGGAGAGGGAAATCTGGGATTCTCTGCTTGAGCTGCGGCCTCCACAACCCGGATCCCTGGAAAAATGGTAGAAGATGGATGGATGAATGGATGGATGGATGGATGATTGACCATATTAATATTACACACGCAGGCACACACCTCACCTCTCGGTTCATCAGTGGCAAATCACACACAATTTATGATAAAGGTTTAGAAAAAATAACAACCACCATATAAGGTGTAAAGTGTTGCTGTGAGCAGTAAATGGGTGTCCAGCAGGGCCATCTCAGCTCCTCATTTCCCAGCAGCCCTTGCAGCCGATGGGACATGTTAAATGTTGGAAAATGAGCATTTGACTGTGAGTTTCCATTGTTACTGTTGTACATATGTTCATGGTTTGGTTGCTGTGATATGTGAGTTTTAGATGACATTTGTACACCATAAGCTTCAACTGCTAACCCCTTCCATTTTGACCAATCACAACTCTCAAAGGACAATATCATAACTAGCAACAGGGTTGACCACACCTCCTTACTAAGATAAAAGATTTTGGTTCTTTCTTGCTCAGAGTTGCTCTGAGAGTGCTCTAAAAGTGAGTCACTTTTAAGCTGGGATGCCTTGATAGCAATTTTTCAGTTCAGATGGGAGCTGTCCTTGAGGACTTGGCACAGTGTAGACCTCAGAGAGAGCAGCAGAATGATGGTTGATCTGATCCAGTTTGAGGGATTTAAAAAGGAATTATACCCCCTCACTTTTCATACACACATTTCTCAGCAGAGCTCAGGTTTCAGCTGGGCTTCCTGGTGGTTCTAACTTCTTGTTTCCTGTTGGTTAGCCCGGGATGACGGCCCCCCTCAGGAACCTGACGAAAGCCTGATTGATGAGTGCTGCCTGCTGCCCAGTCAGCTGCTGGTCCCCAGCATGGACTGGCTGCCTGTGAACGACGGCGTCATGGTGAAGCTACAGGGAAAACACCCCCTCAGGCTACAGTTTGGAAAAGCCTCATCTCTGCCCGGAGCTGGAGCCCCGTCCCCACTGGAGGTGTTCGCCAGGTAACGCTTATCTTGACTGGACCAGGGCCAGGACCAGGGCCTGAAGTCTGTGTGATGACAACTTGCTGTGTGTTTGTGTTCAGGAGTCCGAGCTCTCAGAAGATGGACAACCTGCGCTGTGTTCACATGGGCATCTGTCCCACTGAGGAGAGCAAGGCCTGCACCAGGTGAGGCCACAATGAGTGATGGAGCAGAACAGCTGTGGGGGTCTGAGTTAAACCTGAGCTAAAGGGAACATATGATGAAAATTTCACTTCTTCATTGCTTTTGGGCATAACTTTGGATATCTGGAGCGCCTACCAACAAATAAATAAGTAACCCTGTCACTTTGTTTGGGTCTGACTTGGTTCCACTAAGTCTCATTCAGTGACCTGTATCTAAATCATCTCCAGTTGTGACATAATTACCAAGCTCAGTTTAGCTAGGACTTGTGATTCCTTTCCCTTTGACTTTACTCACCCACCCCATCCACACCCCTGTCCCCACTGATGCTTTATTTGATGCATCCTCACATTCAGCCAATTTTATCTTAAGCCCCTGTCACACCTTGACGAGTTAGGCGGCGTTTGCCGACATATCAAAATTCCTCTAAAATGCTGGCATATGGCCAAAATTTTCAATTTTGGGTGTGTGCATCATATACGTAATGTATTAGCAACTTATAGAGAACGTTTTGATAACTTATAGATAGCTTTTACAGCCGTGGACAAAATTGTTGGTACCCCTCTGTTAATGAAAGAAAAACCCACAATGGTCACAGAAATAACTTGAATCTGACAAAAGTGGTAATAAATAAAAATTCTATGAAAATTAACCAATGAAAATCAGACAATGCTTTTGAATTGTGGTTCAACAGAATTATTTTAACCCCGAGTGGGGTCCCAATTGACCCCACACATACAGTATGTTCTTATGCACAACACGGACATATTATCGATCACAGCTATCATGCTTTCTGACTTTGTTTGTCATCATCTGTGAATCACAAAAAATAAATATGATTTAAAATACAGTTTTCTTCTGTACTGTCAGTTCAGATTTTTCATTGGGGTCCGATCGGACCCCAGGGAAAAATATGATGTTAATGATATTAAATGTATGAATTTTGTGTTATATTTCAGTGAATGATGGCTCAACGAGGTAGACTTTGCCATGCAAATATGCAAATACTTTGCCATTGTAGCAAAGTAGCATTGTATACTAGCATGTAGCATGTAACATGCTAGCATGTAGCATGCTACATACATGTAGTACATGCTAGCATGTAGCATGCTACATGTAGCATGTAGCATTGTATTCTGTAGGCCCTACAGAACACATGCACAACAATGGCAAAGTATTTGCATTTCTTGTACCAATTAAGAAGTGAAATTAGATAATTTCCCACAAAAACCTGAAGGCACCAGGGCACACTGGTTGAAAAACACATTACAACCGGGCTACTCGTGCTGAAAGGCAGGCAACCGACAAACTAGCCCCATTCCGGGATTTTTGGATCATGTTTCAAGCACAACTCTTTGTTTTAACCAAATAAAACATTTTAAGTGAAAAAAAATACTTTGCTTGCTTTACTTGCTTAATAATCCAATTAACAGTTAAATTTTGTGTGGGGTCCAAACGGACCCCAGTTGGTACTATTTGTATGTAAAATATGTTGGTAGGATGAGGGTTAAAAAACAAACTCATGAAACAGGTCTGGACTACTACATCAAATATTCCCAAAAAATAACACTTAAAGATGCTAACTTTATACCAGAAGTTTTCATTGGTTAATTTTCATAGAGTTTTTATTTATTACCACTTTTGTCAGATTCAAGTTATTTCTGTGACCATTGTGGGTTTTTCTTTCATTAACAGAGGGGTACCAACAATTTTGCCCACGTGTGTATATGATAACAGATGCTTACCGTGTTGATGGCGTTCACATCTTATGCCCAATGATAGTATAATTTAAGCAGAACTTACCCTAACTTATGCGTAATGTGGTCATGCGAAACTGCCGTTGCCTCCCGATCCATGAATCGTAGGTGTGCCAGAGCATGAAGGCTCCATCATCTCGGCTGAACCGAGATGATTCTCTCCTCCAAAGACCATGGTACGGCAGAGGGCGTGACCAACCTGACAGATCTGTCAAATCGGTCAGCTCGGTCACGCCTATGGAAAGAATAAAATAGCTGATGTGACACAGCACGAACGTCAGATGACAGACAAAACATGTCAAGGTATGAAACATCTCTTTACTTTGTCTGACTAGAAGAACCAGACCAGTTTGGGGCTGCACGGTGGCGCAGTGGTTAGCACTGCGGCAGCACAGTTTACCCTTGGCCGGGGGATTGTGGGGATCGTGGGATCGTGGGTTCGATCCCAGCCCCCAACCAACAGTGATCTGTGTGGAGTTTGCATGTTCTCCCCGTGTTGCGTGGGTTTACTCCGGGATTTCTCCGGTTTCCTCCCACATGCCAAAAACATGCATGTTAGGTTAATTGGCTGTTCTAAATTGTCCCTAGATATCTGTTTTCTGTAGGCCCTTAGAATAGAGGGTTAGTATTAATGAAAGCGCTTTGAGTGGTCTTTGTGACTAGAAAAGTGCTATATAAGTGCAGGTTAGTTAGTTAGTTAGTTAGTTTGACATGGACATCTGCTCACCATGGAGTCTTGACGGGTTCCTCCTGTGAACCAACACTGACAATACGCCATTATACGGTAGCTGTAAGTTAGAAGTACATTCAGTAAGTTACACACAGGTTCAAAGCAAGTTAGACATAGGTTAGAAATAAGTTTTGGGTACACTAGACATTATCTCGACATATTTCAACTTATAAGTAACGTGTGAACGATCGCATAACTTAGACATAACTTATGGCCCGCGTATGCAGGACATATGAGCCATATGCTGGATACATCTAAAATTTTGTGCATGCACAAAATTTTTAGACGATCTCGCCTACTACGATGTATATCAACATGTTTCATTGTGCTCTTAACTTTTACAAAACTCACCTTTAACTTATTAGACTCTTCCGGCATATTTGCCAATTTTTTAAATGTCAGCTTATGATGCCTAAATCGTCAAGGTGTGAGAGGGGCTTTAGCTAGCTAAATTGTTATTCCACTAAGTGCTGTTCCCTGACCAAAGGAGATTACTAAAACACAGAACAAATGATCACTACGGAAGGTTCCGTTTGCATTCCATATGGAGCATTCCATCCGCATTCCGTACAGAACATGTTTTGTACATGTTCCGTACAGGCCGTCTACCAATCCTGCCAGGTGTCAGTTCGTATGTTAATGTGCCCGCATACACATTCTGTACAGAGTGTCAAGTGTGCTACGAACATGTACATGTAACGTTAGATACAGAAGAACGCTAGTGGTCCTGCTACATTTGTTCCGTACACAACATTCAGTACACATTCTGTATGTGTTCCATACGGCATGGTCCTACTAGCTAGTGGTGTCAAGTGTGCTATGAACATGTATATGTAAGGTAAGATATGCAACGTTCCTTACGGAATGCTAGCAGTCCTGCTGTGTTTGTTCCATATCCGTTCCGTCTGCGTTCCCTACAAAACATTCTGTTAGATATGGAACCTTTCGTGTCTGTGCTAGTGGTCCCTACATGTTCCGTACATACTAGGCATCAGAGACAGTTTGTTTAAAAAGCATTTTTAAATAAAATGGGACCTCCTGGAAACGTGTCAACCACGTTTTTGTCTTGACTACTTGGATTAATGATTAATGGATTAATGCTCAGACACAGCCGGGCAACCTGCCAACCGACAAGCCTCATGGTATGTTCCTTAATTTCTTATTGCATGTGTTTATTTATTGATAATTGCTATTGTGTTTATTTACAGCTGTCAGGTACTGAACATGAGAAGTGCTAAGTGCAGACTGTGACTCATGACAAAGTCACATTGACATAGAACTGGCAGCAGGCAGGATCGGTAGATGTCCCATATGGAACATGTACGGAATGCTGATGGAACATTTTGTATGGAATGCAGACGGAACGTTCTGTACCATACCATTCGTTCCTGTTTTAGTAGGCACTCTGACCAACGGTGCTAATGAGCTAACATCAGCCTCAATCAGACTCTTAGCAGGGTTGAAAGAGGAAATGTGGAATGAAGTGGGGCTCATTAGCACCTAAAGAAATATGCATTGAATTAGGTCGTTGTGAATGTGAGTGCAAAATGGTGCTTCAGTATTTCATCCCTGAGGCATTTTGACCAAAGCATGCTATAGACATTTTATTAACTCCTCTGGGAGCTCTGTCAACATGTAAAAAAAGTAGTCTTTAACAAATCCATTCCACCATCCTTCAGGTGCGGGTGTGTAACAATGCTCCGTTCCCCCAACAAGACCAACGCCATGAAACAGTGGGAGCAGCGCTGGATCAAGAACTGTCTGTGTGGGGGTCTCTGGAGGAGGATCCCACACACCGTCACCTGAGAACACCTTAGCCCATCAGAGCGCAGCTGGTGTTCTGAAGCCGCCACATTGCCGCCACCACCAACCGAGAGGGCTGAACCTGAAGATTTTTATGTTCAAGGCACCGCCCCCTGCACCATGTGACTAACAGGATGCATTGATGTTGAACGGTTCTGATCCAGCTTCATCATACCTTCCTTCTGTGGTTCCGATCTGGACTTAAGGCTCCAGGATATGGACTTGGATTTTGTTTTGTAGGTCAGACTTTGACAGCGAATTAGTGCCACATGTACTTCTTAAGAGGAGCAGACAGGTTGGTTGGGAGGCGCTGCAGGTGATTGTGTAATGAGTTAAGTTACTGAAATGTTCAGTTTTATGCTTGTCTACAGCAGCTGTGCACAGACATCACTGCCTGTAGGTTTAAAAAAAAAAGTGCTTGGAACTCTTTCACCCATATCTGTGCTATGACCCGTGTCTCCACACCATGTCTCTTCAGACGTCTTCACTGTGAAATTATCCACCATTATCTGTCCAACTTTACTGCCTTTAAATTTGTCACTTCAGTCTTGTAATTTTGCATCTTCTTCTCTTGTGAAATAGCAGCTCTTTTCCTTTTTAAATTTGTCTTTTTTCCTCATATGTTGCCAACTTATTTACAGTAAATTTGTCAATTTTCTGTGACACAAATTTCCTTTATTTTTGTGTACATTTGTGCACAAAAATACTCATATTTTTCCTCATAAAATTGCCAACTAGTTTTTTTTCCCAGGTGGTGATTTTTTTCTCGTTTTCTTGCTCTGTGATACTAAAGTATCATTGTAGAAACTTGAATTTGTAAGGTTCCAGCTGCACTTCGTAAAGAGAATCTTTTTTTTTCTAATAAAACCAAATGCATGTGATGCCTGTTTCTTTTGACTTTTAGAAGGTTGCCTGTTTTACCTGTTTTCAAAACAGAGCAGATGTGGCAGCTGTTTGTTTCCTGATTACCCAGATGTCAGAGACAAAGTCCTTCTGTTGTGTCACTGATGTGAAAAATAGATGCATTCTGAACTAGGTGGAGCCCACATCTCCCAGTTTGGCCTTTATGGGATGTGACAGCAGGTGGTAGGATTCATGATGGAGGTAAAGACAACAGACAGGGGAGCTCGTTCAGGTGTGTCCTCACAATAAGATGATGATGATGAGGTGAAATCTAATTCAGGGAAACTGCCTAAAACTTAACATTTTGAGCCAGTCAGACATACCCTGCTTTACTGTCTTAAAAAGAACATGAGCCAAAGATTTAAAAAAAAAAAAAAAGCTGATTGAGTACAAGTATCAAATTAGACTGTGCTAATCTTGAAAAAATCAGCATGTTTAATATCGATAAGGTTATGGAAGCCCAACTGAATCAAAAGATGACAACTGTCACTTTTTTGATATGTTGATTTTATATAACCTTTATTTATACAGGAGAGGTGACCTTGTGTTTTAAAGGACGCCCTGTTTACATTCACACCTGGAAGCTGCCCAGTACAACCACAGACCAATCTGTGGCCAGCAGCAGCTCCACTGGAGCAGTTGGGGTTGAAGACCTTGCTCAAGGGCACCACAGTGGAGCTAATGAGGGTGGAGCAGACACTGCTGTGTCATCTGTCCCACCCAGATCTGATCCTGCCAGCCCAGGGATGGAGCCAGCAACCTTCCAGTCCACAGCCCTAACCACTAGTCCACCACTGGCCCTTCCATTAACACTGGCTAATTTGTGAGTGTTAACGACATACCACTGCAGTGTTTAGCCTATAGCACAGATGCTTCACAGCTAGAGGGTTGCTGGTTAAAATTGGAGATCCCTGTAATGTTTCAGACATGTTCATACTGAGTGACCCATGTGTTCATTAAGTGACCTGCAGACCCAGTCTGCCTGCTCCTTTGTTGGTCACGAGCAAGGAGCATTATAAAACACTTCCTTCTTATGACTTCACATTGTGTTTCTGGTGAAATACAGATGTGGAGGATACATTCATGCTGTTTCACAGAAAGTACAAAAATTAATTGGACAAAGTAAACCCACAAATATAAGCACACTGTTAAGGAACATTTGTGTGAGAGAAAAAAAATGTCCACATGGATCCTACTGGAAGAAGACTTAAAAAATCGAATTTGAAACACACCACTATTCAAGGGCAACGCATGGACACTGACACAAGTTTTGCTATTTTAGCTGTTTACCAAAACATATTCAAGATACAGTTATATAATCAATATGGGCTTAAAGTGCAGAGTCTCAGCTTCAATTTGAGGTTATTCACATCCAAATTGGAGAAATACTTGAAGAATTACAACCATTTTAATACAAAAACACATTTCAGGCACTCAAAAGCAATTGGACAGTTGACTCAAAAGCTATTTCCTGGGCTGCATGAACTATTCCCTTGTTAATTCATCATCAGTCAAGCAGGTAAAAGGACTGGAGTTGATTGCAGGTGTGGTGTTTGCATTTGGAAGCTGTTGGTGTGAACCCACAACATGCAGTCAAAGGAGCTCTCAGTGGAAATGAAACGGACCATCCTTAAGCTGAAAAAGCAGAAATCCATCAGAGATGAGTCACGTGTGGTGAGGCACTGACTCTTTCAAAGTCAGATTTAAATACATAAACATTGCTGAAATGATTGGAATCATTCAGAAATTATATTTAGACCTACAAGACAAATTAGTGGACAATAATATATAATTCTTTTTCAGGATAACCTCACCTGCCTCCCCTGACCGCACATCACTGAGAAAGATGGAGGAAGTGTTAGGAGTGGTCAAATCAACAGTTTGGTACATTGTGAGGAAAAAAAGGGCACACTGGTGAGCTCAGGAAGTCAAAAAGGCCTGGAAGTCCATGGAAGACAACGATGGTGGTTGTGGGGAGACTTGAATAACGAAACCGAATTGCCTTTAATTTCAGTTTATTTCAAGTAACCATTCCACTGTCTGCTCTCATTCCTGAGCAGTGAACAAAGAGGATGAACACACCAAAGTTCTCTCCTTTAAACATTCTCACATCAAACCATTTCCCTCGCGGGGGAAATCACACATCTATATCAAAATCTCTTTATTCACATTCATTAGCCTTTTATTTACATAACTCCCCCTTCTCTCCTCTTGAGCCTCAGTGGTCAGGAAGTCTTCTGTCCCCTGTCCTCCGCAGGGGGTCCAGGCTCTGTGGCTCCGCACCGCAGGGGGCTGGCTCTCCTTCATCGTGAGGTTAAATCACATATGCAGTGTCCAACATATACATGTCTCACAACACAGCCATATAACCCCCCCCAAACGATGAAGAACAGACTAATTCCTAAAATTTAATAGCACCTTACTCACTACTGAATAATCAACACCAACATTCAGTCTGTGCGCCGCTTGGGCTTCAGCCGTCTGCCGAATCTGCTGTGAGTTGGCCCCGCCTTGCCTGCGGTGCTTTTCTGCTTCGGCTCTGTTGACTGAGGAAGAGAGTGATTAATTGCCCTTTGCGGGGGCCTGCCTCGTCGAGGCGCCACTGCGACCGGTACAGACACGTCCTTCATGACAAAAGCAGGTTTTAGTCTGTCAATACTGACTGTCTCTTTTCTGTCTCCAAAATCTAGCACAAATTGCTTATCACCTGCCTCCAGCACTCGAAATGGCCCTTCGTAAGGTGGTTTGAGCGTTGCTTTTAGGGCTTCGCGCCTGACAAAAACGAAGTCGGCATTTTTCAAAGCCTTGGGGACGAAAACTCGTGGAAAAGCGTGATGAACCGGACCCGGGAGCGTGTCTGCTCCCGTGCCGACTAACGGTCCCAGAGCAGAGAGAGGTGGGGGCTCTGGGTGCTCTGGTAAAAACTCGCCCGGCAGCCTCAGAGTTTGTGCGAATACCAGCTCCGCTGGGGAGGCGTCTAAGTCCTCTTTAGGCGCAGAACGCAACCCTAATAAAACCCATGGCAGTTTATTTACCCAATCTGCATCCGTGAGCGACGCTCTGAGTGCTGCCTTCAAAGACCTATGAAAACGCTCGCATAAACCATTGGCTTGAGGGTGGTAAGCCGTAATGCGGTGAATTTTGGCTCCTAAGCCGTTGGCCATCGCTGACCACAGCTCAGAGATGAATTGCAGTCCTCTATCGGACGTAATGTCCAACGGAACCCCGAAGCGCGCCACCCAAGCCGTTAAAAAAACGCAAGCCACCTCCGCGGCCGTGGTTGTCGCAAGTGGGACCACTTCCGGCCAACGTGTGGTGCGGTCCACCATTGTCAAAAGATACGTGAACCCCTGTGATGCCGGTAGGGGGCCCACAAGGGCGACGTGCACATGGTCGAACCTTCTGGCCGGAATGCGGAACGGTTCTAACGGGGCTCTTGTGTGCCTGTGAATTTTGGCCCGTTGACAGGAAATGCAGGTTTTTGCCCATTCCTTCACGTGCTTGCGCAGGCACGGCCAAACAAACTTTTCCGCCACTAGTTTCACCGACGCGCGCACCCCCGGGTGCGCCAGTGAGTGGACCGAGTCAAAAACACGGCGGCGCCACTTGGCCGGAACCACCGGACGCGGGCGCCCCGTCGACATGTCGCAGATCAGGGGGGGCATACCGGTTTGTAAACACTTGCTCTCCAGCCTCAACCCTGTTGGTCCAGACTGGAGCGCGCGCACGTCTGCGTCCGCCCCCTGGTCCGCTGCCATGGCTGCGTAATCTATACCCACGTGCACCGGGGCTGCGCGCGCCACCGTGCCGCTCTCCTGCGGCGCGGTCACGGTGGCCCGTTCTGCCTCTGCGCGTGTTGGGGTTGTGAACGCGCGTGAGAGACAATCCGCTACTACATTGAATTTGCCCGCGACGTGCCTAATGTCAGTGGTAAATTCCGAGATTGCGGCCAGCTGCCTCTGCTGCCTGCCGGACCACGGATCTGAAATTTTGGCCATGGCGTATGTGAGCGGCTTGTGGTCCACATAAGCGGTGAAGCACCGTCCTTCCAGCCAGAACTGGAAATGACGAATAGCCAAATGCAGCGCCAACAGTTCTCTGTCAAACGCGCTGTATTTTCGTTCAGCCGCGCTTAAAGATTTGCTAAAGAAAGCCAAAGGCTGCCAAACTCCGGCTACCTGTTGCTCAATAACGGCCCCTATGGCTAAATCTGAAGCGTCTGTCGTCAGCGCGATACGTGCTGCAGGGTCTGGGTGGGCCAGGAGCGTAGCGTCAGCCAAGGCTTTTTTAACCTCTGTGAACGCGCGCTCCCGCTCCGGGGACCATTCGACCGCCTGGGTCGGTTTTTGTTTTTTGAGCGCGGCATATAACGGTTGCATGATTTGAGCTGCGTGGGGCAGGAATCGGTTATAAAAATTCACCATCCCCAAGAATTCCTGTAGTGATTTGACCGTTTGTGGACGGGGAAAATCCGCTACCGCGCGTACTTTCTCTGGTAACGGAACCGCTCCCTCCGGGGAGACGCGGTGACCCAAAAAATCGATCCGCTCGACGCCGAACTGGCACTTGGCTGGGTTAACTATTAAGCCGTGCTCTCCCAGCCTCCTAAAAACTGCTGTGAGGTGCGTTTCGTGTTCGTCCTCTGAAGTACTCGCGACCAAAATGTCGTCGAGGTACACAAACACGAAAGGGAGATCGCGTAACACGGCATCCATCATCCGCTGAAATGTTTGCGCCGCCCCTTTGAGACCAAACGGCATGCGTAAAAATTTGAAAAGTCCGAACGGGGTTATTACCGCTGTTTTAGGAATGTCCTCCGGTTGGACTGGGACTTGGTGATAGCCGCGAACTAGATCAATCTTTGAAAAAATGCGCGCCCCCGCCAGGTGCACCGAAAAATCCTGAATGTGCGGGATGGGATAACGATCGTGCGCCGTAGCATTGTTTAGCCTGCGGTAATCCCCGCACGGTCTCCAGGAGCCATCGGCTTTCGGTACCATGTGCAGCGGCGAAGCCCACGGGCTCTTCGACCTACGAACGATGCCCAGCCTCTCCAGGCTGGCGAACTCCTCGCGCGCAATGGCGAGCTTAACTGCATCCAAGCGCCGAGCTTTTGCAAACACTGGAGGACCAGACGTGGGGATAAAGTGTTTCACCCCGTGCTTCGCGACCGTCGCTGAAAAAGTGGGCACAGTGAGCGCTGGAAATTGGGTGAGGAGTGTGTGAAACTTACCACCTGCTGTAGCGACGTGGGTCTGTACTGGTGGCGGGGACACTCGAGCTGAACAGGGGAGAGAGTAAAAAGAGAGTGCATTTACCAGCCGTCTATTAGCAAGATCAACTAACAGATTGTGTGAACACAAAAAATCCGCGCCCAACATGTTGAAACTCACCGCCGCTATTACAAAAGTCCATTCATATGTGCGGCCATGTAAGCACAAAGGCAAGGTCCTTCTCCCGTAGGTGTTGATGTTCGAGCCATTTGCCGCTGTAGCTCCGCTACCGTGGGGTCCAGCCACCCGGTCCGCGTATGTTGGGGTGATGAAGCTCACTTGTGCTCCGGTGTCGATGAGGAACTCTCGTCCGGAGCGCGCATCCGTGATGTAGAGCAGCTTGCTGCGTTCTCCGAGGGTCGAAGCTGCTAGTGACCCCCGGTCTTGCCGTTTCCCAAACTCCTGAAGATGCAGGGCGGCACACACCTGTGTGCCTTCTCTGCGAACCTCCGATGGTAAAAGCAGAGATCTTCTCCTCCGCTGTGTCGTGTCCGCGCCTCTGCCGCCAGGCTATTGGCTCCACCTCGTCGCGGCCGTGCTGCCGCCGTCGTCGGCCAGTCTGGTTCTGCCGCCTCTGGCTCCCCGCTGTCTCGGGTCGCCGCTGTGGTTGCTTGCCCGCCGCAGGCGTCCAGGATCCCATCTGCCTCCTGGGCCAGCTCCCGGAACTCCTCCAGGGTGTGACACTTTTTGCCGGCCAGCGTGCTTCTCGCATGCGCCGGGAGGTTGGAGAGGAAGATGAACTGAAAAATGAAATCATCGTTGTCCAACCCTCTCAGCTGTATCATCTCCTCCATCAGGGCGCTCGGCCTGTGTCCACCTTGGTCTAGCAAAGACAGGATCCTCCTCGCCCTCACTTCAGCCGAGGGGGTGAAAAACTTGATGAGGGTGGATTTCAGCTTGCCGTACCTGTCGGTCGCGGGTGGCTGCTCCACCAAGCTCTGCACGCACCGAGCTGTGCTGTTGTCCAGTTTAGCGATGACATGGTGGAACTTAGTGTCATCCACCGTTACTCCTGCGAGCGCGAACTGCGACTCTGCTTGCAGAAACCACGACCGTGGGTTATCCTACCAGAAATCAGGCAGCTTAACGGCCACTGCGCTCGCCAGCTCTGAGCGCTGTGAGTCCGGGACCCTGAGAATTTCTTCGTTCATTCTCAACGTCGTCAGTCACCAATGTGGGGAGACTTGAATAACGAAACCGAATTGCCTTTAATTTCAGTTTATTTCAAGTAACCATTCCACTGTCTGCTCTCATTCCTGAGCAGCGAACAAAGAGGATGAACACACCAAAGTTCTCTCCTTTAAACATTCTCACATCAAACCATTTCCCTCGCGGGGGAAATCACACATCTATATCAAAATCTCTTTATTCACATTCATTAGCCTTTTATTTACATAACTCCCCCTTCTCTCCTCTCGAGCCTCAGTGGTCAGGAAGTCTTCTGTCCCCTGTCCTCCGCAGGGGGTCCAGGCTCTGTGGTTCCGCACCGCAGGGGGCTGGCTCTCCTTCATCGTGAGGTTAAATCACATATGCAGTGTCCAACATATACATGTCTCACAACACAGCCATAGTGGTGATCCTTTGCATGGTGAAGAGAAGAAAAACCCCTTCACAACATCCACCCAAGTGAAGAAGGTAGGTGATACACCAGGAAGTAGGTGTATCAGTATCTAAGTCTACCATAAAGAGAAGAATTCATGACAGCAAATCCATTAACCAGCCTCAAAAATAGAAAGGTCAGATTAGACTTTGCCAAAAAAATAAACACATCTAAAGAAGCCAGCCCAGTTCTGGAACAGCATTCTTTGGACGGATGAAATCAAGGTCAACCTGGACCAGAATGATGGGAAGAAGAAAGTATGGAGAAGTCTTGGAATGGCTCAGGATCCAAAGTACTCCACATCTTCTGTAAAACATGGTGGAGGCAGTGTGATGCATGGGCATGCATGGCTTCCAATGACACTGGGTCACTGGTATTTATTGATGATGTGATTGGACGGTGCTTCACAGTACAGATGGACAGTGACCCAAAACATACTGCAAAAGCAACCCAGTAGTTTTTAAGGCAAATAAGTGGAATATTCTGCAGTGGTCAAGTCCTGTATAACCTGTCTCAGCATTACATGGTGAACTTTACAGGCCGATAAAATTCTGTGACTGCACAGTACTTCTATGTTTTATGCCCTGACACTTCACTTCTAGTCACATGTATGTGTCTATATTATTCATTCATTCATTCTCTTAACTGCTTAATTCTTTGGGGTTGTGGGGGTGGAGGGTTATCCCAGGGTCTCAGGATGGGAGGCAGGGTACAACCTGGACAGGTCACCCGTCCATTACAGGACCAACACAGAGAGACGGACAATTTATTCTCACATTCATACCTACAGACAATTTGGAGTCCCTACCTAATGCCAATTACCAACACATGTTTATATTGTATGGTATAAATTCAGATTTAGTTGAGAGGATTTTTGTTGTGACTTATGATTTCTTTGATGCTACAGGTTTAGGACAGGCCGAGACAAACTGACATGCACTGAAAAAAAAAAAAAAGGTCTTTGAATTTACTTGATCTTAATGTGTACATCGGTCCCACATGATCCAGATGTGTCCAACCAACATACTTTTACTCTTCCTCTCAGTTATTTTTTTTTTTTTTTTGTATTTTGTATACTTTATTGATCCCCAGAGGGAAATTTAGGGCGTCTACCTGGATGGATGAGTCAGCCACAGTATGGCACCAATCCTTTCACCATTCACACACACTCACACCTAGGGCCACTTTAGAGTCCCCACTTAACCTAATTTGCATGTTTTTGGCCTGTGGGAGGAAACCGGAGTACCTGGGGAAAACCCACGCAGACACGGGGAGAACATGCAAACTCCACACAGAAGGGTCACTGATGGTCAGGGGTGGGATCAAACCCGTGACCTTCTTACTGTGCTGCCACAGTGCTAACCACTGCTTGTTAAACCGAAGTATTTCAGTCACATCACACTGTTCCAAATAATCCTGTTGTCTGAACATATTTTCCAGTTACCGTAATACTAATTGATTGTGTCCTGTTAAAAGTTAATAACCTTTCCACAGCATGTGGGACAGTAATCTCTATTTCTCTGACCCTAGGCCACACAGTTACTGTGAGTAGTGAAGGCTACAGTGGGGGGTTGGTGCATTAACTTTTCTTTCTTCGTTCTGGGATTTGAACCCACGACCTCCCAGTTGTGGGGCAGATGCTCTATCAACTAGGCTACCATGCCGGTATTTTTAAATTACTATAACAAAATGTATTGTATAGACTGCTTAAATCAGGGGTGTCCAATCATGTGCCATGGAGGGCCAAGACCCTGCAGGCTTTACCTCCAACCAGTGTCTTCAACAGCAGATTCCACTGAATTTTTTTCCCACTGATTGTTGATAAGTGAAAACACCTGCTGAAGAGACTGGGTAGAAGAGAAAACCTGGTTGGTAGAGCCTACTTGATAGAGTGTCACAGGTGAGTAGAGTGGGGCTAGAGGTGTCAAAATGGGCAAGAACAGGGGGAGAGGTTAACTGTGCTGAAGCCACGTGGCCGGCGTATTGCAGTTGTTGAGCGAGTGCAGGAGCCGGAGTTTGTTCAGCAGTGCTTAACAGAGAAGTGCGTTCCAAAGTAGATTCCACTTGTAATGCCGTTTAGATCACATCTGCCAGTATCCGGTCGTCAGATTCCATCAACAGTTTTTCTCTTACCTTATTGCATGACGTGCCTTCAATCAGTTGGTCTCTTATCATTTGATCATGCAGCGCGCCATAGTCACAAGCTCTGGCAAGCTCATGGAGGTCGGCCACAAAAGTTTGTATCGACTCACCGGGCCACTGGTGACGTTTCCATAGGTTGTACCGCCACATCAAAACTCGCTGTTTGAGTGAAATGGGTTGTCAGCAGTATCACGGTAGTGTCAAACATTGTCGGTGATCCCAATGCTGCAAGAATTCGTTGTCCCTCAGCCTCGAGACAATGAACGAGAAGGGCCCTCTTCCATTTCTCAGTGAGGGCTTCATCGGAGAATGCCATTGTGTCGATATAAGCGTTAAAACCTCCCAACCATCGTGTCCATGGCACCGTGGGTTCTCCTGGCACTGCAAGGAATGGGTCCGGCAGAGGAAGGTGAAATCCAGCCATCCTCGTTGCCAGATGTTATGTGGGAACAGATCAACGTGCACGCCATTGAAGCTTAGACCATGCTCTGCTTTACTTTCATATGCCACGCACACTCAACGCATGCACACTGGCGTCACATAACCACGCCTCTGAAGGGCAAACCTAGATACAAGATCCTCTCTGAAGAGCTGGAGCAGGCGGCTGGGGAGAGGAAGTCTGGGCTTCTCTGCTTGAGCTGTTGCCTCCACGACCTAGACCTCCAAAAAAACAGTAGAAGATGGATGGATGGACTTTCTGAGTATTTATTAAAAAATATTAGCTTGGTAATTATATTTCTTCATCATTTTGATCGTTGTTTGCAAAACATTGTTATTTATTTTAGAACACAAACAGTCACATCATCATCATCATAGCAGTCTGTCGGGGGCAACAATGACGGTTTCATTTAGGTCTGATATGTAAAAATTTTCAGCAATATCAAGTTATAGTTGTATTCTACAGAAATGTATCTTTAAGTTAAGACATTATTTTATTTGGTCTGGATGAAAATAATTTGAAAAATTGAAGGAACCAACATAGTGAAGCATTTGTACCTAAAATCACTGCCAAAAGGCATAACTGAAGGTGGTGTACATATATATGGACTGAAAAAAATTGTGCAAATGAGTTTCTACAATGTTACCTGCTCATTTCACATGGTGGACATCCTAACGCTTCAGAGAAAACGGGGGCTCCTTTACTGTGGGGTGGGGTGCAGGGGGACCCTCTCTGACTCCTCTGGTCAGTGTCCTTCCTTGGAGGTGGTCTGCAAATTTCACGATGGTGGTCGATGGAATGTGCTGTGGAGAGTGGATCGTCCCTCTACTTTTATGAACATTTCTGTTTTCATCTCATACTGTTTAGCTTATTTTAGATTTTTTTTTAGGTTTCAGCTCTTTTAATTCTTTTGTCCTCAGTGGGCAATTGTAAATATTGTATGCAATAAATGTTTTAGTTTAGCCCAAATTTTTAGTTTTATCCCTTAATTCTTCTTCTGCCTCTTAAGATCCATGAATCTGATCCAAGAACGGTTTAGTTTTTTTTTATCTACCCTCAGCCCTATGACAGATGCTGCACTGCATTTTTACATTGTAGTAGAATTTTCTTTCAGTTTTACACTTCACTTTATTGATAAATCATCGGTTAGTTAAATAACCATAAAGTTGACAGTTCTGTTGTCATTTTATTATAGGGACAAGGTTCAGGTATACTTTTTATGGTGAAATTCTGTCAAACAGCTTTTGGCCAGCACCATAGGCAAAGACAGCTCTGAGGTTTATCTGAGCCTTGCTACTGTGTCTTCCTAAAGTGTCTTCTGCGTCTTTAGGCATGGAACCACTGAGAGCAGTCCATAACCAGAGGTACTCAGACTGGCTGGATGGCTCGCCTGACCAAACAAGGACACACATTTACACAACTCTTCATTCACCATTAGTTACCAGTGGTCCGGCTTCTAGATATATCCCACATGTATTACGGGATCCCAGCCGGCGTGTTCATGTGGGCCCAACCAAAGGTTAAACTGGGCTGTTTTATGGGTCCCATGTGGGTTTGTCCACGGTGTGGTGATGGGATTTTATTGTGAAGTGCGGTGTGATGATGCTGCCTCCCGGTTGCGTCATCACACCGCCATATAATAGGGAACGTCAGCCATTAGGGGCTCTCTTGCCGGGACGACTCCACCATGAACAGCGTGTAGTGTAGTGTGCTCAGTTCTGTAATAAAGCCCAGTTCCAGTGCAGCATCCTCGCCCGTCTCATTTCATGCCAGGTTTGTGGACATAACACACAGGTTCCACTCTGGCCCACATGGACTTTACCTGTGGTGCAGGTTAGCAGGTGATCTGTTTACTGGCTTTAAACCCACCTGGGCCCCATATGGGTTTAATAGGGGTGGGCAGGTTTCAGTAGCACTTGTGCCATCAGTAAAATTATGCAAAAAGTCACACATTTATGAGAAAAAATGTGAAAATTTAAAAAAGTGACATTTACTAGAAAAAAGTTGCGAATTTACAGTATATGGCATGATTCAGATTATATCAGTGGTTATATACGGATCCATATATAACCACCGATATAATCTGAATATACTGATATATCCGTAAAATACAAACTATTGAACTGTTATTGAACTATTGAAATGGACTGGTGCCATCGGAACTGCCTCCAGATCAACGCGAGGAAAACTAAGGAGCTGGTGGTGGACTGCCGCAGGCATGGGCAGCCCCTCACAGCACCAGTAAATATACAGGGAACAGACAACGAGATGGTGACATCCTACAAGTACCTGGGTATTCATCTGAACAATAAACTAGACTGGTCACACAATACTGACGCACTCTACAAGAAGGGACAGCGCAGGCTGTTCCTGCTGAGGAGACTCAGGTCTTTTGGTGTACAAGGGGCGCTGCTGAAGTCATTCTATGACACGGTGGTGGCATCAGCCATCACTTTTGGAGTGGTCTGCTGGGGCAGTGGCATTACTGCAGCCGATAGGAAGAGACTGAACAAACTGATTAAGAAAGCTAGCTCTGTCCTGGGGCAACGCCTTGATCCGGTGGAGGAGATAGGAGAGAGAAGGACGGTGGCTAAACTGTCATCTCTGCTGGAGTCCGAGTTCCACCCTATGCAGGACATACTGGATGCACTGAGGAGCTCATTTAGCAGCAGACTACATCATCCCAGGTGCACAACCGAGAGGTTTCGTAGGTCCTTCCTACCAACGGCTGTCAGACTGTACAACCTAAGCAGGGCTGCTCGCAGAGATAGCAAAAAGACGTAACAAACTAATAGTTTTTTTTTTTTTTTTTTTTTTTTGAATGCAAAAGATGCAATAGACTTACACAATGGTCCTCTCCGGCATACAACTAGGAACATACCGGTCGCTATGGAGGGTGAGAATATGTATGGGCACATAATCATACCATGTAGGATAACTAAATAGACGGTTATGCTGTTTCATCCCACCTAGCAACAATGCTCTGCACTGTGTGTGTTTATATATTTACATATTTATTCCATCTAGCTACAATGCTCTGCACTGGGTGTGTTTATATTTATATATCTATATATTTATTCCTTCTAGCTACAATGCTCCGCACTGTGTTTTTATATATCTACATATTATTCCATCTAGCTACATTGCTCCGCACTGTGTGTGTTTATATACTTGCATATTTATTCCACCTAGCTGCAATGCTCCATACTGTGGGTGTTTATATATTTACATATTTATTCCATCTAGCTACAATGCTCTGCACTGTGTGTTCATATATTCATATATTTATTCCATCCAGCTACAATGCTCTGCACTGTGTGTTCATATATTCATATATTTATTCCATCCAGCTACAATGCTCTGCACTGTGTGTCTGTGTGTGTGTGTGTGTATATATATATTTTATAGTAATATGTACATATGTATATTAGCTGCTCTTGCTTGCTTGTTTTTTCTTGCCTTCTGATTGTTGCTCTGAGTGTTGCTATCCCTGTGCTGTTGCAATCCTGGAATTTCCCCGTTGTGGGACTAATAAAGGCTTATCTTATCTTATCTTATCTTATCTTATTGGTTTTTTTTTTTGTATTTCATTTTCATCCCACCAAAGACATTTACAGTAAAAGAAGAGGAAAAGAAATATTACAAGAAAAGACATAAAATGACACATAAAAGGTGAAAAATTATGGGAGAAAAGCTGAAAATTTTATGTAAAAGTCACAAATCTATCACACAGATGGTGAGAAAAATGATCGTAAATTTACAAGAAAACAGTGACAAATTTCTGAGGGGAAAAAACAACTGATTTTAAAGGGTTTGAAGAACTCCCCGACCCCAATACAAAAATAAGAGGGCCTGGTTCTGCTGGAGGTTTCTTCCTGTTAAAAGGGAGTTTTTCCTCTCCACCGTCGCCAAGCGCTTGCTCACAGGGGATCGCCTTATTACTGGGGTCTTTCTGCAATTGTGGGGGTTCCCCTACAGCTGAAAGTGCTATGAGATGACTGTCGTTGTGAAATGGCGCTATATAATTAAAGTTGAATTGAATTAAACACAATCTTGTATGGGCCCCATAAACTAAGCCAGTGTCCTGCTTTAATCAACCAGATTACCACTGAAGCGTTTTTACATTTTCAGTATTTTGTTTTCATTTATTGATTTTTCTCTTTGGTGCACTCGACATTATTCCGCATCATTTACAGCTGTAGGTCCTCGCAGATCCGCCTCAGGTTCTGCTTCTGGTTTCCACACACACCTCCGCGCGCCTCTCAGCTCTCGCCCCATCCTACACGCACGCGCAGTAGCACGCGCCGTGCAGCTGCAGAGACTGTCTGAGACCTGCAGAAATCGCGGCCACAGGAACCTCACGGGACCAGAACCGGAGCTTCACAGGACCCGGACAGGACCAACGGGACCCGATTTAAGAACCGACGGGACCAGAATCAGGAACGACGGGATCCGAACCGGGACTAAAACCGAGCCGCTGTGCACTCCGGTCAGGCAGGTGTGTCCGGTGAGAGGTTCTGCGTTGGTCCCGTTGTGCTGGTACAGAACCGGAGCGTGTCTGCGCTCGGTATGTGTGTGCGTGCGTGTGTGTATGTGCGTGGACGCGCGTGCGGGTGCTGCAGAACTGCGGATCACTCCTTGCTGCTTCACACAATAATAAGAAGCTGCGCTTTGTCCCGGGTTTCCAAACCGAACCGGACCACAGAACCGCCGCAGTCCTGCAGGCGTCGCGCTCCTCGGAGCGCCTACCGCCAGTCTGTCTGTCTGTCCGTCCATCAGTAGGTGGGTGAGCTCGTGGTCTGACTGGTCGCTTGTTAATTGACGCGGGACCCTAACGTGTGGTCGTGATGAAGGTGCTGACCTGACCAGACCAGAGCTCTGAGCTGCTGATGAATGATGATGATGAAGGTTAATGGCTCTGCTACAGCCGCCTGTTTTCTATGTGGAGATGCACTGAAGCGGGTCTCATCAGTTTTCTGTGGTCACTGTATTTTCCATGAAAGGCCACGCCCCCTTTGACCTGGTATTTAAAAAAAAAAAAAGCCTTGAGACTACCAGGTAGGAGGAGGTGACCGAGAACCGACTGGGTGATGATGAGAAGGAGCGGCACCATGGCTGCTCAGGTGATCAGCGGTGTGTGCGTGTGTGGAGACTGTGTAGAAAACGTGGATCTAGAAGTCTGCTGCACCTGTGTTCAGGTGGCAGCATGAACAGCATGCTGGTAAATCCTGGCTAGACTGACTGTGACTGTGTGTCTCTCCCTCGCCTTTTACCTTTTTCTCTCTTGTTACTGTTTGAAAGCTAACCCCAATTCCAAAAAGGTTGGGGACACCGCGTAAAATCAACAATGAAGAAAAAGTATGTGAACCCTTTGGAATTTTCTGGTTTTCCACATTAATTGGTCATAAAATGTGATCTACATCTACTGTAAGTTCCAAGTATAAAGAAACACCACACATAGACGAATACCACATAAGTAGTTATAATATTTCATGTCTTTAGTGGACAAATCCATTAAACGTATATAATGCTGGTGGAAAAAGTAAGTGAACCCTTGGATTTAATAACTGACAGCAGTAACCTCAAACACTTACGGTAGCTGCTGATCAGATCTGCACAACATTCAGGAGGAATTTTGGACCATTCTTCCTTACAGAACTGCTTCAGCTCAGCCATATTCTGAGGATGTCTGATGTGAACAGCTCTCAACAGCCACGCTGACATTATTCTGTAGGATATCTTGATGAACTTGAGAATTTATTTTCCCCTCAATGATGGCAAATGGTCCAGGCCCCGAGGCATCAAAGCAGCCCCAAATCATGATGCCCCCTCCCCTGTATTTTACTATTGGGATGATGCTTTCAGCTTGGTATGAGGTGCCCTTTTTATGCCATACATCGCAATGTGTGTTCTTCCCAAGCAATTCAACCTTAATTTCATCAGTCCACAAAACATTTTCTCAGCAGCATTGTGTACTGTCAACACCCTCTTAGGCAAACTTCGGTGTGCAGTGTTTTTTTTTTTTTTTTTGAGGGGGGGGGCAGCAGCTTCCTCCATGGTGTCTTGCCATGGACACCATGCCTATTCAATGATTTGTGTATGGGAGGCTCATGAACAGAGATGTTAAAGCTAAGGTCGCAAATACCCTTACAAACAGCTGTAAACCCGTATAAACAATTTTTGGACCATTTCGTACGGCTGTAGGAGAATCCAATGTTCATAGACTGTTCATAAGTTTGTGGCCAGGTTGATGGTCTTGTCCAAGATTTCTGCAAATGCCCCATGAAAATCCCTCATCATAGGGTAGCCATACGAATGCCATAGGAGCAGCTTAAGAACTATTCAAGATGTTGGCCATAAGTATGCCTCAAGAACACCTTAAGTTGTTCTTGAGGGCCCCTTACGGCGGTTGTAGGAAACGTTGTATGAATCTCCATATGAACGGGGATTCGTAAAGCGTGCGCAAGGCAGTAGTGAGGTGCTCATAAAGTGGAAGCACATCACTCGTGGGACATTTGTGTCAACAAAATGTGCCAAAAGCCATAAGATCTTCCTACCATTGACTTGAGACTGCCGTGAGATGCACAAAAATTTTCGTAAGATGGCAGCATGCCATAGGAAGATCCCAAGGCACCGTTATGAAGAATGTAAGAGCTCTAGGGCCATTGTGCAACAGAAAATCACCTCATTTCTCAAGAATGCCTCAAGTTATAAACCTAACTGGTTAGTTAACCTGGTTAGTTATAACCTAACCACTGCTGCTCGTAGAGGTCGTATTAAATGTACTAAACATAAACAACTCTGTACAATAGCGATTGTCCCCTCCAATACACAACTAAGGGGGCTTTCACACCTAAATTCGTTTAATTTGGTCCGAATCAGTTGACAAGTTTACTTTATATCATTTTCTCCTTGGTTCGTTCCCTTTCACACAGGCAAAAATTCCAGCAGACCAAACTGCATCACGTTAAATCCTGCGAGACTTGTGTCAGAACGTTCTTGACACGGTTTTATGACCTAGTGAGCAGACTCAGACTCAAAAGCAGACTCAATTATCTTTATTATGTTCAGAATGTGTGTGTGCGTGCATGTGTGTGTAGATGTAGCAGCCGGGGGCGAGCAGAGCACCGTGCAGCCTGGCAACCCTAAGAATAAGCAGAGACAGGGAGGATTAGCATTTGCCCCTGGAAGGGATATACAGAAATGTCCAATGCTTACTGGTTGCAGAGATGGAGTTGTGCTCAGGTTCGATCCGAAGGCTCCGGTCAGGGAGATAGCGCCCACTGTCCTGGTTGCTGCTGGAGAGGATGGAAGTGTTCGTGGATGTGGAGTGTTGTTCGGTCCGCTGCCAGGAGGGAGAGGTCCGCCGCCACGGATCTCCACCTATGCACAGGGGATGAGCGTAGATAAAGATGAGAGTTGTGATGGCTTACTTGTTGTGGAGGTGATAATCCTTCCTGACGGCTGATGACAAGGAACAATGTTCTTAGGAGCGTGTAGGCTGTGACTGCAAGGAACTGCGAGGAGGATGAAGGCATGTGTTGGTCTCATCTGACCATGGAGACAGACGACTCCGCGCTGATCTGAGGGCAGCGTGGTCTAAATAGCTCTGGTGATGATGAAGCGCAGGTATGCGCACAGCTGAGAACGATAATCAGGCAGAGCGAGTCATCACAGTACGCCCCACAGTACGCCTGACGGCAGCCGATCCAGCTTACTGGGGTGCGTCCGGTGGAAGTCCCTGATGAGTTGACGATCCAACACGAAGGAGGGACACACCCAGGACCTCCACTCTGGGCCGTAACCCTCCCAGTCCACCAGGTACTGGAAGCTGCGACCCCGGCACCAGACGTCCAGGATGGCATTGACCTTCCACGTCGGGTCGCCATCGATCACCACTGGTGGAGGTGGTGACTTGGGAGGAGGGCACAGAGGGCTGGAACAAAACGGCTTGACCTGCGATACATGAAAAGTGGGACAGATGCGGAGGGAGGGGGGGGAGAGCTAGGCGCACAGCCACAGGGTTGACAGTCCGGGTTATGGCAAAGGGCCCAATAAACCACTGAGACGGTTTCCTCGCCTCAGCTTTGAGGTTGATGTGCTTAGTTGAGAGCCATACCCATTGGCCCACCTGGTAGGGGGGAGCTGGTGTCCTGTGACGATTAGCGATCGTGGTGTTGCGCTCCGCCGTGCGCTGCAGTGCGGTCCGGGTCGCTCTCCACAACCAGCAACAGCGCCTCAGGTGGGCTCGGATGGATGGGACAGCAATGTCCCCCTCCTCCTCAGGGGATTGTAGCCCAGAGAGGCCTCAAACGGGGACATGCCGATAGCTGAGGAAACGGTGGTGTTGTGAGCATACTCAATCCATGGGAGATGGGCGCTCCAAGATGCTGGGTTGGTGGTGGCTACACACCGCAGCGCAGCCTCCAACCCCTGGTTCGCCCCCTCACACTGTCCATTACTCTGTGGATGGTACTCCGAAGACAGGCTCACTGTAGTCCCAATGGCGTTGTAGAACGATCTCCACACCTGGGAAATAAACTGGGGCCCCCGGTCGGAGACGATGTCCAGGGGAATGCCGTGCAACCTCACCACGTGCTGGACGAGAAGATCTGCCATCTCCCTCACCATGGGAAGCCCCTGTAGGGGGGCGAAGTGGGCTGCCTTCGAGAATCTGTCAACGATGGTGAGGATGATGGTGTGGTGGTTAGAAGGTGAAGACCGGTAACGAAATCCAGGGCCACATGGGACCAGGGCCTGCCAGGGGTGGGAAGAGGGTGGAGCAGACTGGCCGGAGGAGAGGAGGATGTCTTACTGGTGGCACACTGGGTACAGGCGCAGATGTATTCTCCGACGTCCTTCTGGAGTGAAGGCCACCAAAACGTCCTCTGAAGAAGTGCCACTGTGTGTGCCATCTCAGGGTGGCACGAGAGCTTGGAAGAGTGGGCCCAGTTGATCACCTCGCCCCGAACGGCAGATGGGACTAACAGCCTCCCCGCTGGCCCCCCACCCGGGTCCGGCTCGGCCTCCTGCGCTCTCAGGACCCTTTCTTTGATGCCCCACGAGAGGGTGCCCACGATGCACGGTGGGGGGACGATGGGGTGGTCCCACACCTCCGCTGCATCTAAGGCGAATTGTCTAAACAAGGCGTCCGGCTTGGTATTTTTTGACCCGGGACGGTAGGTAATGGTGAAGTCGAAGCGGCCAAAAAACAGGGACCAGCGGGCCTGGCGCGCGTTCAGGCACTTGGCCGTTCTGAGGTAGTCCAGGTTTTTGAGGTCCATCCAGACGACGAACGGCTGGGAGGCCCCCTCCAGCCAATGGCGCCACTCCTCCAGCGCAAGCTTGACCGCCAGGAGCTCCCTGTCACCGATGTCATAATTCCTCTTCACCGGGGAGAGACGACGGGAGAAGAACCCACAGGGGCAGATCTTGTCATCAATCGGGGAGTGCTGGGACAGCACGGCTCCAACCCCTGAGTTCGAGGTGTCCACCTCTACCAGGCATTGTAGAGTGGGGTCCACCTTTGCCAAGATGGGAGAGAAAGAAAATTTAGATTTCAGATAGGTGAAAGCCACCTCAGCCTCCTCCGTTCACCAAAAGGGCACCTTGGAGGATGTGAGACGGGTCAGGGGAGAGCAACAATACTATAGTTCCTGATGAAGCGGCGGTAGAAATTGGCGAATCCTAGAAACTGTTGGAGTTGTTTTCTGGAGGAAGGAGTGGGACACTCTACCACCGCTTTTACCTTATCGGGGTCCGGGATGACCTCATTATGGGAAATGATGAACCCGAGGAATGACGTCTTGGAGGCATGGAACTCACATTTCTCGGCCTTCACGAATAGTTTGTTCTCAAGGAGCCGCTGCAAGACTCGCCTCACATGCACCCGATGCTCATCCAAGGACTGAGAAAAAATCAAAATGTCATCCAAATACACAAAAACAAAAGAGCCCAAAAAGTCCCTCAGCACATCATTAATGAGGTGCTGGAATACGGCGGGGGCGTTGGTCAGCCCAAACGGCATAACAAGGTATTCGAAATGGCCGCTAGGGGTCCGGAATTCTGTTTTCCACTCATTGCCCTTCCGGATCTGCACCAGGTGGTAAGCATTGTGGAGGTCCAGTTTGGTGAAGCAGGAGGCCCCCCCGGAGGGAATCAAATGCCATATTAATCAGGGGAAGTGTGTATTTGTCCTTGATAGTGATATTATTAAGCTCTCGAAAGTTGATGCAGGGCCTCAGCAAGCCGTCTTTCTTGCCCACAAAAAAAACCCTGCCCTCTCCGCCGAGGACGAAGGCCGGATCATGCCCGAGTTAAAGACTCCTTAATATAGGTCTCCATAGCCTCCCACTCTGGTGCTGACAGGCTGTAGAGTTGACTCGACGGCAGCAGGGCTCCAGCCCGGAGGTTGATAGCACAATTATATGGGCAGTGGGGAGGGGGAGATAGAGCTTGGGACTTACTGAAAGCGGCCCCCAGGTCATGATACTCTGGAGGGACTTTGGACAGGTCAGGAGGGGGGGTGACGGGGGCACCGAGGGGCACAGATGGCGAGCAAGCAGCGGACTGCAGGCAGGCACGGAGGCAGCATGAGTTCCACGAAACCATGCTCCCTGAGCGCCAGTCGATGGATGGGTTGTGTAGTCGGAGCCAGAGGTAGCTGAGGATGACAGGAGAGGAGGAAACCGGCAGCACAAACAACCTGAGCTCCTCCCGATGATTTCCAGATATAATGACTGACACAGGAGTGGTCTGCTTGGACACTATGGCAAGAGGGGCTTTAGACAGGGCAATGAGTCTCAGGGGGGTCTTCAATGGGTGGCAGGGAAGCCCCAACCGGGTTGCCAGTTCCCCCAAAATGAAGCTCTGCTCGGCCCCCGAATTAACTAAGGCGTGTGTGGCAATCTCAGTCTGGTTATGAATAAAACGGATGGGTAAAAGGAATCTGGTGAGGGGATTAGACTGAGGTGAGTCCGTGAGTGCCCCTACTGCGACGCACGGACTTCCTGTTTTGGCTGTATAGGACAGGATGCTACCTCATGCTCCTTGCTCCCACAATAGAGGCATAGCCCAAGCTTGTGGCAGCGCTGTTTCTCTGCTAACAGCAGTTTAGACTGCCCAATTGCCATTGGCTCAGGGGCATCTGGGGGATCTGAGGGAGGTAGGGCCAATAGGGGGGGCTGCAGGGAGTGGCAAGACTGGGCGCCTGAGCGACCGGAAGTGTTACGCTCGGCAACACGCTCCCTTAGCCTGTTATCTACACTAATGGCTAACGAAATCAGCTCAGTTAACCTACTAGGTTTTTCTAAGCGGTCTAGCTCATCCCGCAGGCTAGGGCTAAGGCTTCTGACAAATATGCTACAGAGCGAGGCGTCCTCCCACCCCACCTCCGTGGCCACCACCCGGAAGTCGACGGCATAGTCGGCTACGGACTTGCTTCCCTGTCTTAAGTTTAGCAGCTGGGAGGTAAGCACACTGTTGCAGTCGGAGTGGTCAAACACCTCGTTAAATTCACTGATGAACTGGTCAAATGTCATGTTTGCATAATCAGCCCTAGCCATCACTGCATAAGCCCACGCTAACGCCTGCCCCTGTAGGAGATTAACCACGTAACCTATTCGGCTGTGATTGGTGGGGAAGTCCCTGGGCACCTGCTGGAAAACTATCCCACACTGGAGAAGGAACCCCCTAGCCTCCCCTAGCTTGCTGCTGAAGCGAGTGGGTGTGGGAATTGGTGTCAGCCAGGAAGATGAAGCCTGAACTGGTTGGGAGCTAGCGGGAGCAATGGAACTACCTGTAGATGGAGGGAAGGCCTGCGGACCTGCCAGGCGATCCAACCGATCATTAATTTGAACCAGATGAGTGAGGATTACCTGCTGCTGGTAAGATAACTGATCCACTCGAGCCTCTAAGTTGTTTACCTTGTGCGCTAGCGTGCTGTCTGCTGGGTCATTTTGGCGGAGTCGTACTGACATGGTTTTATGACCCAGTGAGCAGACTCAGACTCAAGATAAGGATAAGCAGAGACAGGGAGGAATAGCGTTTGCCCCCGGAGGAGATGTACAGAAGTGTCCAATGCTTACTGGTTGCAGAGATGGAGTTGTGCTCAGGTTCGACCCAAAGGCTCCGGCCAGGGAGACAGCGCCCACTGTCCCGGTTGCTGCTGGAGAGGATGGAAGTGTTTGTGGATGTGGAGTATTGCTCGGTCTGTGGCCAGGAGGGAGAGGTCCACCGCCACGGATCTTTGCCTGTGCACAGGGGATGAGCATAGATAAAGATGAGAGTTGTGATGGCTTACTTGTTGTGGAGGTGATAATCCTTCCTGACAGCTGATGACAAGGAGCGATGTTCTTAGGAGCGTGTAGGCTGTGACTGCAAGGAACTGTGAGGAGGACGAAGGCGTGTGTTGGTATCATCTGACCATGGAGACAGACGACTCCGCGCTGATCTGAGTGCAGCACGGTCTAAACAGCTCTGGTGATGATGAAGTGCATTTGTGCACGCAGCTGAGGACGATAATCAGGCAGAGCGAGTCATCACAGTTCTCTGTTCTTTTTGGTCAGATTTTTTTGCTGCAAGAACAGGAAAGGTAAATACAGGAAGTAGGATGACTACTGTGTATTTATGCATTTCTGGGGAGAAAATAATACAAATCATAGCATAATCTACGGGGGTGGGGGGGGGGGTCATTGTCCTGGTTATTATTTATTACATACGTGCATATACCACTTCCGGCAAATCATACAGTTTGAAAATGAAGCACTGCTACAGATGAAAAATAACATGTTAACATTCATTATTTCTCCCGAACCGTGACATGCTCAGCCACAGATATTTTTGAAGATCCATCTGGTATGTACAATGACATAAAATGTTTTACTGTTTGTCGCTGGTCCTGTTTTAGTGCAGTTGCCTCTCACCTGCAGGACCGCACCAGAGTTCGCCATTTGATTCGAGTCGAGACCACCTCTTTCAGGTGGTCTCGGTACGGTTGGTTTGGTGCGCACCTGAGTGCAATTACTGTTCTCACCAGACAAAAGGAACCAGACTACCGGAGAAAACGAACTCGAGTTTGATTGCAACAAACTAAAGCCTGTAGGTGTGAAAGCACTCTAAGACAATTACAATTATTACTGAGGGTAGCAACAACACTGTTGATTCAAATGCGAAATATACTGTCTGGGTACATATTTATATTCTGCCAGGTAATTTAACAAACCGTAATACTGTGGATACCATCTAGCTGCAATGCTCCTGCACTGTGTATACAGTATAACTGTGTGCATATGTACAGTGGTGTGAAAAAGTGTATGCCCCCTTCCTGATTTCTCATTTTTTGTACGTTTGTCACACTTAAATGTTTGAGATCATCAAATAAATTTAAATATTAGAGAACGATCACACAAGTAAACACAACATGCAATTTGTAAATGAAGGCGTTTATTATTAAGGGGAAAAAAAATCCAAACCTACATGGCCCTGTGTGAAAAAGTGATTGCCCCCAAAACCTAACAAGACTACTTTAAAAACTGACTCAGGGACACTTTGGAAAACTATTGTCAGTTAACAGTTTGTCACTACATCTACAAGTGAAAGTTAAAACTCTACCATGCAAAGCTACTTTTTCTTTCAGCTGCTCCCTTTAAGGGTCTCCACAGCGGATCATCTGCCTCCATCTCACCCTATCCCTTGCATCTTTCTCTGTAACGCCAACCCTATCATGTCCTCCTTCACTACATCCATGAATCTTCTCTGTGGTCTTCCTCTTTTCCTCCTGCCTGGCAGCACCATCTTCAACATCCTTTGTCCAATATCTCCACTATCCCTCCTCTGCACATGTCCAAACAATCTCAACCTTGCCTCTCTTACTTTGTCTCCAAACCACTCAACCTGAGCTGTCCCTCTGTTATACTTATAATTTTTTCCCTCCTAGTCACTCCGAATGAAAATCTTAGCATCTTCAACTCTGCCACCTCCAGCTCCACCTCCTGTCTTTTTGTCAGCGGCACCATCTCCAAACCATATATCATAGCAGCTCTCACTACCATCTTGTAAATCTCCCCTTTCACTCTTGCTGCTACCTTTCTGTCACAAGTCACCCCTGACACTCGTCTCCACCCACTCCACCCTGCCTGCACTCTCTTCTTCACCTCTCTTGTCCATTTTCCATTGTCTTGGATGGTTGAGCCCAGGTATTTAAACTCATCTGCTTTCACTACAACTACTCCTTCCATCTTCACTGTTGCACCTGCCTCTCTCTCATTCACACTCATGTATTCTGTCTTGCTTCTACTGACCTCTCCAGGTTCTCTTCCACCTGCTCCCTACTCTCACTGCAGATCACAATGTTGTCTGCAAACATCATGGTCCATGGAGACTCCTGCCTGACCTCATCTGTCAGCCTGTCCATCACCATGGCAAACAAGAAAGGGCTCAGAGCTGATCCCTGATGTAATCCCACCCCCACCTTGAACACATCCATCACTACAGTGCACTTCACCACGTCTCGCTGCCATACATGTCCTGCACCACCCTCACATATTTCTCTGCTACTCCTGACTTTCTCATACAGTACCGCCCTTCCTGTTTTGGCACCCTATCATATGCTTTCTCTAGATCCACAAAGACACAGTGCAACTCCTCCTGACCTTCTCTATACTTCTCCATCAACACTCTTTGAGCAAACATTGCATCTGCAGTACTCTTTCTTGGCATGAAACTGTACTGCTGCTCACTGATTGTCACCTCTCTTCTAAACCTGGGTTCAACAACTCTTTCCCATATCTTCATAGTGTGGCTGATCAACTTGGTGCCTCTGTAGTTACTACAGCTCTGAGCATCACCTTTGTTCTTGAAAACTGGTGCAAAAACTCTTCTCCACTCCTCGGGCATCTTCTCACTCTCCAAGATTGTGTTAAACAGTCTGATTAAAAAGTCCACTGCCATCTCTCCTAAACATCTCCATACCTCCACAGGTATGCCATCTGAACCAACCACCTTTCTGTTCTTCATCCTCACTTCTTCCTTGCTAATCCTCGGGACTTCCTTGTTCACTCTCTGTCCTTCATCCATCCTCCTCTCTCTCTCATTTTCTTTATTCGTCAGCTCTTCAAAGTACTCCTTTCACCTTCTCAACACACTCTCGTCATTTGTTAGTACATTACCATTTCTGTCCTTAATCAACCTAACCTGCTGTACATCCTTTCCAGCTCGAGCTTTTTGTCTAGCCAGTCGATACAAGCCCTTTTCTCCTTCCTTAGTGTCCAACCTCTCATACAACTCACTATATGCCTTTTCCTTTTCCTTTGCCACCTCTCTCTTTGCCATGCACCTAGATTCCAAACACTCCTGTCTACTTTCTTCATCTCCCTGACTATCCCACTTTTTCTTTGCTAACCTCTTCCTTTGGATACTTTCCTGTGCCTCCTCATTCCACCACTAAATCTCCTTGTCTTCCTTCCTCTGTCCCCTGGATACACCATATACCTTTCTACCAATTTCTCTCAATACTTTTGCTGTACTTTCTCAGTCATCTGGTAATTCTTCCCTACAACCCAGAGCCTTTGTCAACTCCTTCCTGAACTCTGTGCGACCTTGTTCCTTCTGAAACTTCCTCCACTTAATCTCTGGCCCTCCTTCATTGTTTTCCTCTTCTTGCTCTCAAAAGTCATCCTACAGACTACCATCCGATGCTGTCTAGCTGCATTCTCTCCTGCCACCACCTTGCAGTCTCTTATCTCTTTCAGTTTTCTCTTTATACATTAGATGTAGTCCATCTGTGTGCATCTTCCTCCACTCTTGTAAGTCACCCTATGTTCCTCTCTCTTCTTGAAGTATGTGTTCACCACAGCCATTTCCACGCTTTTAGCAAAATCCACAACCATCTGTCCTTCCACATTTCTCTCCTTAAGACCATACCTACCCAGGACCTCCTCATCACCTCTGTTTCCTTCACCTACATGTCCATTAAAGTCCACTCCAATCACCACTCTCTCCCCCCAGGAACACTCTCTACCACTTCATTCAACTTACTCCAGAATTCCTCTTTCTCTTCTACCTGACATCCAACTTGTGGGGCGTACACACTGACAAGGTCCAACATCACACCTTTGACTTCTAGCTTTAAACTCATGATTCTGTCTGACTCCCTCTTTACCTCCTGAACACTCTTCACATACTCTTCCTTCAAAATTACTCCTACTCCATTTCTCTTCCCATCTGCACCATGGTAGAACAATTTAAATCCACCTCCAATGCTCCTAGCCTTGCTTCCCTTCCATCTGGTTTCTTTAACACACAGTATATCTACCGTTCTTCTCTCCATCATAACAGCCAACTCTCTGCCTTTACCAGTCATAGTCCCTACATTTAACTTTCCTACTCTCACCTCCACACTTCTACCTTTCCTTTTCTCTCTCTCTCTTCTAACAAACCTTTCCCACTCTCCTCCTCCTCTATCTTCGACCAACAGTAGCCCAATTTCCACCGGCACCCTGTCAGTTAACAGCATCGGAGGCGGTCGTTGTTAACCCGTGCCTCGACTGATCAGGTATGAAAGTCTCATTCGTCATGATCCGCATGTTTGATTTGGCAAAGGTTTTTACGCCGGATGACCGGAGTGGTGGCCTAGTTGGTAGAGCATCCGCCCCACAGCCAGGAGGTCGTGGTTTCAAATCCCGGCCAGGTCATACCAAAGACCATATAAAAATGGTACTTTCTACCTTCTAGCTTGGTGCTCAGTATAAGAGAATAGGAAAAAGAAAGTTAACGCACAGAGCTACCAGAGGACTGACCCCCCACTGTAGCTTTCACTACTTACAGTAGCTGTGTGACCTAGTGTCAGAGAAACGGAGATAGGTGCCACCCCATAAACCACTTAATTTAACTTAACTGGGACCGGCACTAGGAGTACACTGGCTTGTGCACCCCCTGTGGCTGGGTTACTGGTTATACTACAGCACCACTGTTAAGACATACTGTATGTTCCAGTGAAATTCTAATCGTGTTGATGGTGTTTTTGTGTTTAGTCTCAGTTTTCATATTTGTGTTGCACAAGGATTTTGTGATAACTTTGGCCCAGAGAAGACTGTGTCTTTTTTGGATCATTTCGCATATAGCTTTTTTTTTGCCACAGCAAACTTTGTTCACAGACAGTGAATTCTGAAGTGTTCCTAAGCTCATTGAAAGATCTGACAGAAAGACGGAATCATGCTTTTTTTTAATGCAGTGCCACCCGAGGGCCCAAAGACCATGGAAATCTAGAATTGATTTTCAGCCATGTCCACTGGGGACAGAGATGTCTCCAAATCACCTGAAACTGTTCATGACATTATAAAGTTGCAAGAAAAATATGTGAACCCTTTGGAATGATTAATGCATAATATGGGGAAATTATTTTATTTCCCCATGCCATTGTTGCACAGTAACGCAGGGTGCCAGAGTTGTGCATGCAGCTGAGCTGAGCCAATGCATGGAGAGCACAGCTGACCCACAGGCAAGACTTCTGCTCCTCTATAATGTAAGTCAGGGGTGTCCAATCATGTGCCAAGGAGGGCCAAGGCCCTGCAGGCTTTACCTCCAACCAGTGTCTTCAGCAGTAAATTCCAATGAATTTCTTCCCACTGATTGCTGGTAAGTGAAAACACCTGCTGAAGAGACTGGGTAGAAGAGAAAACCTGCAGGGTCTTGGCCCTCCATGATTGGACACCCCTGATGTAAATAATAAATTCTTATGTTTGACAAGTACAGTATGCTTTAAAATGACCAGGCGAACTACATTTAGTCAAAAGCTTTATTCACTTATTCCCATTTTTGTCTGTAACCATAAAGGCAGACTCACTTCTGTGTTACAGCGGGGAAAATAAGTATTGAACATGTCAACATTTTTCTCATTAAACATACTTCTGATGGAGTCATTGACCTGAGATTTCCACCAGATATCAGTAACAGCCCAAGTAATCCATACATTAAAAAAATCAAGGCAACTGTGTTCACAAATCAAGCTATATTTAATAAAGTGGAATGACACAGGGAATAAGTGTTGAACACATGTGACAAGGTTTGCTGGCTTCGAACCAAGAGCTACAAGGATGGAGGCAGTAAGTAAAGTGACAATAATCTTTATTACCATAATTGTGCAATAATGGTGAAGAATATGTGCGACGAGAGTCTGGCAACCCTGTAGGGGAGAGTAGAGATGGGGATGAGTAACACTGAATGGAAAATTTTATTTATTTAGCGAATGCAAAGTCCTTAAGCCAAGCAGTTGCCTCCTGGTTTGCTGTATGGAGGGTGTGTAATCCTCCTTCCAGTCTTTGGAGCGGGCAAGCCTCTATGATGTGTTCCATTGTTTGCTCCTCTCCACATGCGCACAGAGGGCTAGGGCTACTGCCCCATCTGTAAAGGCTGGCCAAGCAGGGGCCATGTCCAGTCCTGAAGCGATTGAGTGTAGACCACTGTCTCCTTGGGAGGTTGGTGCCCGGGACCTGTTGGTTGGGGTTTATCACCAGCTGTTTGTTTGGGACCTCCTTGGTCTCCCATTCCTCTTGCCAAGCTGTCTGGATGGTAAAGTCAGCTGGGGGAGGGTTTTTCCAAATCGGCCGTCTGGATGAAAGTCGGGCAGTGGGTGGAGTGTAGATATCTGCATGGATTGGTAAGTGAGGAGAATCTTTAACTTTTTGGAGCATCCTTTGAGTTAATGCTGCTCGCCGGATGTGTGGAGGGGCTATGTTTGACAGTACAGAGAGCCAGGGGAGTGGTGTTGAGCGGATTGTTCCAGTTATAGTTCTCATGGTTGTGTTGAGCTGGGTGTCTACATGGTGTGTGTAAGATGACCTGGACCAGACAGGGGCACAATATTCTGCTACAGAGTATGAAAGGGCCAGTGCTGAGGTGCGCAGGGTGGAGACTGCCGCCCCCCATTTTGCACCAGCGAGCTTGCAGAGCAGGTTGTTTCGTACCTTCACCTTAGCAGCCGTCCCCTTTAGATGTTCCTTGAAGGATAAGGTCCTATCAAGGGTCACTCCAAGATAAGTTGGATTTGGGGCATGCTTAAGCTTGAGTCCGCTCAGGTGGATGTTTAGTTCTCTGGCAGCTTTTGCATTGTGGAGATGGAATACACTGGAGACGGTTTTTGCTGGGCTTGGTTTTAGACGCCAGATTTTGCAGAACTGGTCCAGTTTGGCAAGATCTTCCGTGAGCACCCGTTCCAGTGGTTCAAAGTCTGGTGCTTGGAATGCCAAACAGATGTCGTCTGCATAGGTGAATTTGCGGGATTTTGTAGTAGGCAGGTCGTTTATGTAGAGGTTGAACAGAGTTGGAGCTAGAACTGAGCCTTGTGGGAGTCCGTTTTTCTGCATTCTCCATGCACTTGTCTTCTGACTGAGGTGGACTCTGAACCTTCGGTTGGTCAGCAGGGTTTTTATAATTGCTGTTGCCCAAGCAGGGATCGCCTTTATAAGTTTCAGGAGGAGGCCTTTGTGCCAGACCGTATCATAGGCGGCTGTAAGGTCGAGAAACACAGCCCCTGTCTTCAGTCTGCTCTCGAAGCCATTTTCGATGAAGGTGGTTAGGGCCAGTACTTGTTCTCCTGTACTGCGGTCCTTGCGGAAACCTGCTTGATCCACACTTAGAATATCCTCTACCTCTGGGGAAATGCGTTGCAGAATTAGGCGCTCCATGATTTTGTAAGGAACGCTGAGTAGGGAGATTGGGCGGTAGCTTGCTGGTAATTTGTGGTCTTTGCCAGGTTTTGGGATGGCAATGACCTTTGCTGTCCGCCATTTCTTTGGGATCGAGTTTGTTTGTGTGATCCTTGTGTAGAATTGTGTCAACCAGGTTAGGGCTCGGGGGCCAAGATTTTTCATGAATTCTGGGAAGATGTTATCGTATCCTGCTGCCTTTCCACATTTCAGGCTCTGTAGGACTTTCTCCAGTTCAGCAGCCTCGAAGGGTTCAGGGTTCGTTTCCTCTACAGGCATTTTTTGGTGTTTTTTTAGCTCAGTTGTAACTGCTCTTTTGGTGTCTTTGTCTTGGGGTGCTTTGGCGATAGTCAGTAGGTGGGATGCAACTTGGTTGGGTGTGACAGATGCTCGGCTTTGGCTAGGGGGCTTCTGTGCAGCTCCTAGGCGACGGATGAGGCTCCAACATTTCCTGCTAGAGTGGGTAAAGCTCCGGTCAGCAACTGTCTCCTCCCATTTCTTTCGCCGAGCTGTATTTAGCGATTCAATGAGATGGTCTGCTATCTCTGGGTCCCCTGATGTTTGATAGGATTGTAGGAGGGCAGCACTTTCTCCGTCCAAACATGGGACATAGAGGGGTCGGTAGCCTCGTGGGATTGCAGTATGGGCAGCCTTGAAGATTGCGCTGCAGAAGCGGTTGTATGCTTCATCTACAGTGATGGTGTGGAGTGGGATGGTAACAACGCTCCGGTCCAGAGTTTCACTGAATTTCTTCCAGTTGGCTTTGCGGAAGTTCCAGCGCATCTTCCTTGGGCTGTATATGACTGGAAGTTGTAGGCCAATGTGTACAAGCAGGGGCCGGTGTTGGCTGTGTGGAAAATCATCAAGAATGAGGATCTGTGTAGGATATGGCTCCCCATTCAAAGAGCTGACCCAACACAGGTCAGGAGAATAGTCCTTCTTCCACCTAGCAGAGTGGAAGGTTCCTCTTTGTTTGGGGTCGTATATCAAAGCGAGGTCATTTCTGGATGCCCAGTCTGAAAGTGCCTTCCCATCACTGTCCACTGCTGGGTACCCCCAGTCAGGGTGATGGCTGTTAAAGTCCCCCACATAGATGGCAGGGTGGGGTAGGGTGGGTAAGACCTGCAGATCCCAGTTGGCATTAGGGGGCTTGTACACATTGACAATATGGAAGCCACCAATGATTATGGTGTCTGAGAAATGTGTTGTTATCAGGTGATTTGCTTCAACTATGTCAGAACGCACATAGGTGGCACGTCCATGTTTAGCATGTAGAACATAGCACAGGAGGTCAAAGCCTTTGATGGTGAAGCGGCCAGCTTCCTCTGTGCCAATATGAGTCTCTTGGAGGCAGATTACGTCAATCGAATGTTGGAAGGTGAGGACTTCGATAAGGCTTCGCTTGGCTGCAGATAGGCCTTCAACGTTTAGTTGTAATATGCGAAGGGCCGATCCTACCACAAAGTGCTCTTGGGGCTGTTTGCTTTCGGCTTTAGGACTGTGACTAGGATTCTTCTTTGACTTGGCACAGAGGCGTCGTCTCTTCGAATTTAGTCTGCTGGTAGGATCATTAGCTTCCCCAGGCGAGCCCGGGTACTGGCGGAGGGCGCGACGAGAACGCTGATCCATTGCCCCCCAATGGAAAATGAAGAGAATGTAATATTGATTATGCTTACAGGGTCATCCGGGGAAAACTGCTGGAACAGGGTGAAGAGTCTCCAGGCTGGCGAGCTTGTTGTCAGTGGTGAGAATGCAGAAGTGCTGCAGGGAAGTGTCAGTGACAGGCTGGCCAGGTCCGAGTACAGAGGAGATGGTGCAGGGAGTTGTGATATATACACGGTGGTAAGTCGACTTACTTGTGGGGAGTGATGATGTGCACAAATCCAAGAATGTCCAAATCCATGTCTGTGATACAGGGTCCAAAGTCCAAGAGCAGGCTGGGGTCAAAACATGGCTGTCGGGTAACAGGCGAGCAGAGGCACAGAGGCAGAAGGCAGGTGGCAGGGTCTAGGGCAAACAGAGGTCAAACAGGACAGGCAAGACAGAGTACAATAATGTTTGGCTGAGCAAGGATACAGACGGGTGTGGAGTCTAACGTGACCAGGCAGAACAGTGGGAGAGTCTCCCTTTAAAAGGCTCCTCTAATTAGCAACAGGTGATGATCAGGGCTGCAGGGAGAGCGCTAATCAGTAGGGAGACACAACAGAGCAGACAGGGATCCTTACAACATGAAGAAAAAGAAGTGTAAAAAGGCATAGAAAGCCAAGAAACCAGTGGAAATCTTCAGAATTTAGGAATCCATCCCATCCCTCATCAGTGCAAAATTAATTTCAGCTGGTTAAGTCCTGACTGATGGCCTTTAAAAAGGTCTGCAAAAAGCTCTCTCTAGACCTTCACAACCTTATTGTTGCAAAACATAATGATGGCACTGGTTACAGGCACATTTCTAAATTGCTGAATGTTCCAGTGAGCACTGTTAGAGCCATCATTCGGATGTGGAAAGAACATCCTTTTGCCATAAACCGGCCACAACCAGGAGCTCCTCTCAAGATTTCTAACAGAGGAGTCAAAAGAATTATCAGAAATTATCCAGAAGCCAAAGACCACTTGTGGAGAGCTCCAGAAACACCTGGAGTTAGCAGGTACTGCTGTTGCAAAGAAAACAATAAGTAATGCACTCAACTGACATGGACTCTATGCCCGTTCACCTCACAAGACTCCACTGCTGAAGAAAAAGCATGCTAAAGCTCATTTAAAGTTTGCTGCACAACATTTGGGCAAGCCAGTAAAATATTGGGATAATACAGTCTGGTCACATGAGACCAAAATTGAACTTTTTGGAAGCCACAACACACAGCATGTATGGAGGAGAAATGGCACTGCACATCAGCCCAAAAACACCATACCAACAGTAAAGTTTGGAGGTGGGAGCATCATGGTATGGGGGTGTTTTTCAGCACATGGTACAGGCAGACTTCAAATAATAAAAGGAAAGATGAATGGACAAATGTACAGAGACATCCTTGATAACAACCTGTTGCCATCTGCCAAGATGCTGAAGATGAAACAAGGATGGACATTTCAGCAAGACAATGATCCCAAACGCACAGCCAAGGAAACTCAACTGGCTCCAGAGAAGGAAAATAAAGCTGCTAGAATGGCCCAGTCTGACCTGATTCCAATTGAAAATCTATGGAATAAACTGAAGATCAGCGTTCATAGAAGACACCCATGGAGCCTTCAAGATTTGAAGACAGTTTGTGAGGAAGAATGGGATAAAATCACTCCTGAGCAATACCTGCACCTAGTTTCTCCATACAGGCATCTGGAAGCTGTTATTACCAACAAAGGCTTTTCTACTAAATATTAAATGAATTTCACCAAGCGTGTTCAAAACGTATTCCCTGTGTCATTCCACTTTATTAAATATAACTGGTTTTGTGAACACAGTTGCCTTGATTTCTTTGTATGTATGGATTACTTGGGTTTTTACTGACATCTAGTGAAAATCTCAGGTCATTGGCTCCATCAGAAATATGTTTACTGAGAATAATGTTGATGTGTTCAATACTTATTTTCCCCGCTGTAAGTCCAACCACTTTTTTTCTCAATATGAAGAATTGTGATTACAAAGGTAATATAACACAAATACACAAATAAATCATGTCTGAACAGATTCAAATTATAATCCTCAGCTGAAGATCAGCTGGTCAAACCAATGGTGTTGCAGCCTTGATCTCCTCTAAAATGTAGTTCTTTTGTATTGAATGAGACTTTTGATGTTGCCACACAACACTAATTTATTTATTCTGTCCCCTTCTCTTATGATAATGTCAATTTCTATCACAGCGAAGTTTCTCTTTTGAAATTTTTGATTCTGCTGCATCATAAATTCTGGGGGCGAGAAGTGGGTGTGGAATTCTAATGACTCAAATTGCTGATTGTAAAAAACTGGAACGGATTACAAATCTCCGAGCACCCATGCACAACAACAGCAAATTATTTGCATTTTTGACCAATTAAGAAGTGAAATTAAACAATTCCCTAAAGAACCCTGAACGTTCTAGGGAGTCCTGGTTAAAAAGCACGATCCAACAGAATTATGTCAGGGTGGCTGTCCACCAGCTGGAGCTCAGTTGAAGTTGGGTGATGCAGAAGGACAATGACCCTAAACATGGCAGTAAATCAACAACAGAATGGCTTAAAAAAAAAAAAGGAAAATCCACTTTTCGAAGTGGCCCAGTCAGAGTCCAGACCTGATTCCGGTAGAGGTGCTGTGGAATGACCTCAACAGAGCTGTTAAACCAGCATTGTGAATGTATAATGGATGTGTCCACTCAGGGCTTGAAATTAAATTTTTTGGTAACCGGCCACTGTGGCTAGTGATTTTCCAAAGATACTAGCCACTCAGTCTTTTCACTAGTCACAATTTTGTGGCTGGAAAATTATGTTTAAGATCAAATTTGACTATTGCATGCTAAATTTACTTGATCTAAATTTACAACCCTTTTTAATATAAATGACCCTTACACATACATAAAAAATAGCATGAGAAACACTGCTGAATTATTAACAGGAGTAAATATTGTAAAACAGTCAAAGGAAAATATTTGCAATATGAAAGTGAAGTACAGGTAGATTTGGAGTCTGTCCCAATTCTCATTTGTACCTCTTCTCCTTTGCCTACCCCCACCCCTTGGTCACTGAAATCAAAGGCCAAGGGGTAGGGGTTGAAAATTACCCTTATGAATTGGGACACTGCTTCAGGGCTGCACGACATCATTTGAAATTGCTGATGGATTTAATCTAAATCTACACTACCTATTTTCACCAGAAAAAAAAAAAGAAAAGAAAACTGATGAGTCTCATCTTAAGGACACAAATGTCTCAACTTTACATGAACAATTCTAATCAGTAGAAAAAGTCAGAAATTTACTAGAAAGAAAGCTGCAAATTCACAGAAGGAAAGTTGGACCCCCGGCAGGCCGGGCCAGGGGCCACATGTTTGACAACTTTGAAGAGCTGATGAATAAAGAAAATGAGAGAGAGGGGAGGATGGATGAAGGAAAGATGATGAACAAGGAAGTCCCAAGGATTAGCAAGGCGGAAGGGAGGTCAGCTTTGAATAGGATAAAGAATGGAAAGGTGGTTGATCCAGATGACATACCTGTGGAGGTATGGAGATGTGTAGGAGAGATGGCAGTGGACTTTTTAACCAGATTGTTTAACACAATCTTGGAGAGTGAGAGGATGCCTGAGGAGTGGAGAAGAAGGGTTTTGGTACCAGTTTTGAAAGTTCAATGAAAGGACTAGCTGTTACAATCCCTGATGTCCGTGGGGAGGGATTCAACTTTGGTTTCCATGGGAATATAGAGTGCATCACATAAACCTATGTTAGTCTGAACTTTTGGAGGAGAGTGATGATTATTGAAATATATAGAGTGAGGTCTGAAGTTAGAGTAGGTGGAAGTAATGCACCTGTAAGCTGGTTGCCAACCGCCAATCAAATCTAAAAGAAGAAGAAGAGTCCGTGGGGAGTTCTTGAAAGATGGATACTATAAGGCTTCACCACCGGGACACATCGTCAGTTGTGTACCTTAGCAGACACCCTCCACTGAGGCAGGCCCACCACAGGTTGATCAAGCCTGTGTATGTGTCCCACGGTTTAGCTGTTTGCCTTAGAAGCCCAGATGGTATCATTCCTTTTCATTCCCAGCCAACAACTGGTCCTCTCTGTGGTGTTGACCAGCTTTCTTCTTCTTCTTCTTCTTCTTTTAGATTTGATTGACCAGCTTTTGATAGCCCATAGATCATAGGAAATGATCCATAGGCTATTTGATGTCCTATGATGTTATAGACATCCCATATGATGTCATAGACAGACCATTAAATGCTGGGATCCTTTGATGTTAATGATTGAAAATGCTGGAATCCTTTGATGTTGACAATTCCATGAGTTGCTTTGATGCTGGAATCCTTTGATGTGACACCCTCCGCTGGGGCAGACCCACCACAGGTTGATCAAACCTGGGTGTATATCCCGTGGTTTAGTTGTTTGCCATAGAAGCCCAAATGATGTCACTCCTTTTCATCCTCAGCCAGTGACTGGTCCTCTCGGCGGTGTTGGCCAGCTCTTTAATTGCCCGTCTGTAATCCTGTCCCCTGATACCAATCTCCCTGAGCAGCTTTACAGTTGTTGTGGCTACAAAGCCCCTGCATCCCACCTCCATCAGTCGCTCCTTTATCTCCCAGCCTCTGTCCTCTGCCTCAGCTGCTGAATTGGAATGCCACAGCTTCTTACGCTCATAAGCTTCCTCGACAGCATCCTCCCAGGGTACTGTCAACTCAATAATATAGGTGAGCTTAGGTGAATTAGACCAGAGGACAAGATCTGGTCGCAGGGTGGTCATTGCGATCTTCAGAGGGTAAATGAGCCTTTGATCCAAGTCAGCTCGCATCTGCCAATCCCTGGCTGCGTTCAGTGGACCCAGATCAGGGAGTAAGTTGAATTCCTCAACCAGGCTAGATAATGGCAGCGACAGGGCTCCATCGCTGTATAGTCCAATGCTGCAGAGACATTTTGGGAGGCCAAACCACTTCCTCACATAAGAGCTCACTAGCCCTTCCAGATGCTGAGCATGGGTTAGGGAGACTTCATACATGGTCAATGGCCACAGGAGTCTGGGCAACAGCCCAAACTGGAGGCACCAGAGCTTCAGTTTCCCTAGAAGTGCAGTGTTATTAATCTGCCTGAGGCCGTTAGCCATGTCCTGCCAGAGTTGTTCAAGTTGTTGGGTGTCTGAGGTCTGTGTTATACCACTGTCTGAGGCTCTTGATGGGCTTCTCTAAGACTGTGGGGATTGGCTCATCACTGATGTGGAACCACACTCCCGTTAGTTGGCCTTTAACAATGGAGATGCTGTGAGATTTGCTTGGCTTAAACTCCATTCTTGCCCACTGGATGTTCTCCTGGGGTTTCTGCAGCAAACGTCTAGTGCAGGGGTGTCCAACCATGTGCCATGGAGAGCCAAGACCCTGCAGGTTTTACCTCCAACCAGTGTCTTCAACAGCAGATTTCAGTGAACTTCTTCCCACTGATTGCTGATAAGTGAAAACACCTGCTGAAGAGACTGGGTAGAAGAGAAAACCTGCTGGGTCTTGGCTCTCCATGGCACATGGTTGGACACCCCTGGTCTAGTGCATGGTTTTGTTGCTGTGATGATGGTCATATCATCCATGTACGCTCTAATTGGCGGAAGATGCAGGACACTCTTGGTCCTCTCGCTACCCACTACCCAACGGGATGGCCGTATGATCCCTTCCATTGCCATGAGGAATGCTAGGGGGGAAAAGGTGCATCCTGCCATGATGTCCCTTTCCAGGTGCTGCCAGTCTATGGTGTTGTTCCCGGCTGTCACACAAAACTGCACGGGCTGCACGGTGGCGCAGTGGTTTAGCACTGTGGCAGCACAGTTTTACCCTCGGCCGGGGGACCGCGGGGATCATGAGATCGTGGGTTCGATCCCAGCCCCCGACCAACAGTGAGCTGTGTGGAGTTTGCATGTTCTCCCCGTGTTGCGCGGGTTTACTCCGGGATTTCTCCGGTTTCCTCCCGCATACCAAAAACATGTAGGTTTAGGGCGCTCGCGCACGCAGCGACCAGCAGCCGGTGGCTTGTCACCAGACTGCAAACCAAGTCTACCTACGGGTACAAATAAGTAACAAAAAAAAAAAAAAAAAACTGGAGATCCTGAAAGTAGCTCTTGACCAGCTGTGTGATGTGGTTTGGTACGCTGAAGTACTTGAAGGCCAGCCACAAGATCTTGTGCGGAACTGAGCCGAAGGCATTGGTGAGGTCTAAAAAGACTACATGCAGGTCTCTCCATTCCTACTTGGCAGTTTGGATTTAGTGCCAGATGATATTGGCTTGCTCCAAACATCCCGAGAAACCCCGGATCACTACCTTCTGCACTGACGTATCAATGAAGTTGTTTCTTTGCAGGAATATAGAGAGCCTTTGGGCCAGAACACTGCAGATCTTTCCCTCTACATTCAGCAGGCTGATCTGGCGAAACTGGCTGATGGATGAAGCGTTCTTCTCTTTGGGGATCAGGATGCCTCCCACTCTTTGTCATGACTTCAGTACGACTCCCTTCTGCCATGCTACCTTCATCAACTTCCAGAGGTATTTAAGGGCTCCAGGGGTGTTCTTATAGAGCCTATACGGGATACCATTGGGCCCAGGGGCTGATGCTGATCTTGCCTGCTTCACAGTCTTTCAACCTAACTCCATGTGGGGGGCCTTATGTCCATTTGCTGCTCAAGTGCTGGCCTTGGTGTCATGTCATTTGGGATGGTGACTGGTTTATGCCTCCGATTGTCAGAGCAAGTCTTCCTCGGGTACTCTTCCAGATCTTTTATGGGCACTTTAAGGCTCCCACTCTTCTCTCGGTCAAACAGGCTTTTGACAAAGCTGTAGGGATTGCTGTAGAATAGAGTCCTTGACCGTTCTTTCCTCTTGCATTGCCATCTGAGGTGTTCTGCTGTCCGCAGCTTCTGCAAATCATCAAGTCCCACTCTTTCTGTTTCTGTGGCTTTCTTCCAATGCTTTCTCAGTTGTCTCCTTTCTTTCACCAATCTGTCAATTTCCCGCTGTCTCCTGGACTTCAGCTGGTCCACAAGGGCTTTCTGCTCCTTGGTGTCCTGCCCATTTGATGGATCCCATGTTCTCCAGCTTCCGTTCAACAGGACCCTTCTGTTGTTCAAGTAGGAGGACCAGATCTGAGTCAGTGGTTTCCCATTCTCTCCTCTTGCTGGATTTAGGCCACTAAATCTGAGGTTTCCATCCTTCCATCTTCCTTTCCCTTGCTGGCAATGGTTAATTGAACCTGGTGTTGGAGACTGTTGCTGAGTGTTGTGAGCTGGGCTCTGGGCTAGGGACTGGTGTTGGCTGTGGCTGGCTATGCTCCGGGCTGGAGACTACTGCTGGCTGTAACTGGCTTGGCTCTGGGCCGGAGACAAGTGTTAGCAGTGGCTTGCTTGGCTCTGGGCTGGAGACTGTTGCTGGCTGTGACTGGTTGGGCTCCGGGCCAGAGACTGCAGGAGGGTCCGTGCAAAGCTGAGCCTTATCTGAGGTGCTGATACCCTGAGGACTGTGGGGGTTCTCCTGCCTCTGGGCTTCAGTCGACTGATTTGGCCTACTTCTTAAGAAGTATTGGTCAATGCAAGGCCCCTTGCTGAGCTCGCCAAGGCATTTTTTCCTGCTTTGATGGATTTTAAGGCCCCTCTCTGTTGTTACCTTTGACCAGCCGCATACGCAGCTCTACAGCTTTTGTCCTGCCAGTGTTAACGGTTCATCAGTTGCGGTGCTGGTTTTATTCATTGTCAGTTCCATTCCATGGTCTGTTACTGTAAGATCCGTCCGTGATAGGTCATCTTGCGCCCCTGCTCTCGCAGACCGTGGGGATATTTTCTTCCTTGAAGAACAAGGGTGATGCTCAGAGCTGTAGTAACTACAGAGGCATAAAGTTGATTAGCCACACTATGAAGATCTGAGAAAGAGTTGTTGAAGCCAAGTTAAGAGGAGAGGTGACATTCAGTGAGCAGCAGTACAGTTTCATGCCAAGAAAGAGTACTACAGATGCAATGTTTGCTCAAAGAGTGCTGATAGAGAAGTATAGAGAAAGTCAGAAGGAGTTGCACTGTGTCTTTGTGCATCTAGAGAAAGCATATACTAGGGTGCCAAGAGAGGAAGCGTGGTACTGTATGAGAAAGTCAGGAGTGGCAGAGAAGTATGTGAGGGTGGTGCAGGTGCATGTATGAGGACAGTGAGATGATGAATGCACGAGAAATTAGACTCTCGTGCATTACGTACAGCAGCTCAACCGGACTCATGACAATTATCACTGTTTTCTTTTTGCACTACCGACTGCACTATGTGGAACTCCACAATATCTGCTGCTTGTTAATATATTTAAAAATTGCATAGATTAGTATTACTTATTCATATTCTACCTTTTATTGCATGCATCGTTTTTTATTTTTATCTTTAGTGCTACTCCATGTTTAATGTTGCAGCATTGCACCGAGACAAATTCTTAGTTTGTGTACTACATGAACAATGGCAATAAATCTCATTCTGATTCTGATTCTGATGAGGTGTGCTGTAGGAGTGACAGATGTGTTCAAGGTGGGGGTGGGATTACATCAGGGATCAGCTCTGAGCCTCTTCTTGTTTCCATGGTGATGGACAGACTGACAGATGAGGTCAGGCAGGAGTCTCCGTGGACCATAATGTTGCAGATGATATTGTGATCTGCAGTGAGAGTAGGGAGCAAGTAGAAGAAAACCTGGAGAGGTGGAGATATGCTCTGGAGAGAAGAGAAATGAAAGTCAGTAGAAGCAAGACAGAATACATGAATGTGAATGAGAGGGTGGCAGGTGCAACAGTGAAGATGGAACGAGTAGTGGTAGTGTAAGTAGATGAGTTTACAGGCCTGGACAAAAATTATGGTACCCCTAGAAAAGACTGAAAATAATGTGACCATAGGGACATGTTCAACCAAGATGTTTCCTCTAATTAACATCACAGGTGTCTACAAACTTGTAATCAGTCAGTCGGCCTATTTAAAGGGTGACAAGTCATCACTGTGCTGTTTGGTGACAGGGTGTGTACAACATTAAACATGGACCAGAGGAAGCAAAGGAGAGAGTTGTCTCAGGAGATTAGAAAGAAAATTATAGACAAGCATGTTAAAGGTAAAGGCTATAAGACCATCTCCAAGCAGCTTGATGTTCCTGTGACTACAGTTGCACATATTATTCAGAAATTTAAGATCCAAGGGACTGTAGCCAACCTCCCTGGATGTGGCCGCAGGAGGAAACTTGATGAAAAATGGAAGAGAAGGATAATACAAATGGTAACAAAAGAGCCTAGAACAACCTCTAAACACATTCATGGTGAACTCCAAGGTCAAGGTACATCAGTGTCAGATCGCACCATCCGTTGTTGTTTGAGCCAAAGTGGACTTCATGGGAGACGACCAAGGAGGACACCACTGTTGAAAATAAATCATAAAAAAGCCAGACTGGAATTTGCCAAACTGCATGTTGACAAGCCACAAAGCTTCTTGGAGAATGTCCTATGGACAGACGAGACAAAACTGGAACTTTTTGGCAAGGCACATCAGCTCTATGTTCACAGACGCAAAAATGAAGCATACCAAGAAAAGAACACTGTCCCTACTGTGAAACATGGAGGAGGTTCTGTTATGTTCTGGGGCTGCTTTGCTGCATCTGGCACTGGGTGTCTTGAATCTGTGCAGGGTACAATGAAATCTCAAGACTATCAAGGTATTCTAGAGAGAAATGTGCTGCCCAGTGTCAGACAGCTTGGTCTCAGTCGCAGGTCATGGGTCTTGCAACAGGATAATGACCCAAAACACACAGCTAAAAACACCCAAGAATGGCTAAGAGTGAAACATTGGACTATTCTAAAGTGGCCTTCTATGAGCCCTGATCTAAATCCTATTGAACATCTGTGGAAGGAGCTGAAACATGCCGTCTGGAGAAGGCACCCTTCAAACCTGAGACAACTGGAGCAGATTGCTCATGAGGAGTGGGCCAAAATACCTGCTGAGAGGTGCAGAAGTCTCATTGACAGTTACAGAATTCGTTTGATTGCAGTGATTGCCTCAAAAGGTTGTGCAACAAAATATTAAGTTAAGGGTGCCATCATTTTTGTCCAGGCCTGTTTCATGAGTTTGTTTTTTAAAATAATTCTGTTGAACCACAATTCAAAAATTCAAATTCTGATTTTCATTGGTTAATTTTCATAGAATTTTTATTTATTACCACTTTTGTCAGATTCAAGTTATTTCTGTGACCATTGTGGGTTTTTTCTTTCATTACCAGAGGGGTACCAACAATTTTGTCCACGTGTGTACTTGGGGTCAACCATCCAAAGCAATGGAAAATGTACAAAAGAGGTGAAGAAGAGAGTGCAGGCAGGGTGAAGTGAGTGGAGATGAATGTCAGGGGTGATTTGTGACAGAAGGATAGCAGCTGGAGTGAAAGGGAAGATTTACAAGACAGAAGTGTGACCTGCTATAATATATGGCTTGGAGACTGGTGGCGCTGACAAAAAGACAGGAGGTGGCGCTAGAGGTGGCAGAGTTGAAGATGCTAAGATTCTCACTGAGAGTGACGAGGAGGGACAAGATTAGAAATGAGTATATTAGAGGGATACCTCAGGTTGAGTGGTTTGGAGACAAAGTAAGAGAGACAAGGCTGAGATGGTTTGGACATGTGCAGAGGAGGGATAGAGGATATGCACATGATGTCACTGAGCTGAACTCATGGCAGTTACAACACAGTGAGTGGCAAAAAATGGGTGGCAGCAATAGGGTTTATGCAGTAAAACAAAACACAGTATTCGGTTGCAGGAGTATACAGAGTACCTGCTTGCAATGTGGAGAGCTAATCTCATCATTCCACCTTCTATTAATTGACAAAAAATAGATAAATAAATAATTACAGGCCCAGAACCAGTTCTTCACTAATGTGTGCTCTTACCCACACATCATTACAGTCAAATAAACAGTGTGGTACTGACATCTAAAGTAAAAAAAAAAGCACTTTTTGTACTGCTGTGACTAAATATTTTGTTTAATGTTTATGTTTTGCTGCATACAAACTAAAGCTCCAACATGTGTTTGCCACTCAAAACACATATGGCAGCTTGTGTAACCATGGTAACTGTTCTGTAACTGCTAAGAATTCTATTCCAATGCATTCCCTCTGTAGTGGATATACTGGACGAAGGATGTTGAAGATGGAGCTGCCAGGCAGGAGGAAAAGAGGAAGACCACAGAGAAGATTCATGGATGTAGTGAAGGAGGACATGGAGAGGGTTGGTGTTACAGAGGAAGATGCAAGGAATAGGGTGAGATGGAGACAGATGATCCGCTGTGGCGACCCCTAAAGGGAGCAGCCGAAAGAAGAAGAAGACATTACCCCCCCATGACTTTTCCCCCTCCTGCTCCTGTTAGCAGATGTTATCTCATTAACTTTATTTCAGTCATTCCTTCTGTGATTTTCTGCTTAGAGGGAAACTTGTTGCTATGTGACTGTGATGAGTGGGCTGGTGGAGTGTGGGTGGAAGTGGCAGCCTGGCAGTTGGAAACGTGGCTGTTTCTCTCTCAGCCCTGTCTGTGTTGACTCATCTTCATCATCAGGAGTTTGTTTTTGATATTATTGAAAATAGGTGTGATCCAGCTATTTCTGTACATGTGATCCAGCTGCTGCTCTGTAAACTGCCTCACAGGTTGCCTGTGGGAGGCCTCTGTGTGTAAGGTGATCAACTGAGGTGTGTGTTTATTGCAGGTTCACAATGATGATGATGATGACTTCCTCATCATCAGAGAAAATTAAGAAGAAACCTCCTAAGGACAGCCTCACCCTGCTGCCATGTTTCTACTTTGTGGAGGTGAGAGCAAGCAGCCACATAAACCTGACACCAGTCACATGACTCGCCATTCAAACAAACAGCGTCATGACTAAAGCCTGTGTTGTGTGTGAGTGCAGCTGCCCATTGTGGCTTCATCTATGGTGTCGCTGTACTTCTTGGAGCTAACTGACGTGGTGCAGCCGGCTCAGGTGGGTTTCCGTTGCCATGACCGTGACCTCAGCATGCCGTACGTGGACGGAGGAGATGAGCTCATCCCGCTGCTGATGCTGCTGAGCCTTGCCTTCGCTGGCCCAGCCGCCTCGGTAACATGACACTGTGCATCATTCACTAATTACCAGACTTCTTCTCTGGAACATGTTCTTCACAACCCCAGCAGTCTCAGTTAGAAGAGAAAAGTTGTGTTAAAGATTTTTCCACAGCATGTCATAGTTTCCAGAGGTCTTCATGAAATATGACATGTTTCAGTTAAAACACCTCAGGGGTTTAAATGTTGCTTCACCAGATTAAACACCCTTCTTCACAACATCCCATTTCAGTACATGCCCCTTAAAATGCTAATAAGCCCCAGTTCATCCCACATGAAATCCATGGTTAATGCCATGTTAGTGTTAGCCAGTTAAGCTATGGTCACAAAGATTCTTACGAGCAATGAGTTTGTAAGAATCTCTCAGTTCCTATGAATTCTGGAGTTCACAGACATTCGTGGAGGGGGGCATAGTTTCTTACGGCTGCTGTTCAATTCAAAAGAGCAACTTGAGGCATTCTTGAGAAATGGGGTGCTTTTCTGCTGTACGATGATCCTAGAGTTCTTACGTTTTTTGTAAGGGTGCCTTGGGATCTTCCTACAGCATACCTACTGCCGTCTTATGAAAATTTTTGTGCAGTTCACGGCACTCTCAAGTCATTGGTAGGAAGATCTTATGATTTCTGGCACATTTTGTCGGCACGAATGACGTACTTCTGCCTTATGAGCGCCTCACTACCACCTAACGCACGCTGTACGAATCTTTGTGTGAACGGGGATTCATACAGTGTTTCCTACAACTGATGTAAGGGGCCCTCAGGAACAACTTAAGGTGTTCTTGAGGCATAGTTACGGCCAACATCTTGTGTAGTCCTTACGTTGTTCCTGTGGCATTCATATGGCTGTCCCGCGATGAAGGGTTTTCGTGGGGTGTTCATAGAAATCTTGGACAAGACCATCAACCTGACCACAGACTTACAAACGGTCTACAAATGCTGGATTCTCCTACGACCACCTTAAGAAGGCCATATGAAATGGTCCAGAAATTGTTCGTACAGTGTTCACAGCCTTTCGTAAGGGTATTTGTGACTGTAGCTTTAGTATAGTTAGGCTAGCTACTACTTCTACTAGTCAGCCTAACTCACTGATTAAATCACATAGTTCTTAGTAACAGTGAAAAATGACCAGAATAAGCATTCCACATTCTGCAATGAATGGGTGACAGACATGTCCAAACAGCAACATTTACTCTTAACCTCAGTGGGAGCCCCACTGTATGCCAAACACTGTAAAATATTATACAGTATGGTTCACACTAAGGAAAATCTGTGTACATATAAACCCTCAGAGGCCTGTGATTATACACTTTGTGGTTATGTGCAGGCCCAAGGATCACGTGCATATTTATTATAAAGTGTTAAGACAGGTGGTACTGACTGAGAAGCATCACTCTGTATTCTCGGGGAAAGGGATTGGTCTGCTCTATAAAAATGTACTCTCTGTGCACTGCATGGTTCTCCAAATCTTTTAATCAAGCCAGATGAGCCGTGGCACATGGTACATTTTAGATGCCTATCACCAACACCTAGTATAGGTTTTCACATCAATTAGACAACAAGTGTGTCTCAAATGAGAACAAATTACAATTTTCATTAAATGAAAAGTGTGGCTGCTGAAATCCCTCAGTACATGCACCTTCCATTTGTGGATCCACAATGCCGCCACTAGATGCTGCTTGTACACATGGTCAAATTATTTTTATATTTACACATATTCCTAAGTATAAGTACAAGTCCATACTTTGTATGGCAATGTTTGTGTGCACATGTTACATATTTGTGCATATGAGCGGTTGATACATAAGGCCCCGGGACCATAGAAAGACTAGACAGGTGTGTCTAACCCTTGACTGTCAAGGTCATGCTCACAGAATATTGATGATAGATTTCCTGGCAAAAGGTACCATAATTACCGCTGCAGAAACTGTGGAAGGCCATCAAAACCGCCTCCTGCAAGACAACACCCTGCATTTGCAACTGACTTCCACCTCTTTCTGATCATGAAGACATTTTTGAAGGGCAAACAAATGCAAGGTGATGAAACTCTGATTTCCGAGCTGAAGTTGTGGTTTTTGATGTAACCTGCAGACTTCTACAGGCAAGGTCTCCACAGCTGCATAAAGCGCTGGGAGAAGTATATGACCCTTGGAGGTACCTATGTAAGGAAAGTCTAATAACTGTGCTAATCCATGGGAAATGAGTTGGGGGAAATCATTAATGAACAGTCCTCATAAATGGGTCCAAGCAGCCTTAGGTAATTTGAAACCCACTCTATTCCAAACAAAACCATGCACCAAAATATTGGCATATGCAACAATTCTCTACCCATTGTCCACGTTCTATGGTAGGCTGCAGCTTAAGTGTGTTTGTGTGTGTGTGTGTGTGTGTGTGTGTGTTTTGTGTGTGTGTGTCTCAGATCATGCTGGTGGAAGGAGTGATCTACTGCCTGCAGTCCAGACTAAAGCTTCGCAGAGCCGAAGGAAGCATCAACGCAGGAGGCTGCAGCTTCAACTCCTTCCTGAGGAGGACAGTCCGCTTTGTAGGTGTGTGTGCCCGTTTGATAAAAAAGAAAACCACACCTGCTGATGCATCAATAGGTGGACTCAGTCGAGATCACACTGAACCTTGGCCAAGTTTGTTTCTGGTGTAAAAAAAAAAAAGCAGTTTTCAGAAAAGTCTGGACTTTAGGACTAAACACAGGAAGTCATGGCAGGTGAAAAGAGAGGAGACCCATTTTTTAAATTAGCCCCCGCCAGTCGAAGCCCAAAGGGGTCAAAGAGCCCTTTGGGTGAAGACTGAAGGGGGGTTATGTTATGGGTCAGTCCGTCCATCCGTCTGTCCCACTTTTGTGAAATCAACTCCTCCTACAGTTTTGGTCCGATTGTTTTGAAACTTGGTACCCTGATTTAATATACACTGATGATGGGCATATTCCAATTTGGCTCTGATTGGATGATTTTTGTGGGAATTCTAGCCCCTGACCTATGACCTTCTGTTTCACCTCACTTCATAGACAGTAACTGTCTTGTGAAATCAACTCCTCCTACAGTTTTGGTCCGGTTGTTTTATATATTCTGATGATGCACATATTGCAATTTCACTCTCACTGGATGACCTTGAGGTCAAAGGTCAGGTCAGATTTTTCCCTAAATATTCTAAACACTAACTACTGAAAGAAATGATGTAGGCTTTTCAAATCAATACAGCAGTTGTATCTAATACACATCTTGGACGACTTACACCCTCAACTAACTATGGGTTTGGGGTCAAGGGGTCAGAGGTTCAAAGTTACATTATTTGCACATAACAGTACTCTTAACTTTCTGCACTGCTGCATATATTTGCATATATTTGCTTAAATTGCACATACTGTTAATTACTGTATATACTGCACTGCTGTCCTTTGCACTTCTGATTGGATGCTAAACTGTGTTTCGTTACCTTGTATTCATACATGTGTAATGACAATAAAGTTGAATCTAATCTAATCTAAAGTTAACATCGCAGTTGCACTATGGTAAATGCTACATTTACAATTACTATAAAATGAGTAAAGCTAGGGTCACTAAACCTGGTATACAGGTTCACCTTGGAATCCTGACCTCTGATTATGGGTTTGAGGTCAAAAGGTCAAAGGTCAAGGTTAACATTTTGTATGCTTTATTACTGTACAATGCATAAAGCTAGAGCCACCAAACCTGCTACACATGTTCACCTTGGAATCCTGACCTCTGACTATAGGTTTGAGGTCAAAGGGTCAAAGGTCAAGGTTAACATTTTGTATGCCTTATTATTCTACGAGTAAAGCTAGGGCTACCAAACTTGGTACACATGTTCACCCTGTGACCTTGAAGTGTGAATATGGTTTTGGGATTGCAAGGTCAAAGGTCAACATCAACACGGCTTATAAACTGTATCTCAACAACAAAGAAAGCTAGGGTCACCAAACTTGCTACACAGGTTCACTCTGAAACCATGACCTCTGACAATGGGTTTGGGGTCAAAAGGTCAAAGGTCAATGTTGGCACTCCCTGTGATCTCTTACTATTAGTGTTGGGCAAGTTACTAAAAATTAGTCAGTAATTACAGTTACTTGTTACTTCTTTTCAAAAGTAATTGAGTTACTTTACCAATTACTGCATGATTAAAGTAATTAGTTGCTTGGAAAAGTAACTTTCACGTTACTTTTAAATGCATACTTAAATCATCTTGCACACATACAGTCGTGTGAAAAAATTAGGAAACCCTGTATAAGCCTGTGTGTTTTTTTTAACATATTTGGACATATGGATGTTTAATATCAATGTTAAAAATACTGGGAGATTCATGTAATACAACTAAACAATTAAAGACTTTTTAAAAATTTTCTGTAAAATGTAATTCTTAACAAAAAGTGAGGAATAGGACTTCCGGTTATGGCTGCCACGTAGGACGGACGTGTCTCGCTCTGCTCTGCTCCTGGAGAAAAAAAATCGGCAAACAACTCTCTCATTTGGGACAGAACGTATCTCAGCATTTGGGCGAGGATATGTCGGCGAAGCCTAAGGCTGGAAAACCAGGAAAAGGAAAAAGCGAGCCGCCGAAACAGTCCAAATTAACGGACTTTCAGGTCTGTGACGCAGTAAACAAAACTCCATATATGGCGGAGGAGGCTGGCAACGGTGCGATGTCTGCGCGGGGAGGCGCAGATGCGCTGATGGCTGCCATGAGTTCAATGAGAGCGGACTTTTCCTCTAGATTTGATGGGATTATGACAGCGTTGGAAGGAATAAGAAAGGAATTGGGTGACTGTGTAGAACGAACGGCGCAGATGGAGCTCCGTCTCGCTAGTGCTGAAGATGACGTCACCCGTCTTCAATTAAAGGTGCGCACTTTGGAAAAAAAAAATAAATCTCTGGAAGATAATATTTTGGATTTGGAATCTCGGTCGAGACAGAATAATTTGAGGCTGGTGGGTCTTCCAGAGGAATCAGAAGGTCGGGACGTATGTTCCTTTCTGGAAAAGTGGATTCCGGAGGTGCTGGGCAGCGAGGAGTTGCAATCAGCAGTGGTTCTGGAAAAAGCACATCGCATTGGCCCACGGAGAGATAAGGGACCGCCGAGGACCTTAATTATGAAGTTTCTTAGCAACAGAGACAGGATGAAGATCTTCAACGCTGCACGTGCTAAAGGAGAGATTAAACACCAGGACCAGCAGGTGCGGTTCTACCCAGATTTGGCCACAGGAATCCAGCAATTGAGGAAGCAGTTTGATCCCGTACGTAAGGAGCTGCGCAACCTTGGGATTCGTCATGGTGTAATCTATCCTGCGAGACTGCTGACCACGTATGAGGGCAGAACCCACATCTTCAAGACCCCAGAGGAGGCGCAGGAGTTCATCAAGAAGATCAAAGAAGAAGAAGAGACTGGTGGGAGCTAAGCATGAACAAAATATAAGGTAGAATAATTAAGCATTTGCACAGGCATCTGACTGACTTGAAGTAAATAGTAAGTTTACAAAATATAGATTGTATTATATATTAAAAAAAACAAAACAAAAACAAAACAAACAAAAAAAAAAAACTATGATGTACAAAGTTGTTAAAAATTTTGGAGTTAAGTTGGAAAACTACAGAGGAGAGTTAATGTTACGTCATTAAAAGCAGTAGAGTTAGGGTGATTGGGAGGATGAAGAAGGAGTGGCTTAGGCTGTTCCCCGTGGGTGTGGAACGGTCGATGGCTATATCGGGAGACAGAATTTTTCTTTTGATTTTGGGGGGTTTGCCACAAGTGTGGGAAGGGGAAATTTGTTTGTGTGTAGTTTGTAGGATGAATGTTCAACCACTCATGTTTTTGCTTCTCTGTATGAGCATGTTTACACTGCAAGGTAATCCCAAACTCTCTATTGATCATGGACCAAAGTGTTAATCTTAATTTAACTTCATGGAATTGCAGAGGTCTACAAAATTTAAAAAAACTTAAACAAGTTATGAATAAAATAAAGGACATGGGTTCAAGAATTGTGTTTTTACAAGAAACTCATCTGATAGAGGAGGATGTTAAAAGAATTAGGAGTAGATGGCAGGGAAGTGTATTCACCTCTTCATTTTCATCCCGAGCCAGGGGAGTTATGACTCTCATACATAAATCAGTTCCTTTTCAAGTGAAAAATGTAATTGGAGACAAATTTGGAAGATATGTAATCATTCAAGGTTCTTTGCTATTAGAAAATATAAATCTTGTGAACTTATATGGTCCCAATATAGATGATCAGAAGTTCTTTGCTAATTTATTTCTCATCTTATCATCACTTACAGGGCAACATATAATAGCAGGGGATTTTAATTGTACATTGAATCCAGGTGTGGATAGATCAACAGGACTGGATTGTACGCACATTGGATGTAGGATGACTATTAATCATTTTATGAAAGAATTGAGATTGTTAGATATATGGAGAGAAATGAAACCACAAGTTAAAGCCTATTCTTGTTATTCCAGTACCTACAAGACATTCTCACGTATTGATTATTTTTTGATTTCCACAGAATTAAGGTCCAAGATTCAAAACTGCTTTTATGATAACATCGTGATCTCTGATCATGCACCCTGTTGTCTAATATATGTAGATAAAAAATTGACAAAGGAATCAGGCAGATGGCAATTTCAGCATAAATGGCTTCAGGATGAGGAATTTGTCAAGTATATAGAAAAACAGATAGACGAGTTCTTTGACATCAATACTACACAAACATCAGCATGTGTAAAGTGGGAGGCTTTCAAAGCTTTTATTAGGGGACATATTATTAGTTATACAGGATCAAAATCTAAGAAGACTCGAGAGGAGAGAGCTAAATTGGAACATAAAATAAAAAGTCTTCAGGAAAAAGTGTATGCAGGAAGAGATCCAAGGTTGGAGAATGAATTACTGATTTTGAGAGCTGAATACGACAAAAAATCAGCGAATAGAGCTGCCTCGAGTCTTCTAAGATTGAAACAATCTTTTTATGAACAAGGTGAAAAATCAGGAAAATTATTAGCATGGCAGATTAAACAATTGGAAATTAAAACACCAATAACCAGTATTATAAGTAATGGACAGGTAGTTATAGATCCTTTAGAAATTAATAGAGCCTTTAGAGATTACTATGAAAAATTATATGATACCAAAAATGAACCTGATTTAACAAAACTAAATGGGTTTTTGAACAAACTATCTATACCGTGTATTCCAAATGAAAACAGGGAGATATTGGAGTCTAAAATTAGTCAAGAAGAAGTTGGGCTAGCCATTGATAATATGAAATCAGGAAAAAGTGCAGGACCAGATGGTCTTCCAGTTGACCTTTATAAAAAATTTAAGAATAAATTAATAAAACCTTTTTTGGAAATGGTTTTAGAAGCATTTCAAAATAATAATTTACCATCATACATAAATAATGCCTTAATTATACTGCTGCCAAAACCAGGTAAGCCCTCTAATAAATGTGAAAATATGAGACCAATAAGCCTATTAAACGCCGACCTTAAGATAATCTGTAAAATTTTAGCAAGACGAATACAAGAAATTTTACCAAATATTATTAATCGAGATCAGAATGGCTTTATAAAGGGTAGACAAGGCTTCCATAATGTAAGAAGACTATTTAATATTATTTATTTTAATAAAGAAGCACCGGATACAGCTCTCCTATCATTGGACGCCGAAAAGGCCTTTGATAGAGTTGAATGGCCCTTTCTTTTTGAAGTCCTACAAAGGTTTGGACTTGGAAATAATTTCATAAAATGGGTTCAAATAATATACAATAATGCTACAGCAGAAATCCTAACAAATAACAATATTTCAAAACCAATAAAAATCAATAGAGGATGTCGACAAGGCTGTCCACTTTCACCTTTACTGTTTACTATGGCAATTGAACCTTTAGCGATAGCGATACGTTTACATTCACAAATATATGGAATTAAAGTTGGACCAACAGAACATAAAATCTCCCTGTACGCCGATGATATAATTTTGTTTATGTCGAATCTAAAAAAATCAATTCCAACCTTGTTGAATTTAATAAAGAATTTTGGGGAAATATCAGGATATAAAATAAATAAAACTAAATCTTCAATATTAATGCTAAATGAGACCCAGAGAAATTACCCAGCCCCTGAGGTAAATCAATTCAATGTTGTAAATCAGTTTAAATATTTAGGAATCCAAATTATGCCTAAGCTAGAATCAGTCGCCAGTGTCAACTATGAAGCCTTAATGTCAGATATCAATGAGTTAACTCAGAGATGGATGTCACTACCAATGTCGATGATCGGGAGAATCAATATACTTAAAAGTAATATTTTACCTAAAATACTTTATTTATTTCAATACATTCCCTTATCACCACCTTTAGATCTATTCTCAAGAATAAAAAAAAAGTTAGTGGAATTTATATGGAACAACAGGAGGGCTAGATTACGTTTGTCTTTATTATATTTACCATTTGATCGTGGAGGTCTGAAATGTCCAAATTTTATGTTGTATTATTGGTCGGCACAACTGAGGTCTATGACATATTATTTTTCATCAAATGATCTCCCTCACTGGACTGAAATGGAATCATACAATTTACCTTTACCTCTTCCCATATTCATATACTCAGATTCGGCAAAAAAATTACAAAAACAAGTTAAAAATCCATTTGTAAAGCATATGATCAAAATATGGTGTGAAGCTAAAAACTATTTAAAAGAACCACAGTTATTGTCACAATTTAGTCCAATATGGGGTAATCAATATTTTAAACCAGGGAGAGCGGACGCTGTATTTAAAGTATGGAATTTAAAAGGGATACAAAAGATTCAGGATTTATATTTGCCATGTGCAGACAACATAATGTCTTTTGAAGAGCTGAGGATCAAATTTAATCTCAATAGAACACATTTTTTTAAATATCTTCAACTTAGAAACTTTATTCAATCAAATCAAAATAAAGCTCTCACTCGACCTATTTATTCATCCTTGGAAAAAATGATGATGAAAGATAGTAAAAGAAAGGGTATTATTTCAGAGTTTTATAACTCATTGACACTATCTTCAAGTGAAAATTCACTGAAAAGATTAAACTACTGGAAAGAAGATCTGCAAATTGAAATTTCAGAGGAACAATGGGAATTGGCTTGTACAGAAGCTCAAACCAAATCAATAAATGCATGCCTTAAATTGATACATTTCAAATGGTTAATGCGGATGTATGTTACACCGGAGGAGTTAAATAGATATAACAAAAATATACCAGATACATGCACAAAATGCATGGAAAGTAAAGGAACCCTATTTCATTGTTTATGGGAATGTAGATTAATAAGAATGTTTTGGGAAGAGGTGAGGGTAACAATTGAAAAAATAATCTCAAAACAAATCATATTGAATCCTAAACTGTTTTTGTTGGGTCTGTACCCAGAAAAGCATAATTTTAATAAAAGTGAAAGAACATTCATAGACCTCAGTTTGCTTAATGCCAAAAAATGTATTGCACTATTATGGAAAAAGACTCATAGACCAGATGTGACTCAGTGGTTAAGACAGATGTTAACAAACCTTCCATTAGAAAGAATAACATATATACTAAAATCAAAGGAAATTGTGTTTGAGAATATATGGAGACCTTTTATTGATTATGTAAAAAATTTAAACATAACTCTTGAAGAAGAAGGTGAATGATGTGTGTGGACCTTGTAAATTCCAAACTGGTGAACATAATATGTATACTTATGTATTGGATTGTCTAGACTAAACAGAGGAGCATTGTTGAAGACTTGATTTTGTTGGTGGTTGTTGGTGTTTTTAGTGCATTTTTTTTTTTTTTTTGTAGTACTTTAGTGTTAGTGTTTGATTGTTTGTATCATGTTTGTTAAAAAAAAAAAAAGGTTCAATAAAGATATTGTGGAAAAAAAAAAAAAGTGAGGAATAAATTAGGGCATCCCCCCATCTTTTAGGGCACCCCCACATTCATTCCCGCTTAAAATGGCTAAAATAAATGTTAGAAAATGCAAATAAAAACAAAAAACAAGGTTAGGCATAGATATGTGAACATTTGTTAATAAAGAACTGAATATTCAATGGGGTGTCCTAATTTTTTCACATGACTGTAGCAAGATAATTTAATTAATGGAATTAATGGATTACATTACGGGGGCAGCGCGGTGGCGGAGTGGTTAGCACTGCGGCAGCACAGCAACTCACCCTTGGCCGGGGGATCTTGGGTTCGATCCCAGCCTCCAATCAAATGATCTGTGTGGAGTTTGCATGTTCTCCCCATGTCTGCGTGGGTTTACGCCGAGATTTCTCCGGTTTCCTCCCACATGCCAAAAAAAAACATGCAAGTTAGGTTAATTGGCATCAAACTGGGGATTCTAAATTGTCCTTTGGTATGACTGTGAGAGTGAATGGTTGTCTGTCTCTCTGTGTTGGCCCTGTGATGGACTGGCGATCTGTCCAGGGTGTACCCTGCCTCTTGCCTAAAGATGCTGGGATAGACTCTAGCCCCCCCCCCCCCCCGCGACCAGAAAAGGATTAAGCGGAAGAAGATGGATGGATGGATTACATTACAGGCTTATATAATGGCAGGCTGAAAATAGACTGTTTCAGACAGAACTTCACAGACAGTTTTTTTAATGCTGCTGTTGCTGCACATGTGCCAGTGAGTGGGACATGAAAGCTGTCCATGTTTATCTTACTTTTATGTTATGAATTCATCCGACGAGCCAAAGAAAACGTTCATTTTCCACAGTCCAAACATCTGCTGTGACAGATACGTGATCTAGTCTCTCAAATTCCTTTTGGAGATCAAAATCCATTTTTGAATAATCTTTATCCAGGTAGCAGGTAAATGCTTTTAACTTCAGTGGATCACATTCTCAGCTGTCTGATGGAAAGTCACTGTTATCATGTCTTCATTCTGTAATGACTATCTGGCAATCAGTGGGTTTAATTCTTGCTGGGTCACAAACTGTCCAGATGCATACCTGTGATTGAAATCCAGCCGTGGCTGTTCAGATAACAGTATTTCCACTTTACATCCTGCTATGGATCCACTTTACATTGGTAGTTGTTAGCATAGCTAGCAGTTACTTAGCACTAGCTTTGGAGCTTGTTGCTGTTTTCGGGCACTTCTGAAGATTAGCTTGCAACCCACCAGTATGCTTTTGTCCTTAACCATGACAAAGGAAAAATAATCTGCCTATTTCCACAAAAACAAAGTAGCTTCATCTTTTCCTCCGCTCAGTAATGAAGACTTGGGCTCTTTGCAACAGGTCACGTCGACTGACAGCTGCGTTAGCTATGGTAGAGTCAGTTTGTATATTCATTTATTTGCGCTAAAATATCTATACATATTAATAAAACGAGTAACGCATCTGATCAAATTTCAGTAATTATAACACTTTATTGAATTTTTAAACAGTAATTTTGTTACACAGCACATTACTGCAGAAGTAGTGGTGTTACTTTGTAATGTGTTACTCCCAACACTGCTTACTATAGAATGTGTAAAGCTCTCTAGGGTCATCATACTTGCTACACAGGTTCACCTTGCAATCCTGACCTACAGGTATTGGTTGTATACTTTGTTGTATATTCGTGGATGATGGGCTTATCATAATTTGGTTCTGCCACAGTAATTACAGTGGATTTAAAAAGTCTACACATGCCTGTTCAAATGCCAGGTTTTTGTGATGTAAAAAAATGAGACCAAGATAAATCATTTCAAAACTTTTTCCACCATTATATAACCTGTACAACCCAATTGAAAAATAAACTGAAATCTTTTAAGGGGAAAATTAAAAAATAAAAAACTTACAATAACCTGGTTACATAAATATGTACACCCTTAAACTAATACTCTGTTACAGCACCTTTGGCTTTTATTACAGCACTCAGTCTTTTTGGATAGGAGTCTATCAGCGTGGCACATCTTGATGTGGGCAATATTTGCCCACTCTTCTTTGCAAAAATGCTCCAAATCTGTCAGATTGCAAGGGCATCTCCTGTGCACAACCCTCTTCAGATCACTCCACAGATGTTTGATTGGATTCAGGTCTGGACTCTGGCTGGGCAATTCCAAAACCTTAATCTTCTTCAAGTGAAGCCATTCTTTTGTTGATTTGGATGTGTGCTTTGGGTCATTGTTGTGTTGAAAGATGAAGCTCCTCTTCCTCTTCAGCTTTCTAGCAGAAACCTGAAGTTTTGTGCCAACACTGACTGGTGTTTGGAACTGTTCATAATTCCCTCCACCTTGACTAAAGCCCCAGTTCCAGCTGAAGAAAAGCAGCCCCAAAGCATGATGCTGCCACCACCATGCGTCACTGTAGGTATGGTGTTCTTTTGGTGATGAGCAGTGTTGTGTTTGCACCAAATATACCTTTTGGAATTATGGCCAAAAAGTTCAACCTTGGTTTCATCAGACCAAAACACATTTTTCCACATGCGTTTGGGAGATTTCAAATGGCTTGGATGTTTTTCTTTGTAAGATGAGGCTTCCATCTTGCCACCCTAGACAGGAGATTGTTGTCACATGTACTAAACAGCCAGTACTTGCCAGAAATTGCGGCAGCTCCTTCAGTGTTGCTGTCGGCCTCTTGGCAGCCTCCCTGACCAGTTTTCTTCTTGCCTTTTCATCAATTTTAGAGGGAAGTCCAGTTCTTGGTAATGTCACTGTTGTGCCATATTTTCTCTACTTGATGATGTCTGTCTTCACTGTGTTCCCTGGTATATTTATTGCTTTGGAAGTTCTTTTGTACCCTTCTCCTGACTGATACTTTTGAACAATGAGATCCCTCTGATGCTTTGGAAGCTCTCTGCGGACCATGGCTTGTGCTGTAAGATGTGACTACAAAAATGTCAGAAAAAGCCTACTAGAACAGCTGAACTTTATTTGGGGTTAATCAGAGGCACTTTAAATGGTGGCAGGTGTGTGCCGACTCCCATTAACATGAGTTGGAATGTGACTGGTTAATTCTGAACACAGCCACATCCCCATTTATAACAGGGTGTGCATATTTATGTAAACAGGTTAATTTAATTTTTTTTAATTTTTCCCCTTAGAATGTTTTAGTTTGTTTTTCAATTGGGTTGTACAGGTTATAGGTCACATTAATGGTGGAAAAAGTTTTGAAATGATTTATCTTGGTCTCATTTTTTTTACATCACAAAAACCTGGCATTTGAACAGGGGTGTGTAGACTTTTTATATCCACTGTATATTGAAAAGTTGAAAACTACTCTTATCAGTAAGTATTGGGATCTTCAAAGAAAACAGAGGTAGGGGATATTTCACTTGCCTCAGAGTGCTCTTGTTAAAATATGCTTCCATGGTGTGATAAATAGTCAAAGTGGAAATGACCTTGGTGTGAAAATTGATGAAGAACTCTCTGTCCCTTTCCTTTTCTGATCCATCCCTCTGCAGGTGTGCATGTGTTCGGACTCTGTGCGACAGCGTTGCTCACTGACATAATCCAGTTGTCCACGGGCTACCATGCCCCTTTCTTTCTCACCGTGTGTAAACCCAATTACACTCTGGTGGGCGTGTCGTGTGACAAAAACACTTACATCACTAAAGACATCTGCTCAGGACATGACCAACATGCCATCATGGCTGCCAGGTTCTCTCCGTACTCCCCGTTATTGTTAATCTTGCTGTAACTAATTACTAATTACTAACACATCTTGTTTCTTCACAGAAAGACATTTCCTTCCCAGCATGCCACTCTGTCTGCGTTCGCTGCCGTCTATGTGTCTGTGAGTGCTCCTGCTGCTGCCTTTTTTCAGCCACGTTTGTCAGACGACCTCTAACCTTGTGTCTTTTCATGTCAGATGTACTTCAACTCCACCATCTCTGACAGCACCAAGCTACTCAAACCCGTGCTCGTGTTTGCATTCGCCATAGCTGCCGTACTGACCGGCCTCACTCAGATCACACAGCATCGCAGCCACCCCATCGATGTCTATGTGGGCTTCCTCATTGGAGCCTTCATTGCTGCCTACCTGGTGAGAAACACACCTGAAAACACTCCTGCCAAATGTCCATCAATTTTTCATGAAACATTCGTCATTCACTGTTAGTTCCGGCCAAGCAGTTTAATTGGACACTATCCATTCTCAGAATGCTGATGATGGAACATAATGTCTGTTCCAATTACACACTGCCCACATCACTTCGCTTCATAGATAATTATCATTAATTAGCCTACAGCAGGGAACGTCAACTGGCGGCCCATGGGCCGCATCTGGCCCGCCACAGCTTTCCATCCGGCTCTCAGAATGTTGATGAATTCAGGAATACTTTAGTTAAAAGTTTGTCTCGTTAATTTACAGTGGTGTGAAAAAGTGTTTGCCTCCTTCCTGATTTCTCATTTTTTGTATGTTTGTCACACTTAAATGTTTCAGATCATCAAATAAATTTAAATATTAGACAAAGATAACACAAGTAAACACAAAATGCAGTTTTTAAATGAAGGTGTTTATTATTAAGGGAAAACAAAATCCAAACCTACATGGCCCTGTGTGAAAAAGTGATTGCCCCCTAAACCTAATAACTGGTTGGGCCACTCTTAGCAGCAACAACTGCAATCAAGCATTTGCGATGACTGGCAGTGAGGCTCTTACAGTGCTGTGGAGGAAGTTTGGCCCACTCATCTTTGCAGAATTGTTGTAATTCAGCCACATTGGAGGGTTTTCAAGCATGAACCGCCTTTTTAAGGTCATGCCACAGCATCTCCATCGGATTCAGGTCAGGACTTTGACTTGGCCACTCCAAAGTCTTCATTTTGTTTTTCTTAAGCCATTCAGAGGTGGACTTGCTGGTGTGTTTTGGATCATTGTCCTGCTGAAGAACCCAAGTGTGCTTCAGCTTGAAGTTACGAACAGATGGCCGGACATTCTCCTTCAGGATTTTTTGGTAGACAGCAGAATTCATGGTTCCATTTACCACAGCAAGTCTTCCAGATCCTGAAGCAGCAAACAGCCCCAGACCATCACACTACCACCACCATATTTTACTGTTGGTATGATGTCCCTTTTTTGAAATGCTGTGCTACTTTTACGTCGGATGTAATGGGAAACACACCTCCCAAAAAGTTCAACTTTTGTCTCATCAGTCCACAGAGTATTTTCCCAAAAGTCTTGGGGATCATCAAGATGTTTTCTGGCAAAACTGAGATGAGCCTTTACTTTATGTTCTTTTTGCTCAGCAGTAGTTTTCATCTTGGAACTCTGCCATGCAGGCCATTTTTGCCCAGTCTCTTTCTTATGGTGGAGTCATGAACACTGATCTTAACTGAAGAAGGTGAGGCCTGCAGTTCTTTTGGATATTGTTGTGTGGTCTTTTGTGACCTCTAGGATGAGTCGTCGCTGTGCTCTTGGGGTAATTTTGGTCGGCCGGCCACTCCTGGGAAGGTTCACCACTGTTCCATGTTTTTGCCATTTGTGGATAATGGCTCTCACTGTGGTTCGCTGGAGTCCCAAAGCTTTAGAAATGGCTTTATGACCTTTTCCAGACTGATGGATCTCAATTACTTTGTTTCTCATTTGTTCTTGAATATCTTTGGATTGCAGCATGATGTCTAGCTTTTGAGGATCTTTTGGTCTACTTCACTTTGTCAGGTAGGTCCTATTTAAGTGATTTCTTGATTGAGAACAGATGTGGCAGTAATCAGGCTTGGGTGTGGCTTCCAAAGATGTGATAAAACAGAGTTAATTTATAGTATCTCACAAAAGTGAGTACACCCCTCACATTTTTGTAAATATTTTATTATATCTTTTCATGGGACAACACTGAAGATAGGACACTTTGATACAATGTAAAGTAGTCAATGTACAGCTTGTATAACAGTGTAAATTTGCCGTCATCTCAAAATAACTCAACACACAGCCATTAATGTCTAAACTGCTGGCAACAAAAGTGAGTACACCCCTAGTGAAAATGTCCAAAATGTGCCCAAAGTGTCAGTGTTTTGTGTGGCCATTATTATTTTCCAGCACTGCCTTAACTCTCTTGGGTGTGGAGTTCACTAGAACTTCACAGGTTGCCACTGGAATCCACTTCCACTCCTCCATGACGACATCATTGTGTTGGAGACCTTGCATTCCTTCACATCTCGTTTTGAGGATGCCTCACAGATGCTGATAAGGGTATGGAGACATGCTTGGCCAGTCCATCACCTTTATCCTCCATTTCTTTAGCAAGGCAGTGGTCATCTTGGAGGTGTGTTTGGGGTTGTTATCATGTTGGAATACTGCCCTGTGGCCCAGTTTCCAAACGGAGGGGATTATGCTCTGCTTCAGTATGTCACAGTACATGTTGGCATTCATGGTTCCCTCAGTGAACTGTTGCTCACCAGTGCCGGCAGCACTCATGCAGCCCCAAACCATGACACTCCCACCACCATGCTTGACTGTAGGTAAGACACACTTGTCTTTGTACTCCTCACCTGGTTGCCGCTACACACGCTTGACACCATCTGAATCAAATAAGTTTATCTTGGTCTCATCAGACCACAGGACATGGGTCCAGTAATCCATGTCCTTCATCTGCTTGTCTTCAGCAAACTGTTTGCGGGCTTTCTTCTGCATCATCTTTAAAAAGGGCTTCCTTCTGGGATGACAGCCATGCAGACCAATTTGATGCAGTGTGTGGCATATGGTCTGAGCACTGACAGGCTGACCTCACACCCCTTCAACCTCTGCAGCGATGCTGGCAGCACTCATACGTCTATTTTCAAAAGACAACCTGCTGCACGGTGGCGCAGTGGTTTAGCACTGTGGCAGCACAGTTTTACCCTCGGCCGGGGGATCGCGGGGATCATGAGATCGTGGGTTCGATCCCAGCCCCCGACCAACAGTGAGCTGTGTGGAGTTTGCATGTTCTCCCCGTGTTGCGCGGGTTTACTCCGGGATTTCTCCGGTTTCCTCCCGCACACCAAAAACATGTAGGTTTAGGGCGCTCGCGCACGCAGCGACCAGCAGCCGGTGGCTTGTCACCAGACTGCAAACCAAGTCTACCTACGGGTACAAATAAGTAACAAAAAAAAAAAAAAACCTGTGGTTATGACGCTGAGCACATGCACTCAACTTCTTTGGTCGACCATGGCGAGGCTTGTTCTGAGTGGAACCTGTCCTGTTAAACCACTGTATGGTCTTGGCCACTGTGCTACAGCTCAGTTTCAGTGTGTTGGCAATCTTCTTATAGCCTAGGCCGTCTTTATGTAGAGCAACAATTCTTTTTTTTCAGATCCACAGAGAGTTCTTTGCCATGAGGTGCCATGTTGAACTTCCAGTGACCAGTATGAGAGAGTGTGAGAGCGATAACACCAAATTTAACACACCTGTTCTCCATTCACACCTGAGACCTTGTAACACTAAGGAGTCACATGACACTGGGGAGGGAAAATGGCTAACTGGGCACAGTTTGAACATTTTCACTTAGGGGTGTACTCACTTTTGTTGCCAGCGATTTAGACATTAGTGGCTGTGTGTTGAATCATTTTGAGGGGACAGCAAATTTACACTGTTATACAAGCTGTACAATGACTACTTTACATTGTATCAAAGTGTCATATCTTCAGTGTTGTCCCATGAAAAGATATAATAAAATATTTACAAAAATGTGAGGGGTGTACTCACTTTTGTGAGATACTGTATGTTTTAATGGTGGTGGGGAGCAATCACTTTTTTAAACAGGGCCATGTAGGTTTGGATTTTTTTTAGCCTTAATAATAAACACCTTCATTTAAAAACTGCATTTTGTGTTTGCTTGTGTTATATTTAAATTTGTTCGATGATCTGAAATATTTAAGTGTGACAAACATACAAAAAAATGAGAAAATGGGAAGGGGGAAAACACTTTTTCATGCCACTGTATATATCCCAACCAGCATGTCCGCATGGGCCCCATCATTGGTTTAACCTGGGCTGTCTTATGGGTCCCATGTGGGTTTGTCCACTGGTTACATGTTGGCCCCATCTGTTTTTGCCCACAGGGACCTTATCTGTGGTACAGGTTAGCAGGTAATAGTATGTTTACCCACTTTAGGGCCCAAATGGGTGAATAGGTTTTGTTAACACTGGCACCATAGGCAAAATTATGAGAAAAAAGTTGAAAATTTATGAGAAAAAAGTTGCAAATTTATGAAAAGGTACAAATTTATGAGGAAAAACATGAAAATTTACAAAAAAAAACAGTAGCAAATTTATGAGAAAAAAAAGTCAAAAATTTACTAGAAAAAAGTCACAAATTTATGAGAAAAATGTGAAAATTTAGTTGAAAAAAGTTGCAAATTTACAAGAAGAAATAAACTACTTGAAAAAAGTTACAAAAAATCAGCAAATTTAAAAGAAAAAATCACAAATTTTTGAGGAAAATTTTAGAGCAAGTTGCAAATTAACAAAAAAGTAGCAAATATGAGTAAATTGAAAATTTACAAGAAAAACGTTACAAATCTGAGGAAAAAAGTCACAAATGTATGAGAGTTTACAGTAAAAAAAGTTGAATTTTTTTTTATAAAGTTCCAAATTTACAAGAAAAATTATGCAAATTTATGAGAAAAGTCATAAATTTACAAGAAAATTTAAAATTTACAAGGGAAAAATTAGCAAATTTATGATAAAAATTTGCAGGATTACAGTAAAAAGTGGCAAATTTATGAGAAAGTTACAAAGTTACAAGAAAACGTCAGCAAATTTGCAAGAAAATTACAAATTTATGAGGAAAAAGATTCCAGCTCTTCTGTAGGTATCCTACACCTTGGCTTTTATTATTATTACATGAATGCTGAATATTTTTGGGTCTTTCTGAAATTATTCAGCATAGTTGAGAATGCATACCTGGCAATATTTAGGTTTTTAAAAATGGGAGGTTTTCACTGGGGAGGTGGAGAGTTTAGGAATAAAAATTTGCATAATGTTATAACAGAAAGGACTGTGTCTTTGGTCATTTTAATTTTATGAATTTGGTTTTATTTTTTTTTTTGAGGATAGAGTTGAAATCAAGATAGGCTATATGTATGTGAAAAAGTCACAATTTTACCACATGCTTTTCAGATTTGTTAAGAAAAATATAGTAATTCATTTTATAATAGATATAAATTTAATGAAAAATCCAATGATATGGGAGATTGATGTGGGAAAAAGTAGTAAATTGTAAATAAATAATAATTATAAAAAGCAATACATGCGAGAAAAACTAAGGAACTGGTGGTGGACTGCCGCAGGCAAGGACAACCCCTCACAGCACCAGTAAACATCCAGGGAACAGACATTGAGATGGTGACATCCTACAAGTACCTGGGTGTTCATCTGAACAATAAACTTGACTGGTCACACAATACTGACACATTCTACAAAAAGGGACAGCACAGGCTGTTCCTACTGAGGAGGCTCAGGTCTTTTGGTGTACAAGGGGTGCTCCTGAAGACCTTCTACGATTCGGTGGTGGCATCAGCCATCACTTTTGGAGTGGTCTGCTGGGGCAGTGGCGTTACAGCAGCCGATAGGAAGAGACTGAACAAACTGATCAAGAAAGCTAGCTCTGTCCTGGGGCAGCGCCCTGACCCAGTGGAGGAGATAGGAGAGAGAAGGATGGTGGCTAAGCTGTCATCTCTGCTGGAGTCTGAGTCCCACCCTATGCAGGACATACTGAATGCGCTGAGGAGCTCATTTAGCAGTAGGCTACATCATCCTAGGTGCGCGACCGAGAGGTTTTGTAGGTCCTTCCTACCTACGGCTGTCAGACTTTATAACCTAAGCAGGGCTGCTCGCAGAGATGGTAAAAAAACGTTATGACCTAATAGTATTGAATGCAAAAGACGCAACAAACTTACACAAAATGGTCCCCTCCAGTATACAACTAGGACAATATCAGTCGCTACGGAGGGTGACAGTATGTATGGGTACATATTTATACTATGTGGGGTAACTAAATAGACGGTTATGCTGTTTAGTCCATCTAGCTACAATGCTCCGCACTGTGTATATATATTTATGTGTACATATGTATATTCACTGCTCTTATTTTCTCATCTTCTAAATTATTGCTCTGAGTGTTGCTATCCCTGTGCTGTTGCAATCCTGGAATTTCCCCATTGTGGGACTAACAAAAGCCTCCTTTCCATTAGCCCAGCACACTTTGGTACATCTCGATTAACTTCAACACGTTTTGGTACGCTTTTGTCTCCATCACAACCGTGTTGAGCTCGGGTGGGTGGGATTTGTATAACAGCGAGGCGGTGCAACACTCCCGTGACGTAGAACACGCGACCCAACCAAAACATAACACATACAGCTGTACAAGGCGACTCCTCGGTCTGTGGCTTTTTTCACCATAAACGCCAAAAAGGACCGCCAGACAAGGGTACAGGCAGCGAGATGAAACACTCTGGAAATAGTTCTGCAGCTTCTGGGAGAGCCAAAGGCGTGAGGATACAAACTAGGTCATATATGACGGTAAGCTAATTTTGCTAATGCTAGTTTGCTATAAGTACGTTGTACTACACTTTAATGTCTGCAAGTTATCGCTGTTAGGTACTAAAATATGTACGCTGTGTGTGTTTCAGATGGCTCTGTTGTGGGGGAATTACTGCTTCATTCGCTCTGGGCGTTCAGCACAGCCTGTCACGGATTTCATCAGCCTGTCACTATTGTCAGCACAGCTTCACAAACGATCAGTGGTTATAGAGCTTAAGAATGTCTGTAGAAACGTTTATTTCCTGTGCAACAAATTGCTCTGATCTGCTTGAAAATCATGGAGAGACTGTTGAGAGACAGTTTGAGACATTATGCACGTACCTGCTTCTGCACTGAGTCTGAGATGTGTCATAGAAAAAAATGATCAGCTGACACAACTTGATTGCTATGTTAATAACTATATTAGCCACAAAATTTATATTCAAAAAGTAAACTTTACTGAGTTAGGTATAATAAGATATATTTGACAGTTATCATGCATTTTAGGCCAAAACAAACTTGATCTAGGATTAAAAGCAATTAAAATAATGCAGTCACAAGGTTACATGGAAAATACTTGATTTACTAGATACATGTACTGTAGAAATATATATTCTCTGCATCAACAATGTACTAGACCTGCATTCATGTCGTATTGCACTGGGAATGTCACTGACAATAAACCTCTGAAGTTTTTGCAGATGTCTCTTTTTTTATATGTGAAGGTTACTAACATGTGGCATAAATGGTCAGCACCTCGCTGACCAGATAGCAGAGGTGGAGGAAAAACATCCAGACTCTCTGCTTATCATTCTGGGTGATTTCAATAGAGCTAATCTCACAAATGAGCTTCCTAAATACAGACAGCATATTAAATGTCCCACCAGGGACACAAATACACTTGACCACTGTTACACAGTTTTAAGAAACGCCTATCATGCCGTCCCCCGTGCAGCTCTGGGTTTTTCTGACCACTGTCTGCTCCATCTTATTCCAACATACAGACAGAAACTAAAAACTTCCAAGCCTGTTGTAAGGACTGTGAAGAAATGGACTGAGGAATCAAAGCCGAAGTTACAAGCCTGCTTTGACTGTACAGATTGGAGTGTTTTTGAAGCTGCAGCCATTAACCTAAATGAACTCACTGACACTGTAACGTCATACATCTGTTTCTGCGAGGACATGTGTGTGCAGACCAAGACCTTCTGCATATACAACAACAATAAACCCTGGTTCATTCCTAAACTGAAGCAGCTACGTCAGACCAAGGAGGAGGCCTACAGGACTGGTGACTGGACTCTGTACAAGCGGGCCAGAAACATGCTGACGAAGGAGATCAGGCTTGCTAAGAGGAGCTACAGTGTGAAGTTACAAAAAAACTTCTCAGCTAATAACTCTGCTTCTGTCTGGAGAGGCCTACGGAATATGAACTTAACCCAGCCAAAACGGTGGAGATGACTGTGGATTTCAGGCGACACCCCCCTTCATTCCCCCCACTCACCATCCTCAACAGCACAGTGTCCACTGTGGACTCCTTCAAGTTTCTGGGTACCACAATCTCCCGGAACCTGAAGTGGTCCTCCCATATAGACACTGTCCGGAAAAAGGCCCAGCAGAGGTTGTTTTTTCTGCGTCAGCTCAAGAAGTTTGATTTGCCTCAGGAGCTGCTGGTTGTCTTCTACACCGCCATCATCCAATCTGTCCTCTGCTTTTCCATCACTGTCTGGTTTGGATCTGCCACTAAACAGGACAAGACCAGACTGCAGCGGATCATTAAGTCTGCGGAGAGGATCATTGGTACCGACCTACCCTCCATTGAGAACTTATATCGGTCCATAACCAGGAAACGGGCGGGAAACATCTGTGCTGACCCATCACACCCTGGCCACAAACTGTTTGAACTTCTATCTTCTGGTCGTCGTTACAGATCACTGAAGGTCAAAACCACCCGTCACAGGAACAGTTTCTTTCCTCAAGCCATCACTCTGATGAACTCCTAACATTCACCTAGTCCTACCTGTTTGCTGTACTCATGACTTTTCATCCATTATGACATTGCACATAACTCTCACACTGCTTTTTACTTCATTCACATTATATCACTGAATCTGAGTCCACATTGAAATACTGTGTGATTGTATATTTTTTCATATATTTCTGCAAAGTGTGGTTAGTCTGAGTAAATAACTGCATATATTCCTGTATATATTTGCATCCTTTTATAGAAACGTGGACAGACTGTAATTTACTGTACATACTCTGTTGTCATTGAATCCTTATTTAAATCCTCCACCTGAACAACGAGAGCAAGTTTTTAGCCAAAGTCAAATTCCTTGTATGTGTTATGCATACTTGGCCAATAAAGCTGATTCTGATTCTGATTCTGAAATTAAATACTGAAAGATTGGAAAAGACCAATCAGTCGCAGCAGATGACTGCCCCTCCCTGAGCCTGGTTCTGCTGGAGGTTTCTTCCTGTTAAAAGGGAGTTTTTCCTCTCCACCGTCGCCAAGTGCTTGCTCACAGGGGATCGCCTGATTGCTGGGGTCTTTCTGCAACTGTGGGGGTTCCCCCTACAGTTGATAGTGCTATGAGATGACTGTTGTTGTGAAATGGCGCTATATAAATAAAGTTGAATTGAATTGAATTGAAAAGCTAAGAATAATCCAGCAGTTTGAGAAATCACTTTTGGTTTCGTGTAAGTCTGTCAACAGAATTATGAACCATAACGCAGTTTGTGTTAAAATGTTAAATCCCATTAAACCTAATCCGGGGGCTTCCAATCAGGTGTCATGCGGGGCCAAGACCCTGCAGGTTCTCTCTTCTACCCAGTCTCTTCAGCAGGTGTTCTCACTGATCAGTCAGTGGAAGAAGTTCAGTGGAATCTGCTGTTGAAGACACTGGTTGGAGGTAAAGCCTGCAGGGTCTTGGCCCTCCATGGCACATGATTAGACACCCCTGCCCAAACCCATTATGATGAAGAGCAGATGCTAATATGACCCAGAATTCCTCCATATACTGGTACTGTCACTAAAGTATGCAGGGTCTTCTGTACAGTCTTCTAACAATATAGTCTTCAGTTAATAAAATAATTGTTTTGGTTACTTTTTTCTTAAAAATGAGCCATTATTTTCAAGGTCACGATTAATCCTTTGTACAGTTGACTCTTTTCTCACCGGTGTCTTAACAGACAAAATAGAAAATCAAGATAGAAAATCATGATGCAAACACATAAGTCACTAAATTGTTTATTACAATCAGCAGCAAATTCCAGATTATTCAGAATGTGCAAAATTCAACCTGTTAAAAAAAAACAAAACTGGAATGGTCACACACTGCCTCACTGAGAAGCAACTGGATCGGCCCCTCGTACTGGTCCTGGTTCGACAGATCTTCAGCCTGCATCTCTGTAAATAGTGAGGCAAGGTCCAGTTGGGGTGACAGTTTCCCTCTTGCCTAGACAAAAGACAAATGGGTGGTGGTTAATTAAAGCAAGTTTAAAACTTATTTGGGAAATACACTTGTTGCTAAAAGCCAGTGGTGGAATGTGAATTAATGAATGAATCTTTATTTCGGATTGATTAAAAGTAAAGATTAAAAGAAAATAGAATAATATAACAAAGGGGAAAAATCTAACAAGGTCAAATTAAACAACGCCTCTGATTATACAGTTCAACATAGGTTATCTGAAATGGGTGATGGCTGAAACTGCAGCTTATATTGCCCACCCATATTTCGTCCAAGAAGTCAAAAGAAAAACAAAACAGGAGGGATTGCAATTTGAATGTGACAATAAGATAAGATAAGATAAGATAAGCCTTTATTAGTCCCACAACGGGGAAATTCCAGGATTGCAACAGCACAGGGATAGCAACACTCAGAGCAACAATCAGAAGGCAAGAAAAAAAAAACAAAAAAAAAAAACAAGCAAGCAAGAGCAGCTAATATACATATGTACATATTACTATAAAATGTATATATACACACACACACACACACACACACAGACACAGTGCAGAGCATTGTAGCTGGATGGAATAAATATATGAATATATGAACACACAGTGCAGAGCATTGTAGCTAGATGGAATAAATATGTAAATATATAAACACCCACAGTACGGAGCATTGCAGCTAGGTGGAATAAATATGCAAGTATATAAACACACACAGTGCGGAGCAATGTAGCTAGATGGAATAATATGTAGATATATAAAAACACAGTGCGGAGCATTGTAGCTAGATGGAATAAATATATAGATATATAAATGTAAACACACCCAGTGCTGAGCATTGTAGCTAGATGGAATAAATATATAGATATATAAATATAAACACACCCAGTGCAGAGCATTGTAGCTAGATGGAATAAATATGTAAATATATAAACACACACAGTGCAGAGCATTGTTGCTAGGTGGGATGAAACAGCATAACCGTCTATTTAGTTATCCTACATGGTATGATTATGTGCCCATACATATTCTCACCCTCCATAGCGACCGGTATGTTCCTAGTTGTATGCCGGAGAGGACCATTGTGTAAGTCTATTGCATCTTTTGCATTCAAAAAAAACTATTAGTTTGTTACGTCTTTTTGCTATCTCTGCGAGCAGCCCTGCTTAGGTTGTACAGTCTGACAGCCGTTGGTAGGAAGGACCTACGAAACCTCTCGGTTGTGCACCTGGGATGATGTAGTCTGCTGCTAAATGAGCTCCTCAGTGCATCCAGTATGTCCTGCATAGGGTGGAACTCGGACTCCAGCAGAGATGACAGTTTAGCCACCGTCCTTCTCTCTCCTATCTCCTCCATCGGATCAAGGCGTTGCCCCAGGACAGAGCTAGCTTTCTTAATCAGTTTGTTCAGTCTCTTCCTATCGGCTGCAGTAATGCCACTGCCCCAGCAGACCACTCCAAAAGTGATGGCTGATGCCACCACCGTGTCATAGAATGACTTCAGCAGCGCCCCTTGTACACCAAAAGACCTGAGTCTCCTCAGCAGGAACAGCCTGCGCTGTCCCTTCTTGTAGAGTGCGTCAGTATTGTGTGACCAGTCTAGTTTATTGTTCAGATGAATACCCAGGTACTTGTAGGATGTCACCATCTCGATGTCTGTTCCCTGTATATTTACTGGTGCTGTGAGGGGCTGCCCATGCCTGCGGCAGTCCACCACCAGCTCCTTAGTTTTCCTCGCGTTGATCTGGAGGCAGTTCCGATGGCACCAGTCCACAAAGTCCTGGATAAGCCCTCTGTACTCAGCTTCATCTCCGCTGGAGATGAGACCAACGATCGCAGAGTCATCAGAGAACTTCTGTAGATGGCAATGTGTTGTGTTGTGTGAGAAGTCCGCAGTATAAAGAGTGAACAGGAAGGGAGCCAGCACCGTTCCCTGGGGGGCCCCCGTGCTACTGATGATCGTGTCGGAAACACAGTCCCGGGTTCTCACAAACTGAGGCCGGTTCGTGAGGTAGTCCAGGATCCATGATGACAGGTGCTGGTCCACCCCTGCGCGCAGCAGCTTGTCCTTCAGGATCATCGGTTGGATGGTGTTGAAAGCACTGGAGAAGTCAAAGAACATGATCCTCACCATATTCCCGGGCTTCTCCAGGTGGGACAGAGAACGGTGAAGGAGGAAGATCACCGCATCCTCCACCCCAATGCCATGCTGGTAGGCGAACTGGAGTGGATCCATCGCTGGTTCCACCAGGGGGCGGAGATGAGCAAGGAGCAGTCTCTCCAGGGTCTTCATCAAGTGGGACGTCAAGGCCACCGGTCTGAAGCTGTTCAGGTCTTTGGGGTGGGAAGTTTTTGGTACAGGTACCACACAAGATGTTTTCCACAGCTGTGGTACCCTCCCCAATTTCAGGCTCATGTTGAAGATATACGTCACAATCCCACACAGCTGGTCTGCACAGGACTTGAGGAGCTTTGCGCTGATGCCGTCCGGTCCCGACGCCTTCCTCGCCTTGATCTTCCTCAGCTCCGTCCTCACCTGGGTCTTGGTCAGGGTCAGGATGGGGGGCTGTGTGTTGGGAGTGGGGGGGGTGTCGGTGGAGTGGGGAGTGGGTAGCAGGACTTGATTTCTTAGAGGCAGCAGTGGTTGTTGTGCAGACAGGGGGGAGGGCGGTTGGTCAAATCTATTGAAAAACAGATTCAGGTTGTTCGCCCACTCCCTGCCCCCCGTGGCCTGGGGGGAGGTATTCTGGAGCCCCGAGATGGTTTTGAGGTTTCTCCAGACCCCGCTGATGTCGCTCTGTTGCAGCTTGTCCTCCATCTTCTTCCTGAAGCTGTCCTTGCCTTCTCTGATCTTTCTCCTCAGCTCCCTCTGTACGGACTTCAGCATCTCCCTGTTCCCCGACCTGAAGATCCTCTTCTTCTCTCTCAGAAGTGTTTTTATCTCAGGGTTGATCCAGGGTTTGTTGTTTGAGTGACGCCGTATGGTCTTGGTGGGAACGGATTTGTCCACACAGAAGCTGAGGTAGCCCGTGAAGGTGTGAATGAGGCCATCGATGTCCTCACCATGTGGATCGCAGAGCTGCTTCCAGGCAGTGGCTTCAAAACAGTCCTTTAGAGTGTCCATTGTCTCCTCAGACCATAACTCCACAGTGTGCATGGCCGGAGGTTGTCTGTGCACTAGGGGTTTGTACACCGGTCGGAGATGAACCAAGTTGTGATCCGATCTCCCAAGTGGGGGGAGTTGTGATGAGGTGTACGCCTCCTTAGTGTTTGCGTAGAACAAATCCAGTGTTTTATTGTCTCTAGTGTGGCATGTGACATACTGGGTGAAAGTGGGCAGAATGGGAGACAGTGAAACGTGGTTGAAATCGCCTGAGATGAGGAGAAGAGCATCTGGGTGTTCTGTCTGCAGCCTGCTGGTTACTGAATGGATGACGTCACGCGCTGTCCCAGCGTTCGCCGTCAGATTTGCATAAACAACAATGCAGATCACGTGTGAGTGTTCTCTCGGGAGATATGTAGGCCTCATGCTAACAGCTAGCAACTCAATGTCTTTGCTGCAGTGTCGTTGTTTAACAGTGATATGTCCCGGTCTACACCAGTTGTTGTTAACATACATTATCACTCCACCGCCCCTAGTTTTGCCACTCTCTGGTGTTCGGTCAGCTCGTATCATGTGAAAACCCTCCAGCTCAATGTTAGCATCTGCTGCTAGTTCAGTTAGCCACGTCTCAGTAAACAAAAGGAGAGAGCACTCCCGGTAAGTGCTATCATAACGGGAGATAGCCGCTAGCTCATCTAACTTTCCCAGTATCGACCGTACATTTCCCATGACAACAGATGGAAGGGGGGGTCTGTACCTTATATTTTTTGTCCTCCGCCTTACTCCAGCCCGGCAGCCGCGGCGTTTTCGCCTCAGTTCTCTCGGTATGTCGAGTTTTTCCAGTGGGACCGGGTGGCGGTTAAATGCTAGCAGCTCTTCCCTGTTGTATCGAATCCTGCTATAAACAGTGGCTCCGTCCACCGGCTCAGGAGACATTTGGGACAATCTGTGTGTCCGTGATATAAGTGGGGTGAAAAAAAAAGTGATCAAAAGAGAGAGGAAGGGAAAAAAAAACTCGGAATCGAGCCGCTGTTGCAAAAGGCAGCCGACTGGTGTGGCGCCGAGAGATCATTACAATAAAGTACTTTGTTGTTGTATTTAACCACAATTTTCATGTAGCTGCATTTCAGTAGATTTTACAAGGGCTGCCTTACATTTAAAATCATGTTTTTACTGTGGCCTCAGCAATCAGAATGAATTAATACATTCACTTGAATGGAATCTAGTACTTTAACTGAAGTTGTGCATCACCGAGTATGGAGTCGGTCAGTCAAAATATGAAGTTTTTATCAATAAAAGTTTGTCTTGTCTGTAAAAGTGTAAAAGTGTCTCTTCTTGCCCTGGCTTCATGTGTGGGCGGTGTTTTGTACTAGCATTGCTAAAATATAAAAGGAAGCACTACAATGGGTCTCAAATATTTGTAATGTGTCCTGTTACTGCATGAGTTGATTGATGATAGACTATAAACTACACATATAAAGTAAATTATATTGATAACTGAACATCTCACATTTGCCAAAACATACAGTTATGAACATAACTCACAAAGGATCACAAAAGTGATCTGACAAAAAAATAAATACATTAACAAGTGGTTTATTTTACAGTTGATGCGCCATATTCACACAATCAAATAAATCTCAGTTCAGTCCCTTTTATATTAAGTGGAAATTGTGCTACTTTGGTTCTGACACTTTTACATATAAAAGCAAAGGATTTCAGTACGGTACTTTCCACAGTGGTGACGTCCGTTGTGGGGCGGCTGATTCCCTCCTCCCTAGACGAACGACAGAAATGGATGGTAGTTAGTTTCAAGCAAGTTCAACACTTATACAGGCACATCTCAAAAATTAGAATACCATGAAAAAATTCAATATTTTTGTCACTCATTTCAGAAAGTGAAACCCATATATAGATTCATTACAGGGCCAGTGATATATTGAAAGTGTTTATTTTAATATTGATGATTACGGCTACAGCCCATATTAACCAACACCTCAACGGCCAACATTTATATTTAGAAACTATTTTTTTAAAGTTAATTTTATGTAATATTCCAATTTTTTGCAAAATAGAATTTGGGGTTTTCAGGGGCTGTAACCCGTAATCAGCAAAATTAAAATAAATAAACGCTTCAAATATATCACTGTCTGTGTAATGAATCTATATAATATACGGATTTCTCTTTCTGAAATGAGTGAGTGGTGGGATGTGACAAAAATGCTTCATTTCCCTGACAAGCACTGCAGGATCCACAGAATAGGTGTGTGGGTCTATTCTGATGCTTTAGAAAATTATATGAATGACTTTATAAATCACTGGTTTGAAAAAGCAATTTTAATATGACGAGATTTCGGCTCCTGTGGTCCATTTCAACAGTATCCACAATACAAACAGGGAGGCTAACCATGGCATGTGGAAACACATTCTAGCATTAAATTGCACACAATTTAATGCGCAGGACCAAAGTGCAATACAAAACACAAACCAGGACTTTAACCAGGATTAACATATTTCATCGTTTTGCTCTCTCAAGCGAATATGTAGGAGAAAACGAGCGCGATTCAGCAGCTGGTACTAGCGCTAGCTACTAGCAAAAAAAACGTTTGCTAAAAAAACATTAGCCAGCACAGAACAGCACTATATAAAGGCTCAAAAAAAGTGAGCTTACCACCAACAGGATAAGTAAGCAAACAGATGCACATTATTACAAATCACTCACCATCGATGGTTCTCTCACGTTTGTCTTCAGTTTGTCTATGGTCCAGTTGTATGCTGGCCAGCCATCGGGTCACTCCTCACTGTGGATCTGCCACCAAGCAGAGAAAACTCCGCACCTCTTCGTTGGACCACGGTGTAGAGTTCCGCAAAACCTACAACGCTGTCTGTATTAATATCGTATTTACTCCGTGACCGAGTTAGTCCGTGATTGCAAATGGCGGTCGTAAAGATTTCAACGAAGACGGGCGCTTTTGTGACGTTAAGACCTGACCAATCAGCGGCGACCAGTCTTTTAACGTCACAACACGGTACAGCTCAGCACGACTGGACCCTGCCCTTGAGCGAGGCTGAGAATCGCTGCTGTTAAACCGTGTTGAGGCTAGCGGAAAGACTTACGAAGCGTGATGAGCTGTACCATGACGTGCTAAGCCGTGCTAGTGGAAAGGAGGCTAAAGGTTTATATTACACAAAAAAATGTCCCCTTTAAATATACAGTGGCAAAAACAAAAATGAGGAAAAAAGTTCACAATTTAAGTGACAAAAATCAAATTTATAACAGAAAAATCCTTAATTTACAAGGAAGCTGTCAGACATTTATGAGGAAAAACCCCTCAACATACTGAGAATAAAATCACATCTCAAATAAGTGTTTAAGTATGTGCTTTCTTGCTGTTACTGATACTCATATAAAAAAATAACAAATTTGGACGAAAAATTAATATATCAAATAATAATGTGTTCCTTAAGATACAATATTTATTTTATTTTACGAGAGTGTCTGCCGAGATAGACACTTGGGCAAATGTAGTTGATGACCCCTGGCCTACAGTAACTGCGGTTTACTTATTATAATGTGAACATGTACATACTGTTGCATATAATGCACTTATTTAACAAGAGACGGTTCTCACATTCTGGACCTCCATGGCCCAAATGTGCTGCCTGGCACTTGTAAACATCCAGGTTTAAAATGCCGCCATGTTGGTTCCACATTTCCGAATTTCACATCTGTTTCCAAGAAATAGATGAGCTGCAGTTGGATTCATTTTCCCAAAAAGCCAACCATAATTATGTAGATAGAGTGTCATAGGTGAGCCCCTCCAGGGCAGAATTCAGAACTCAAACGCTGGACTGAAAGTTTAGAGTTTTTATTTGAGAGCTGGTCACCCTGACACAGCTCAAGGGTTCAAATAACCAAACACAAAGACGGCAAAAACAGGCAAGGCTAAGACACAGACAGGAACCAAAGCGTGGCATCATGCTGGATGACTTGAATGAATGAATGAATGAATGAATGAATGAATCTTTATTTCGGATAGATTAAAAGTACAGATTAAAAAAGAAACAGAATAATATAACAAAGGGGAAAAAGGGAAAAAAAATCCAACAAGGTCAAATTAGACAATAACGCCTCTGATTATACAGTTCAACATAAGTTATCCAAAATGGGTGATGGCTGAAGCCACAGCTTATATTGCCCACCCATATTCCATCCAAGAATTCAAAAGAAAAACAAAACAAGAACGATTACAATTCAGAACAAAGCTAAGACAAAATGTGACAAAAAAAACTAAGCAACAACACAACGCAGACTGGATATGACAATCCTTATGTGATTTTACATGTCATCTTGTATATATGTTTGGAGTATTTCTTCCTTTAGTTTTTGTTTAAATTGTCCAAGCGTTGTATATGATTTTAATTCAGGTCCAAAAGCATTCCACAATCTGACTCCTTGCACTGAAACACAGTGTTGCTTGGTGGTAGTTCTCACTGAGAGTTTTTGAAATATACATGTTCCTCTGAAATGATATTGTTTCTCCCTTATTTGGAACAACTTTTGGGTATTTGCGGGCAGTGATAGATTCTTTGCTTTAAACATTATTACTGCAGTTTTAAAATCAACCAGATCTTTCAACTTGAGAGCTTTTAATTTAAGAAAAAGTGGGTTTGTTGGTTCCCTGTAAGCAGCTTTGTTTATTATTGTAATAGCTCTCTTCTGAAGCATAAAGACTGGATATATGTTTGTTTTATATGTATTTCCCCATACTTCAGTACAATATGTCATGTATGGGAGTATTAATGAATGATACAAAGTATATAATGTGGGTTGATTCAGCAAATATTTCACTCTGTGTAGTATTGCAATTGATTTAGATATTTTACCTTTAAAATAATTAATATGTGACTTCCAACACAGTTTATTGTCAATTATTACTCCAAGAAATTTAGTTTTGGATACCCTTTCAATCTCTACACCACTTAAGGACGTTACCCTGAGCTAAGGGGTGCCGTCCCTTAAATAAGGTAGAGATAATTAACAAAACAATGAACAGCCATGAATCATCAGGAATTAAACAAGACACGAAACAAGCTAGGTGTAGTAGTAAACAAAAGCGCCTAGTAAACAAGAGGCAAAGTCAAAATAAAAGCCCAAACCAAAATGACAGATGATGACAGGGGTATTAACGAGCAACCATAAACATGACTATGATAATAATATTAACCTGTTGAACTCTGTTCAACTTCCCTAAAAACGCCTAAAAATAACATGTCCAAAGTAAATCAAAAGCTGTTCTTCAACCCTTTGCAGCATCTTCATGGGGTTGGTCTCATTTAAAAGAAAACACTGAATTTTTTGGCAAAACAGTCATAATCGCTCTAAGTGCTCCTGCCACTAAGTAACAATCATCTAAACATACTGAATTTGAAGAAAATAAAGTTTGCCTAGGTGGTTTTTTTTTAGATACAAATGCTTGCAAATAACATACAGCTGTGTGAAACTTGCTGGAAAACAACAGAAATGTAGAACCAAGTGTTTTCAAGCTCAGGTCAAAATTTTGTAACAATACCACAAAAAAGGAATATATTACACAGCTATTTTTTCAGGTTGTAACAAGGCGTTCTTGAACTGTGCCAAACTGTAACTGTGCTATGTTCCAGAGTTCACTATCTCAGCAGTTTGCACAGTAAAATTATGGGGTAACGACCCAGACATACACAGCACAGTTCCTGTTTTTTTTACAGGCAAAAATAGCCTACGGTGTAAGAAAATTATGCAAAAAATTAATACATTTCACTAAAGTACACACAAAAACAACCCTCTCCCCCCTCCAATTTTTCCAGAGTTCACTATCTCACCAGTTTACACAGATACAGGTCAAATGGACCCCTGACCAAGTGCACACCCCAAGTGAACCACGGAATCCAGTCTGTACATGTACAGGTGCATTCTCCATCCAGTGATTTATAAATGCTGGCCCAGATGAAAACCAGTCTGTGGGACTGTAATGTTCTAAATGAGGCTTTAGAAAATTATGAATCACTTTGTAAATCACTGGATTGAAAATGTACAGATTGAATACTGAGGTCCACCTGGGGTGCTCACAATAGTGTGCTCACATGGTCAGGGCTCCATTTCACCAGATCACGTTTACACAGTAAAACAAAGGCATAATAACTCAGACATACACAGCACAGTTCCTTTTTTTACAGGAAAAAATAGCCTACAGTGAAATAAAAATTATACAAAAAAATTATTAAATTTTTCTGCAATATACACAGTAACAAATACCGCCCCCCCCCCCCACGGCGCACACAAAAACGTCGCCATGCGGGACCCTTGTAATTACCGCGATTGGTCAAAAGTTATTTTTATTACTATTTTTATCGATAAAGAATAATTTAGATTATAAGACTTACCTGTCCACAACCGCACTGTCGCTGGTATTGTCCACTGGTGCCTGGATCGTCAGCTATTCCGTTATTGAAATCTCCGCCGTTCATCGTCGACATCACCTGACCCGGTCAAGCCATCTACGTTTTCATGCACGCCCTTTCGGTTTATTTTGTGAACCATTTTTCAAAACAAGTAAAATAATGGCTAATCTTACCCTGACCCTTCTGCACACTATCACAAAGGACTGCGCGTCACACAGCGGCGGAGTCAAAAGACATTTTACGTACGAGAACGCATGGTATTTTACCGGAAATATAAACACTGAACTAGGCATGTAGGATGTCATTGAAGTCAGAAATTGATTGGCTAAAGGACACGTCCATCGTCAGATTACTCAACTTCAATTGGCTCGTTGTATTTGCGGTCGTTGATGGGCAGATACTTCTTGCTAGGTTTACGATCATTGGTTATTCAAGGTTTAAAAACCCAAATCAAGGCTCTTGTTGGTCGAATGAGATGTCAATCTCATTCTAAACCAATCAAACATTCCTTTGGCTTTCTGTTTAGGGCTGTGTCTGTACTGGAAGACCGGAAATACAGCTTTTTCTTTCAGTGCGCACTGAGACGCACTAAGACGCACAGACGTGACCGCCCGCAGAATCTCCCGAGTTCAACTGGTTAAAAAGCAAGATGATGAAAACAAAGGCAAGAATAATCTAAGTACAGAACCATGATTATGACAATAATAATAATAATTACAGAAAATCTAGAACCAAACTTAAAGCGAGGATGTGGGCTGGGCCCATGCCCTGGTGACAAGAAATGCAAACTATAAACCAAGGTGAGGACATGGGACCCAGCCCACGTCCTGACATAGAGGTTCTTTATTTCATATGAAGATGCTAACAGGAAGCAGGTGAAGTGCATGGAAGCTAATGTGGACATGGCCCAAAGCAGTAGTTAGTTGCTAATCCCATCACCTCATCTGCTGATGACAAAATAAAATCTATGAGCTTTGATTTACCATGCCAATCAGCTGCTGGTAATACCTATGTGGTGATAATTGTGCCTCTACCAGGACTCCGACAGGACAACTGTCAAGCTAAAGCTACAGTCACAAATACCCTTATGAACAGCTTGCAAATACCATATGAACAATTTTTGGACCATTTCGTCCAGTGTTCATAGATCGTTCATAAGTTTGTGGCTAGGTCGATGGTCTTGTCCAAGACTTCTACGAGCACTCCATGAACAGCCTTCATCATAAGGCGGCCATACGAATGCCATAAGAACAGTGTAAGAACTACGCAAGATGTTGGCGTAAGTATGCCTCAAGAACACCTTAACTTGTTCTTGAGGGCCCCTTGCAGCGGTCGTAGGAAACGCCTTACGAATCCCCGTTTGTACGGAGATTTGTACAGTGTGCGTAAGGTGGTAGTGAGGTGCTCATAAGGCAGAAGTACATCATTTATGCAACATTTGTGCAGACAAAATGTGCCAAGATGGCAGTAAGTATGGCGTAGGAAGATTCCAAGGCACCCTTACAAAGAACTTAAGAACTCTAGGGCCATCGTATGACAAAAAAGCACCTCATTTCTCAAGAATGCCTCAAGTTGCTCTGGTGAATTGAATGGCAGCCGTAAGAAACTATGCCCCCCTCCACAAATGTCTGCGAACTCCAGAATTCGTAAGAATTGGGGGATTCTTATGAAGCCATCATTGTGACTGTAGCTTAACTAGCAGTTGGCAAGAGTCAGTTGACTGCAAAGTAGTCATCAGGTTCCTGTAATTGAGAGGCCGCACACCATTTAGCAAACATTCACCAAATGTTTACCACTGTTTATTAAACATCTGTCAAATTTTCAAACATTTGTCAGCTGTTTCTCAAACATTTTCCAAACTTCTGTCAAGCTTTCCTCTTACTTGCATAAAATGTAAAGTTCTAGGTGTCAGATATCAGAGCCTGTGATCATAATGATCTTCATCGTTTATAGTTCAGTAGTTGCTATGGATGTGACTCGTGTGCTGCAGTTGTCATGGTGACTGCATCAGTAAAAAACAGGGGGCTGGTAGGTTGTAAATTCCATCATTGGTGGATTGTGATTGTGTGCCTTTATTTATTTCTGGTAAGAAGGGAAACCAATTCAGTAAGAGAGTAAATATCTGAAAGACATCAGAACATGTGCCACTCTAAAACTGCTGATCAGCATTTAATCTAAACCAGATTTAACAGAAATTTGTGTGATGGATGTAGGTTATGTCCAGAGAGTATTGTGGTAAACAGCCTCTGTAGTTAAAATCAATGCAAAGGCTCTGAATCTTCTGAAAATATCACCAGAGTACACAGTTCATCATCCACTGATCTACTCCAGACTCCAACACACAGGGAAAACAAGATCCTGGAACAGTTTTTCAGAGTTTTATTTCAGAGGCAACATCAAACCACGCTGTGTCTGAATCCCAACAGGATGGCTCAAAAGGCCCACCTGCAGTCTACATCTTCCCTCATTGAAAGCATTTAGAGCTTAATAAAAGATAGTAAAAATTTAACAAATGAGTCCCTGGACTGTTGAGCAGCTGAAATCATGATTCCGACAGGTTCTGATCATCTGGATTCAAAGTGAGGCTATTCTTGTTCTTTGAATCTGTGTGGGATATTTTAAATCTATCTTTCAATCAAACACACTGATGTTTTATTTTGCTCCTCCAGGCACTTCATGCTGTTGCCAACTTCAAGTCGTCGGACGAAGTGACACCACCTCCGCTTCCTCCACCCCCAAAGGAGGACCCTCTGAGAGCACTGACAGAGCGCGGACACGAGTCCGTCTACAACAAGGGTCCTGCCTCCGCCTCAGAGAGTAACGATGAGATAGCACCAGCACCAGCCCCCTTAGACCGACTGGAGGGCCTAGTTCCTCTGCAAAGGGAGAAGGGCTCCATGGGGAGTCTGAAGAGAGCCAGTGTGGATGTGGAGTTGCTAGCCCCTCGGAGCCCCATGGGGAAGGAGACCATGCTGACTTTCAGTAACACGCTGCCACGGGCGAGTATGAATGTTAATGGGGTTGTAGGAACTACCGATGAACAAGAGGAGCAGGTTCAGTCGGGGCAGCCAGTGCAGCCAGTGCAGCCAGTGCAGAGGCGTCTGAAGGCTGTGGCAGTCCCCATGGATCCAATGCGATCACAGCAGCTGGTGTCGGAGTGGAAGCAGAAGTCGATGGAGATGCGAGGCATGAGCTCCCGTGATGAGGTGGAGCGCGAGGCCACTGACGATGGCTCTGAGGTGTGCTCAATTGGGACGGATGATGAGGGATCTCAAGCCCCCATCTACCAGCCTGCAGTGCATTCTGGGAGGGGAAATTTGAGTCGTAATCCCACTCCACCTCCAGGGGTTGCAAAAGCTGTGGCAACTCCCAGACCCCCACAGATTCCTGAAGCAGGACCTCCACCGGTGTCTCCAAAGAGCGCCTTGACCCGGGCCAAGTGGCTTGCCATCCGTGAGAAGACGACTGCAGAATCATCAGGCCGTAGCTCCGCCAGTCAGCCACGACTTATGCAGGTGATTGCCATGTCAAAGCAGCAGGGTCTCCTACCCTCATCCTCTTCTGGGGAGAAGTCCTCAGAAACTACCTCCACCTGTTCTGGCACCTCTTCAACCGCTGAATCGCCACACTACCGCCCCCACTCAGAGCAGCCACGAGAGGGAATGGGCATCATCACAGTTGATGCCCATGCACCACATCATCCTGTTGTCCAAGTCCCACCTCCTCCCCAAGCCCCTCCCCTTGCAGGTAATGGGAACCCCTGGGAATGGGCAGGAGTTCATAATAGGGCAGACCCACACGAAGCTTTCAATCCCACCAACCTAAACCGAGGTGACTCAGCCACCCATGGCAGCAGTTTCCATCCACGCCGATCTGCTTCACCACGAGCTGCTATGAATCCTTCACCAACCCCACTCTCACACCACCTACAGCTGGAGATGTCTGCAGACACTCAGCGCAGAGAGATGGCCATGAGACACAAAACAGCCCTAATTTTGTTGGATCGAGAGATCCGGAACCAGACTGAGCAGGAGAACTATTACAAGAGCCTGGAGGGGCGACGGTTCAAGGATTAGTCTCTTACCTTTTCAAATTAAAGCCTTACTTGGGTCACTAAGAGCACAGAACCTGAAGGTAGCGCAGATGCTATGCAAAGAATGAGTTGACGGAGATGGTTTAAGTTTGAAGGTCGATGTTCAGCTACTTAACACACTGGACAGTTTTTTTTTTCACCTCCGCTCTGTGTCCAGGACACCAGCGGTACATACTCACCTGGCAACTAATGAAGACAGACAAAAAAAGCAGATGAAATTTTATGTTAAGAAAATATTTAAAATAACCAGACTCAGCTGGAAATGCACTCACATGGCAAAAACTTCCTAACCCAATTCTGGTCTATCATTAGTAATATCACTCTTGACTTGATTTGCTGAATTTTTCTAGTTCCAACCAGAAACTTGTTCTGGCTGGACCCGGGTTTTATTGATGAATTGTATCATTGGTGCTGTTGTTTAAAGATGACCTCTCTTATATGGTTACGGTCATGTGAAGTGGTTAGGAAACCCCATCATGTATTTTTTTATGAACATATCAATGTTCTTTAAAATTCTTTGATGATGATTCCCAGTCATCCAGACAGGTAAGTATATGGAATGAAAGCTTAAGCTACAGTCACAAATACCCTTGCAAATGGCTGCAAACACCATACGAACAATTTTTAGACCATTTCGTACGGCTTTCTTCAGGCGGCCATAGGAGAATCCACCCTTCGTAGACTGTACGTAAGTTCCTGGCCAGGTCGATGGCCGTGTCCAAGATTTCTACGAATGCCCCACAAAATCCCCTCATTGTAGGGCAGGCTGTATGAATGCCATAAGAACAACATAAGAACTATGCAAGATGTTGTCCATAAGTATGCCTCAAGAACACCTTAAGTTGTTCTTGAGGGCCCCTTACAGCTGTTGTGGGATACACCGCACAAATCCCTGTTTGTACAGAGATTCGTACGTCATTCGTGCGACATTTGTGCCAACAAAATGTGCCGAAAGCCATAAGATCTTCCTACCAACAACTTGAGAATGCCGTGAGGTGCCCAAAAAGTTTCCTAAGATGGCAGTAAATATGCCTTAGGAAAATCCCAAAGCACCATTACTAAGAATGTACAGTAAGAACTCTAGGGCCATTGTACGACAAAAAAGCACCTCATTTCTCAAGAATGCCTCAAGTTGCTCTTGTGAATTGAACGGCAGCTGTAAGAAACTGTGCCCCCCTCCATGAATGTCTGCGAACTCCAGAATTCATAGGAACTGGGAGATTTTTACAAACCCATCGTTCATAAGAATCTTTGTGACCATAGCTTCAGTCAACTGCATTCAAGTATTTTTTACTTCTGAAAAGTTTCACCATTCATCCAAATGGCTTTGTCATTCATTAATGAATGTACAGAAAGATGTAAACAGACATACATATGCTATGTTCAATATGTTCATTCATTCCCTATATAGTGTACTATATAGTGAATCAGCCATTTTGTAGTGCAGGTCAAAATCTCAACTGAAAATTTCATTCACTATATATTGCACTCAAAATATCTCGTAACACATTTTGAAAAGTAGTGCATAACCGATGGCCCATACATTAGCCAATGTATCTCAAAATGCAATGCACAGCCAACGGAACAGTGAGAGGAGAGCGCGTTCACTTTGTTTCCTGGAAATCTGTGGGTGTTTTCCTGGTAAATTTGCAACTTTTGTCATAAATTATTGATTTTTTCCATGTATGCTTGTTGCTTCATGCTTTTATATTTGCAGTGTTTGCTATGATAAATTTGAGTTTTGTTGTTGTTGTCTGAAACTTTTTTTTCTGAAAATTTGTGACTTTTTTCACATTTCTCTATATATATTTCAGAATTTCCTTATACACTGACATTTTACAGGCAACTTTGCAACATTTCTCTTGAAACTTTGCTATTTTTATTCATAGATTTGCAACTTTTTTATGGTATTTCTGCAGCTTTTTTACACATAAATTTGTACTATTTACTCTTTACATACAGTATACATTTGTTAGGTTGTTTTCAGCTTTTTTTTTAACCAACAGGGATCCAATGATTATGGGAAAAAGAGCCACATGTGGTTCTGGCCACAGGTTGCAGGCCCCTGGTCTAAGGCTTTGCTACTCTGCAATGATTGTTAAACACCCATCTAGGGGGAAAGGAGCACAAGATAAGTAGTATGGAGTTCCCTCTCAAGTCTTCAAGATGGGATTTGTCGTATGCCCAATGCATATGCCAGATCACACCTGCAGTTACTATGTTCATTGATACCGTAACTCCCTCTCGTGTAGTATTACTTAATTATACAAAAACAATAAAGTGTAGGTATGTTCATATTTAATAGACCAAAATATGTGTTGGGGTGTCCTAACTTTTTCACTTGACTTTAATTATTTTCTGACTGATGGAGAACTTCACCATCTTCACTGAAGAGACTGTTCCATGTGTTGGGCCTCTGAGGAAAGAAGTGGTCTCCATGGTAACTCTGCAGTAATCCGAAGAGCACAGAAACTATTTTTAAGCACAACAGAACCTGAACTGGAAGCCCAGTAATACAGCAGAACCCCGAACCAAACCCTGAACTTTGAACCAGAACACACAACAGAAAATCCTGGATCCTGCACCAGAATTTGAAACCAAACCCTGAACCTAGATCCAGGAGTGGAATTCTCATTTAAACTGTTTGAAGTTGTGGCAGCCATCTTAGTCGTCCCACTCGGTTTGTACATTTGTTGCCTTCCTGTTGTGATGGCTCGGGTGCTATTGTGATTCCCAGCATGCTTGTTAGTGTGCTGCTCTCTGATTGGTTGAGGCAGTGAGTGTTAATTTTGTTGTTGTACTTATGACAAATGGACCAGTAGGAGATTAAATATTTATTCGGTCTTCAGAATTGCAGGAGAAATGCTCAGATTCAGTTTCAAAGCCATGAGAATGTCCATGTCTTTTCAAACACTTTTAAATACTAGGTTACTGTTAGGAGAGCATTATCATCACATATTCATATAATGTAATATTTATATTTTATAATTATAATATTTGTGTTAAACTTAGTACTTTAAGAAATAATGAAGAATTTGACTATTTTTTTATATGGCCAAAATGTTCAGATTTAATTCAGGACCTTTTAAACATTTTTAGCTTGTAAACTATGGGGCTACATTACAGCAGTGCAATCCATAATCAGTTGTCTGAGGTGCAGGGTGCATTTATGGGCATTTTCAAGTTCATTTCGCTATTGCATCATCGCAGAAATTAATTTTGCACCAGACACAAAGTGCAAAGAGGCTGTCCTAATGCTCTTAATTATTCAGAGGTGTGGTTGGGGTGTTTGTTCATTCATTCATTCCCCTAAAAAATGAATACATTAATGTCTAATCTATAGACTGCAATGGTGTCTACAATTAAAATGAAAATGTGGATGGAATAAAAAACTATTAAGTGTGTCATATTGTAATTAAAATGACGGATGATTGGATTATAACTGCTACAACTCTGTCCAATAAAATAACAGAAAATCCCAGTGCATGCCATGTTTCCTCATGTGCTCTTGTTAGTAGGAGCTGCACAATTTCCAAACATGCCGTTGAAATAGCATTAACAATGCCTTATGACAACAGACCTCTTTTTTTCCTGATCAGAAGCACATTATCATAAAATGCACCAAGATGTAGATGCACATGAGACTGCGTGCTGCCACACCTCTTTGAAATGATCGCTACTCCCCCCAGTGCAAATCCAGCGCTGGGGGGAGCAGCATTAGATGGAATGCTACAAATCGTGAACACTGCACTGATGGAAACTAACAAAAGCATTGGCACAAGGTGGGATGCATGGTGCACAAACATGCTGTTGATCACCATAATAGGGCCCTTTATTTTTATGGTAAACATGTGAATGAATGGATAAAATGAGACCTGAAAGTCTGGATCATGTGTAACAGTGTATTCAGACCAAACATGACATTTTTTCCCATCTTCAATATATCCACTATTCCTCCTCTGCACATGTCCAAATCATCTCAGCCTTGCCTCGCTTACTCCGTCTCCAAACCACTCAACCTGAGCTGTCCTTCTGATATACTCATTTCTAATCCTGTCCCTCCTCATCACTCCCAGTGAGAATCTTAGCATCTTCAACTCTACCACCTCCAGCGCTGCCTCCTGTCTTTTGTTGCCACCATCTCCAAACCATACATCATAGCAGGTCTCACTACCATTGTGTAAATCTTCCCTTTCACTCTAGCTGCTATCCCTCTGTCACAAATCACCCCTGACACTTGTCTCCACCTACTCCACCCTGCCTGCACTCTCTTCTTCACCTCTCTTGTGCATTTCCCATTGCTTTGGATGGTTGACCCCAGGTATTTAAACTTATCTACCTTCACTACCGTTACTCCTTCCATCTTCACCATTACACCTGCCTCCCTCATTCACACTCATGTATTCTGTCTTGCTTCTACTGACTTTCATTCCTCTTTTCTCCAGAGCATACTTCTACCTCTCCGGGTTCTCTTCCACCTGCTCCCTACTTTCACTACAGCTCACAATGTCATCTACAAACAACATGGTCCACGGAGACTCCTACCTGACCTTGTCTGTCAGCCTGTCCATCACCATGGAAAAAAGAAGGGGCTCAGAGCTGATCCCTGATGTAACCCCACCATCAATCAATCAATCTGTCACTCCTACAGCACACCTCACCACCCTTTAACTGTCCTTGTACATGTTCTGCATCACCCTGACATACTTATCTGCCACTCCTGATTCCTCATACAGTATCACACTTTCTCTCTTGGTACCTTATCATATGTTTTGTCTAGATCCACAAAGACACAGTGCAACTTCTTCTGACCTTCTCTATGCTTCTCCATCAACACTCTTAGAGCAAACATTGTATCTGTAGTACTCTTTTTTTGGTATGAAACCATACTGCTGGTCATTGATGGTCACCTCTCTTCTTAACCTGGCTTCAACAACTCCCATATCTTCATAGTGTGGTTGATCAACTTTATGCATCTAGTTACTACAGTTCTGAGCATCACCCTTCTTGAAAATCAGTACCATGATCTGGTTAAAAAGCCCACTGACATCACTCCTAAACATCCCCATACCTCCACAGGTATGTCATCTGGACCAACCGCCTTTCCATTCTTCATCCTATTCAAAGCTGCCCTCACTTCTGCCTTGTTAATACTCTGAACTTCCTTGTTCACTATCTTTCCTTAATCCATCCTCCTCTCTCTCTCATTTTCTTGTCATCAGCTGCTCAAAGTACTCCTTCCACCTTTTCAACACACTCTCGTCATTTGTTAGTACATTACCATTTCTGTCCTTAATCAGCCTAACCTGCTGCACATCTTTTCCAGCTCGAGCTCTCTGTCTAGCCAATTGATACAAGTCCTTTTCTCCTTCCTTAGTGTTTAGCCTCTCATACAACTCACTATATGCCTTTTCTTTTGCCTTTGCTACATCTCTCTTTTCCATACGCCTATATTTCAAGTACTCCTGTCTACTTTCTTCATCTCTCCGACTATTCCACTTTTTCTTTAACAACCTCTTCATTTGAATACTTTCCTGTACCTCCTTATTCCACCACCAAGTCTCTTTGTCTCCTGTTCAGAGGATGCACCACATACCTTTCTAGCCATTTTTGAGACACATCTTACTGAAAGTCACTTAATCACCTCATTAATTTCAGTCTTCACCTAGCCATACATACCTGCTTTGTTGTAAAAGTTCCAGAAAAGCCAGAAATGCCCATGTCCACAACAATATTTAGATGTTAACTCAGTTGAATGAATTTTACTCTGGAGTTCAGGTGCTGATAAGCTTTCAGACACATCATGAGAAATTTTCACCCAAGTTCTGTTTTCATTCACCAATGTGAATTTGAACTGATTTGTATCTGTTGTTTGTACTCACACCCAATGGAGGCTCCATGTTTGGTCGGAACAATGTGAACGGTCATACCCACCTACTGTATATCTCAAGACTTAGGCAGATTTTCATTTTTTTGTGTTTTGGGGGAAAATGGGATACATCATGTGCATTTATTTATTAAAATGTGCAAGCATAAATGGAAATACAGTATACAAAGTGCAAATATAATTTGTACAATTCTAACAAGCTTGTAAGTCAATATTTGGTCTGACCAGCTTTGTTCTCCAGTGCAGCCTGAACCCTCTTAGCTAAGCTTTTTTATAATTTCTTTAAGTGGTCTTCAGGAACAGCGCTGCAGGCTTCTTGAAGCTCTTCTTTGGATGTTTGGCTGACTTGGTTTTTTGTCAAGCTGATCCCACATTTCAAATTTGGATTCGTCACTCCATCAGACCTGTGTCCTGATTTTCATTCCGCTAGTTGTGTAATCTGGCACACCTCAGCCTTTTCTCCCATGTTTCCCTTCCGAAACAATGGCTAGCCACTTTTCCACTGAGACCATTCTGATAAGGTTGACAAGACACTCCCCCCCCCCCCCACAAAAAAAGAAACAAAAAAAAATCTGTAAGCAAAATATAAAGAAATGAGGTGGTTTCCTAAAACTTTTGCACAGTACTGTACTCATGTTGACCTAAATTTACCAGAGATTACATGAATAATGTGTTTCATTGAATTGTTCTGTTTTTTTTATCTCTTTAACTGTTTCCTGTTTTGCTGTATTGACCTGTTCACCAATGTTTACCTGTTTTCCCGTGTTTACCCAAGTTACCTGTGACTACTTTACTTGCCTGAGTTTTTCTGCTTTACCTGTTAACCTACATTTACTGTACTTGTGCTTAACTGTGATTACCCAAATTCATCAGATTTCCTGTTTATCTTCCTTCATGTGTTTACTCTCGTTACATGTGTTTCCTAAATTTTTCCCATGTTTGACTAAGTTCTCCTGTGTTTATTGACTTGACCCAAGTTGACCTGTGTTACTTGTACTTCCTGTCACCACAGTGGCTGCATGCAGCTCTGAAAACAATCAGAGAACGCCTGTAAATACAAAATGCTGATGAGCCAATCGGGGCGTGTCCCTGCTGTGTCTGTGTGTTGTTGCATGTGATGAGTTATTAAATCGGATTCAGCATCTTCATCTGAATGTTAAAAAAAAACAAAACCTGAAACATCCCTTATCCTGAATGTGAACTTGTGACATATTGTACAAACTCAAAGTGCTGCTATAAAAAGAGCTGATGGTGGATGCTGCATGCTCTGTATGTCGAATAAACAGTGATGAAACCTTACCCCGGATTTACTATCTCTGTCCTTTGACACGTTCAGATTTTAGGATACGCTCATCATGGCAGAGCAACCCAACAATGTATGAAGTAAGGAGCTTCTACAAAATAAGTTAAGGACAAGTATATGTGGTGGTCACAAATACCATTACAAATGGCTGCCGTAGGACAATCCAGCATTCGTAGACCATTCGTAGGTTTGTGGCCAGGTAGATGGTCTTATCCAAGATTTCTATGAACGCCCCATGAAAACCCCTCACTATAAGGTGGCCGTATGAATTCCATAGGAACAATGTAAAGCTACGGTCACAACGATTCTTATGAATGATGGATTTGTAAGAATCTCCCAGTTCCTATGAATTCTGGAGTTCGCAGACATTCGTGGAGGGGGGCATAGTTTCTTATGGCTGCCATTCAATTCACAAGAGCAACTTGAGGAATTTTTGAGAAATGAGGTGCTTTTCTGTCATACAATGGTCCTAGAGTTCTTGGGTTCCTCATGAGGGTGCCTTGGAATCTTACTACGGCATACTTACTGCCATCTTACAAAAAATGTTTGTGGTAGCGTGGCTGTATGGCATTCCTATGTGCAACTCACGGCACTCTCAAGTCATTGGTAAGAAGATCTTACTGCTTTCAGCACATTTTGTCGGCACAAATGTCGCTCAAATGACGTACTTCCACCTTATGAGTGCCTCACTACTGCCTTACGCATGCTGTACGAATCTCCATATGAACAGAGATTATTAAGCGGCCCTCAAGAGCAATTTATGGTGTGGTCACAAACAACTTGTCTTAAGGTGTTCTTGAAGCATGCTTATGGCCAGCATCTTTTGTAGTTCTTATAATGTTCCTATGGCATTCATATGGCCGCTCTACAATGTGGGGTTTTCGTGGCGCGTTCATAGAAATCTTGGACAAGACCATTGACCTGGCCACAAACTTACGAACAGTCTATGAATGCTGGATTCTCTTACTGCCGCCTTAAGGAGGCCGTACAAAATGGTCCAAAAATTGTTCGTATGGTGTTCACAGCCATTTGTAATGGTATTTGTGACTGTAGCTTAAGAATTACGCAAGATGTTGGCTGTAGGTATGCCACAAGAACACCTTAAGTTGTTCATATGGAGATTTGTACATTTTGCATAAGGCGGTAGTGAGGCGCTCATAAGGTGGAAGTATGTCATGCTGAAAAAAATGTGCCAAGAGTCGTTAGATCTTCCTACCAACAACTTGAGTGTACTGCCAGTTGCTCAAAAATTTTCATAAGATGGCAGTTAAGTATGCCGTAGGAAGATCTCAAAGCACCCTTATGAAGAACGTACAGTAAGAACTCTAGGGCCATTGTACAACAGAAAAGCACCTAATTTCTCAAGAATGCCTCAAGTTGATCTTGTGAATTGAACAGCAGCCGTAAGAAACTTTTCCCCCCTCCGCAAATGTCTGCTAAATCCAGAATTCTTAGAAACTGGGAGATTCTTACAAACCCATCATTCATAAGAATCTCTGTAACTGTAGCTTAAGGGTGCCGAAAAGTGGGACATACTGGTCCCATTTTCATCAATGAAAACCCAAATAGTTTTGTACTGTCAGGAATCCAGGGAGGTCAGAGAATCCATAGTCTCAGCTGAGCAGGTAACACAGTGTCTGATGGTCCCACTGCGGCAGATGAGTCTGTACAAGAGGAGCTGAACTTAGGGAAGCTCATCTTGACATTGGCATTGATCCCCTTCACACACACATTGGTACTACTGCATTAGCAAAGACTTCACTGTCCCCACTTAGATGGTCTCACATTTGCACTGCTCACATTGAGCTATAGGCCCTCCTCTTGCAGCTCATTATACTATCTCCATAGCAACAGGGATGGTGACAGATTTTGAGGTAGAAGTCCAAACAAACATGTTTGCCCGACTTCGTATCTGATAAAAACCTAAACCCTCTCACCATCTGAAATCAGGCTTAAAGAATTGAACATAATGTGTGATATTGTGTGTGCACGCCCTGTATACCTAGTTTAAATGTGGACCTGGTCTGGTCTGTGAACAGAGGGACAGGGGACCACCACATCAGTGGAAGTGGGCTCTGGTATTCAGAAAGACACACAGCCCTCTACTGCTCTCACCCCCTTTATTGCCATTCTTCATTTCCTGGAGGCCATCCAGCAGCCTTTGTGTTACCATGGCAACAACAGTCAGGAATATGGTGTGTATGTGCTTTTACTGTTTGAACAGCTTTCTGTTTTTATAATTTTCAGTCGCTTATTTGGAAAGCATCTGTGTGGACTGAGCACCCTCTGCAGGCTGAAACACTTAATGTCAGACTTTGGAGGAGACTTTAACGCTCACTGGACCTCATGCATGAACAGCCAGTACTAACAGATTTGTTTGTAAATGTGACGTACAGTCAATCCACCAATAATGCAGGTACTAAGAACATTTAGGAACGGTCCAGACCAGTCAGCATGTCCATGTGGGCCCCACCAAATGTTAAATCTGGGATGTCTATGGGTCCCATGCAGGTTTATCTATGGGTTCCATGTTGGACCCATCTGTGTTTGCCCACATAGACTTTACCCATTTACCTTTTTTCAACTTATTTTCTCATAAATGTGCTATTTTCTTGTAAATTTGTGACTTTCCCCCCAATTTGATTGATTTCCCTTGAAAATTTGACAATTTCTCATAAATTTGCAACTTTTTTCACTGTAAACGCACAACTTTCTCTCCATAGACCTTTTTCCTTGTAAATTTGCTACTATTATTTTGTAAATTTGTCACTTTTTTCTTATAAATTTTCACATTTTTTCTCATAAATTTGTGACTTACTTCTCACAATTTTGCCGATGGCGCCAGTGTTACTGAAATCTGCTCACCCATATTAAACCTATCTGAAGCCCAGATGGGTTTAAAGCAGGTAAACAGATTACCTGCTCACCTGTACCACAGGTAAAGTCCATGTGGGCAAACACAGATGGACCTGCAGACAGACCCTCATGGGACCCATAAGACAGCCCAGATTTAACCTTTTGGTGGGCCCACAAGGACATGCTGGCTGGGTCTAATCTTAGTTTTCACTAACTGATTCTATTGTGGCAAGAGGAAGAAACACACAGGAGACAAAGGTGGGTTTTTATCTTTACTCCTCAACTGCCACCAAACAACTAACAGTGAACAATCCTGGACTCCAAAACACCGGGAAACACAAACCACGACCCCCAACCCCAAATCCCACTGGGTGAGAGGTGCTTCTTCAGTCTGCCACACAGCCACCCTCCCTTCCCGAACACCCAGAGGGGACTCCTGGTCAAAAACGCTGTACTTATGCTCGCCATCCCACAGCTTACGACTGCAAAACACGAGGGGCTGCCACGCCCCTGCCACGCGCTGCTCAACCACTGCCCCCACGGCTACGTCAGAGGCATCTGTTGCCAAACCTATGGGTGCCGTTGGCACAGGGTGAGCAAGTAGTGCTGCGTTTGCAAGGGCAGACTTGGCTCTGTCAAAAGCTTGGACCCATTTGGGAGTCCAGGTGACAGGGTCATTGGCTTTTTTTTTTTAGCCTCAGAGCCTTATAAAGCAGTTGCAGGAGGTGGGCAGCACGAGGGAGGAAGCAACTGTAAAAATTTGCCATGCCCAAAAATTCCTGCAGTGTGTTAATGAAATCCGGATGGGGAAATTCTGCCACCACTTGAACCTTAGAAGACAACGGAATCACACCTCGCGACGAAATGCAGTGGCCTAAGAAGCCAGTCACCGGCAGACCAAACTGACACTTAGCCGGGTTGACGATCAGGCCGTGTTCTTCAAGGCACCCAAAAACTTGTTTGAGGTGCGACAGATACTCTTTGGCTGATGGACTGGCCACTAATATGTCATAGAGGTAGACAAACATGAATGGGAGGTCACGTAACACCGAGTCCATCAACCTCTGAAATGTTTGGGCTGCACCTTTAAGGCCAAATGGCATGCGCAGGAATTCAAAAAGCCCAAACAGGGTAATTACCACAGTCTTGGGGACGTCCTCCATGCGCACGGGAACCTGGTGACGACGGTGCACCAGATCCACCTTTAAAAAAAATGGCAGAGCCCACCAAACGCACGGAAAAATCTTGGATGTGCAGAATAGGATAACAGTCATTAGCGGGGACATTGTTAAGCTGATGAGAAAAATCACCACACGGCTGCCACAACCCATCCGCCTTAGGTACCATGTGAAGCAGCGAGGCCCATGGGCTGTTAGAACACCTCACTATTCCCAAATGTTCCATAATGGTGAACTCCTCTTTCGCTATGGCCAACTTAACCGTGTCGAGGTGTCGCGCACACGCAAAAATCAGCAGTCCCGCAGTGGGGATGACATGTTCCACACTGTGCTTAGTAGCCACGATGGAAAAAGCAGGCATTGTAAGTGACGGAAAATTTGTCAGCAAACGCAGAAAAACATTATCTGATGCTAAAAAGTTCACGTGTGACAACAGCCCAGCTCCCCCAGCCTCACACAGAAAAGTGGCAAAAGACAAAGCATCAATCAAACGGTGGTTAGCAGCATCAACAAGCAAACCATTTGCACACAGAAAATCCGCACCAACAATAGATACTGTAATGGAAGTGATTACAAAGTCCCACTCAAAACTGTGCCCCTGGAAACAAAGTCACAGACCTTGTGCCAAATGTCTCAATGGAAGAACCGTTAGCTACACTCAAACGCGGGCCGTTGCCCGCCGCCGGTCTGTCCGTGCTGGTTGGTGGGAGCAGGCTTTTTTGTGAGCCAGAGTCCATTAGGAAATGTCTCCCTGAGAGAGAGTCTTTAATGAAGAGCAGCTCACCTTGTCCACCAGCGCCCACAGCTGCTACTGAGCGCTGGCTCTGGAGTTTTCCCATCGTCTCAAATGTGCATGGAGGAACGCATTGCTTAGCCTTGCTGCCAAACTGCAGGTGGAAGAAACACAGACCGTTCCCGCATCGTCTCCGGGTCACCACTCCAGCTACCACCGCCAGGTCCGCATCCTCCACCATGGGTTGCAGGATATCCGATGCCCCGCTTTGCACAGCAAACTGCCTGGTAACCAGCAGGACCTAATCAGCTTCCTTGGCTAAAGCTCGGTAGTCACATGCGGGGAGTTAGCCAAAACCGCATGCATAGGCGGCGGTAGCTGGCGCAGGAATATGTGTGGAAACAGGAAACCACCTTTGTCCGCTCCAAGCAGTGATAGTATTCTGTCCATAAGGTCCACAGCCGTGCTGCCACCCAAGCCTGACAGGGAGAAAATTTTTTCTGCTCTTTCCGCGGTCGATAGACTATACCTCCGAAGCAGGAACTGTTTGATGCGGCCTATTTATCATGCTGTGGGGGTGCGCGAAGTAACTGCATGACACTCCATGTGGACTGCTGATCCAGTGCAGCAACGACCAAGTAATACCTGGTTTCATCTGCAGTGATTCCTCGCAGGTGGAACAGCGCTTCGATATGCTGGAACCACGAAGCCGGGTCACTCTGCCAAAACTCTGGAAGCTTCACAGCTGCGGTGCAAGCGGCCGGCTGTGAGGGTCGGGGTGACGCGGCTGACGAGGAAACGCAGTTTTCTTCTGTCAGACATGCTCAAATCAGGGTCACCAATGTGGCAGGAGGAAGAAACACACAGGAGATGATGATGGGTTTTTATCTTTACTCCTCAACTGCCACCGAACAACAAACAGTGAACACTCCCGGACTCCAAAACCGGGAAACACAAACCACGCCGCCCCAACCCCAAATCCCACTGGGTGAGAGGTACCTCTTCAGTCTGCCACACTATATTTTATTTGTTGGAATCAAGTATGAGTGTAAACCCTTTAAACTTAATTACTTGACAAGATTATATACTTTGAATCAAGTTGTTAAAATTTAAATAACTAATAATAATTAAAAGCAGTATCATTCCATCAACATCCAAAAGATGCAAAGATGCATTCTAAATGCTGGGGTAGCGCACGACTCTATTATAGTTGAGAATAGCTGTAGTGGGGATGCATCAGTAGCCAGTGTTGGATGTAGTTACTCAAAAAAGTAATCCATTACCAATTACTAGTTACTTTTTAAAAAATGCAATCCCTTACTTTACTTAATTACTCATTGTCAAAAGTAATCAATTACAGATTACTTCTGGATTACTTTCGGATAGCATAAGATAAGATAAGATAAGATAAGCCTTTATTAGTCCCACAACGGGGAAATTCCAGGATTGCAACAGCACAGGGATAGCAACACTCAGAGCAACAATCAGAAGGCAAGAAAAAAACAAGCAAGCAAGAGCAGCTAATATACATATGTACATATTACTATAAAATATATATATACACACACACAGACACACAGTGCAGAGCATTGTAGCTGGATGGAATAAATATATGAATATATAAACACACAGTGCGGAGCATTGTAGCTAGATGGAATAAATATATGAATATATAAACACCCACAGTACGGAGCATTGCAGCTACGTGGAATAAATATGTAAATATATAAACACACACAGCGCGGAGCAATGTAGCTAGATGGAATAATATGTAGATATATAAACACACAGTGCGGAGCACTGTAGCTAGATGGAATAAATATATAGATATATAAATATAAACACACCCAGTGCAGAGCATTGTAGCTAGATGGAATAAATATGTAAATATATAAACACACACAGTGCAGAGCATTGTTGCTAGATGGGATGAAACAGCATAACCGTCTACTTAGTTATCCTACATGATATGATTATGTGCCCATACATATTCTCACCCTCCATAGTGACCGGTATTTTCCTAGTTGTATGCCGGAGGGGACCATTGTGTAAGTCTATTGCATCTTTTGCATTCAAAAAACTATTAGTTTTGTGGTAGACTGCAAGTCTAATTTAAAACATTACTGGCACATGCCTCTAGGGGGAACTACCTGTATTGTTCAGCACTACTACTAAGGGGACACATTAGAACAAGAGTGTAAAAAAACCCCGCGCAGAATCCATTGTTCAGTCATTGTCGTGTGTGTTGCAGAATAAATGGCAAGAGTTAGCCAAAGAAATAACTCAAGTGTGATCATTGCTACACGGTAGGATATCACACAATTGGCGACGAGGATTAAAAAAAAAAATTAGCGGCGAGAAACAGAGAACATTGCAAGTGTGGCGAACTCAAGTGACTCCAGTAATTCGAGTGCAAGTTCAGAGGAGGAAAACGAGGTTTCCCCACCACGACGAGCAATGGCGGCTGTAATCGGAACGGTAACCCCTTTTGATAACTCGACTCAGTCATGGGAAGAATATAGTGAAATGTTGGACTTTTTCTTCGAAGCTAATGATATTGAGGAGCCAGACAAACGGAAGGCTGTACTGTTGAGTGGAGTTGGTGCAACTACTTACAGCTTGTTGAGAAATTTAATAAGCCCTGCATTACCGAAAGATAAAACGTACGACCAGCTTACTGCTGAGCTTCAGAAGCACTTCAGCCCCAAACCGAGTGAAATCGTGCAACGATTCAAATTTAATTCACGCATAAGGAGGAACACTGAGTCCATAGCAGAGTATGTGGCAGAATTGAGGAAATTAGCACTGCACTGTGATTACAAAGACTCATTGGAAGAAATGTTAAGAGACAGACTTGTGTGTGGAGTGAATGATGACCGAATGCAACGGCGACTTTTATCTGAAACAAAACTCACTTTTGCAAAGGCTTTGGAATTATGCCAAGCGATGGAAACAGCGTCTAAAGATGTGAGAGAAATGCAAGGGAAGCTAACAGAGGACACAGCAACGCATGTTCGTGTGCCTAAGACCCAAGTAGGTGTCCACAAAGTGTCGACTGACAAAACTCAGCGCAAATTCCCCAGTTGTTATCGCTGCAAAGGCCAGCACAATGCCGCCGAGTGCAAATTTGCCACTGAGCTGTGTCATAATTGTGGCAAGCGAGGGCACATTAAGAAAGCATGTAGAACAAAGGTGGGCAATGCACAGGTGCAGAAGGCAACAGTTAAAGGGCAAAAGAATGAAAACAAGGGCCCAGGAAAGGAACAGCGAGCGAATCAACTTAGAGGGGAGGGAGAAAGTGATACAGAAGACATGGGTTTTCACACAATTTACAACATGTCAGAGGAGCTGACCAAGGTAGCGCCCATCACGCGTACCATGAATGTTAATGGAATGAAAGTAACATTTGAAGTTGATACAGGCTGTGGAGTAACCATATTAAGTAAACAGCAATATACACAACTGTGGAAGAAAACAGACACAGCAGAATTTAATCCCTGTTCGTTAAAATTAAAAACATACACAGGAGAGAAGCTAGACGTGCTAGGCATGGCACAAGTGAAGGTGCAACACGAAAACAAAGAAAAGGACTTACCTGTAGTAGTAGTTGGGGGCGAAGGACCAAATCTACTAGGGCAAAGTTGGCTACAAGAACTGGCCATGATTGATCAGTTGGTGAATAAGGTGGAATCTCAGCCCAAATTGCAGCTGGAGGAGATCCTCGAAAGACACGCTGAGGTGTTCAAAGAAGGCTTAGGACAGCTAAAAGGTGTCACTGCAAAGATTAATGTGGACAAGGAGGCCCAACCACGATTCTGCAAACCCCGACCGGTGCCCTATGCAGTCAAGCCACTGGTTGAAAGCGAGCTACAGAGGCTGCTGGATGACAAGATCATTGAGCCAGTGCAGGTTGCAGAATGGGCGGCGCCCATAGTCCCAGTGAGAAAGCCGGATGGCTCCATTAGAATATGTGGAGATTACAAACTCACTGTCAATCGAGCATCACGGGTGGATCAGTATCCAATTCCTAAAGTGGAGGACCTCTTCGCACAGCTGAATGGCGGCCGACACTTCACGAAATTAGACATGAGTCACGCTTACCAACAGGTAGTCCTGGAAGAAGAATCAAGAAAGTATGTAACCATCAATACACACAAAGGCTTATATACCTACACACGCTTACCATTTGGAGTAGCTTCCAGTCCTGCTATATTCCAGAGAACTATGGAGGGCATCCTAGGTGGAATTCCGAATGTTGCCATTTATTTGGATGACATCCTTTGTACAGGACCAAATGAACAAGAACATCTGAAAACGCTGGAGGAAGTGCTTCAACGGTTGGAGAAAAGCGGTCTGAGGTTGAAAAGAAGCAAGTGTGAGTTCATGGGAAAAGAGGTGGTGTTCCTAGGCCACAAGATCAACGCCAGTGGTCTACACCCTCTGACAGACAAAGTGGAAGCCATTGCGGAGGCGCCTGAGCCACAAAATGTTACTGAGTTAAAAGCCTACCTGGGCTTGTTGAACTATTACCATAGGTTCCTCCCAAAGCTCTCCACGCTGCTGGCACCACTACATACCTTACTTAAGAAGGAAGAAAAATGGTCATGGGGGGTCAAGCAGCAGAAGGCGTTTGAAGAGTCCAAAGCGCTACTTCAGTCCTGTAGTGTGTTAGTGCACTATGATTCAAACAAACCACTCATCCTGGCGTGTGACGCATCACCCTACGGTGTGGGAGCTGTACTCTCTCATCGTATGGAGGATGGCTCAGAGAGACCCATAGGGTTCGTCTCAAGAACTCTTAGTGCAGCTGAGAAAAACTACTCCCAGCTAGACAAGGAGGGCCTTGCAGTAGTATTTGGTGTAAAAAAGTTCCACAAATACCTGTACGGGAGACAGTTCGCTATAGTGACTGACCACAAGCCACTAATTTCACTGTTCAGTGAAATGAGAGCCATACCCCAGATGACATCTCAGAGAATTCAGAGATGGGCCGTTACATTAGCAGCGTATGAGTACACCATCGTTTACAAAGCCGGACGGGACCATACGAATGCTGACGCGATGAGTAGGCTACCCTTGGATGGAGGAAGAGACAGCACGCCTGAGGAGGAGGAGAGAGTGCTATTGTTTGAAGATATCGGCGTGCCCCTGGTGAACGCACAACAAATAAAGAAGTGGACAGACAAAGACCCTGTTCTAGCAAGAGTGCGAGAATACATCTTGCGAGGATGGCCGAAGATGAACAGTCCTGAGTTCATTCCCTATGCCCGACGACAGGATGAGCTCAGCACCCAGGAAGGTTGTATCCTGTGGGGAGGACCCGTGGTTGTTCCACCACCTGGTCGGAATGCCTTACTGCAACAACTACACCAAGCACACCCTGGCATCACTCGCATGAAAGCGTTGGCGAGGAGTTACATGTGGTGGCCCAACATGGATGCAGAGGTGGAGGCGCTTGTGAAGTCATGTGTGGCATGCCAGGAGAACAGGAACAGTCCTCCAGCAGCCCCACTACATCCCTGGGAAGTTCCAGATAAACCATGGAGAAGAATTCACATTGACTACGCAGGTCCATGGATGGGAAGAATGTTCCTGATCATAGTTGACGCATACTCAAAGTGGATCGATGCATATTCTGTGAGTAGCTCTACTTCTACTGTTACCATTGAATGTCTTAGAAAGAGTTTCAGCCAACATGGCATACCTGAAATCATAGTATCAGATAACGGTACATGTTTTACGAGTGAACAGTTCCAAGAGTTTTCTGAAAAGAATGGCATACGTCACATCACAACTGCGCCATACCATCCTTCTTCTAATGGCTTAGCCGAGAGGGCCGTGCAGACGTTCAAGTCACTCATGAAAAAGATGGCAGGAGACTCTATTGAAACCCGAATGTCGCGAGCTCTGTTCAGCTATCGAATAACACCCCAATCTACAACTGGCAAGTCACCAGCTGAGCTGTTGTGTGGAAGGAAGTTGAGGTCAACATTTGACTTAATACATCCAGACTTCAGAAACAAAGTGCATGACAAACAAGAGAAACAAAAAGGTTATCATGACATGCATGCTAGAGAGAGAATACTGAGAGAAGGAGACGTGGTCTACACCCGCAACTTTGGCTCAGGACCAGCCTGGGTACCAGGAGAAATAACAGAAAAGACAGGCCCTGTGTCATTCAAGGTGACATTAGGCCATGGACAAGTGGTGAGGCGACACATCGACCAAGTTCGTGGTAGGAGCTCCATTCCCCTGCCGATGGCACCAGAGGTGTTGTCTGACACCCATTCTGAGGAGAGCATCAACGAACCACCACTTCAGGTGATACCTGAGGTACCCGTCTCTGCAGATTCTATGGGCAGCACTACAGCAGCCGAAACAGTGGAGCAGTCTGAGTCTTCACCTGCAGTTGGCTCACCCGCCGTGAGAAGATCTCAGCGAGCTAGGAAAACTCCAGACTACTTGAAGGACTATACTTAGTCAGTAGTGAGTTCCCCAGCCACAGGACAAGAATGCGTCCTGGAACCTCACTGGGATGCGGTAGTCAAACCAATTCCCCAGTTAGACTGTTATGTGTGTTATACATGTGAAAAAAAAAAGAGAGAAAGAAATTATGTGTATGGCACATGTGTTTAAGAAGTTAAAAAGTAACTGTGATAGTTTAGGGTTAAAAGGGGAGTTCCAGGATGTCTAGTATAATTGGCTAGTGTAATTAAGAGTAGTTTAATCTAGAGGGGAGGGATGTGGTAGACTGCAAGTCTAATTTAAAACATTACTGGCACATGCCTCTAGGGGGAACTACCTGTATTGTTCAGCACTACTACTAAGGGGACACATTAGAACAAGAGTGTAAAAAAACCCCGCGCAGAATCCATTGTTCAGTCATTGTCGTGTGTGTTGCAGAATAAATGGCAAGAGTTAGCCAAAGAAATAACTCAAGTGTGATCATTGCTACACGGTAGGATATCACAAGTTTGTTACGTTTTTTTGCTATCTCTGCGAGCAGCCCTGCTTAGGTTGTACAGTCTGACAGCCGTTGGTAGGAAGGACCTACGAAACCTCTCGGTTGTGCACCTGGGATGATGTAGTCTGCTGCTAAATGAGCTCCTCAGTGCATTCAGTATGAATGCACTGAGGAACATCAGTGAAATGTACCATATTTCCACATAAGTTAAACAGCAAATGCCCAAACTACATAGCCTATACTAACAAATAAGAGAAAGAAAAAGCTTTTTCACTCTTCTGTCTTAATGTATAATTAAAATCTCTCCGATGGCACTTAACAGAAATGTAAAACAGTACTGGGGGTATGCAAATTTCACAAAATAAAAGCTTGAAAACATTGCACAAAATTATATCCCTTTAATATATTGTGACCAAGTGCAAACTTCCTTTTTCTGCATTAATTAAACCTTCAAAAATGGGCAGTTCCAGCCATTCACATTTGTTTGCTCCGTCATTGGAAGATCAATCTAAGGCTGCATTCACACCAGGATGGTCCGGGAGTCTCAGTTTGACTCGCGGGGGATGGCGAGAATTTTCACACCTTCGTTTGGTTTGGTTTGCATTCACACAGCACTTCAATTGGTGAGCTCCGTTTGGCTCCCCCAACCCTCCTCCCCACTCTTTGCCTTTTTCCTTCCCCCACAGGCCAATCACATTCACTCAGCGAGAAACAGGTATAAAGCCTTATTCATGCTGCATTTCCCCTCTAGTCTGCTTTGGTCCGCGTGCGCTTTGGACGAGCCCGGCACACACGTGGCGTTATACATGCTCACTTTTTTCATCTACCCAGGCCAAGCGGTAGATGCATGTGCACAACCATCATTTGTAATTTCACTCCCGCCTGATAGGTAGCACCACTGCGCTGACGTGCCAGGATTTTCACCAACGAAGAAACGCTGCTTGCTTTCTGCTGCTTGACTTCCCGGTTTTCACTCCATTTTCATGAAGATGCTGCTGCTGCTGCTGAAGTAGTTATGTATGATTCATTTATGCTTATTCTAGTCTTCCACTTCCTCGCTGTCTTCTTCAGCTACTTTGTCTTGGTATGCTGTGCCGATATCGCCACCTCGTGAATGGGACGTTCAGTCTTGTGCATGCGCTTTTCAACATGTTCAGGTCGTGGGCAGGCAGCGCAGTCACAAAATTTGGGCGGCATGCAGTCGTCCGTGGTCGAGCACTGCAGACACTAGCAGAGTGGAGACGATAACGTAAATTTTGTCACACGAGATTTCCGGTTACACGTATGCGGACAGCAGAGGTGCAGCATGAATCCAGCTTAAAGGGGAGGATGGATGGGGGACTGAATGGCTTTTGTCATTTATTGACCACTGTCTCACAGCCAGTATTTTGGCTTTTGTCTCACTCCACATGCGCCGCTGTGCATTTGTGTGATTGTGTGTGTGTGATTGTGTGTGTGATTGTGTGTGTGTGTGTGTGTGTGTGTGCGCGCGTGTGCACACACGCGCGCACGCGTGTGTGTAGTTCTCCAGCCCTGCAAAGGTCATACATGAAGTGGCTTTGGAAGTGGTTAAAAAGAAAAGCTAGTAAATACTGTATTACCATGATTGTTTGCTGTGATGGTTGGTGGTGGGAGGTTGCGCATAATTTCATAGGGTATAGGCATAAAAAAAAAAAAAATTCTATACAAGTTCGGATTGGGATCTGAAAATCACGTAAAAAAACATGGGACAACTCACAGGGGTAAGAGAGGGCCCTCAACACGTAACAAAGTTTGAGGAATTTCCCTCAGAGCCAACACACCATCAAGGCTCCTCTAAGGTCACTAAAAAGGCCTCAGTTCAGGAAGATCTTTTGATAGTTTTTTGTTTTAAAGTTTTATATATCATATTATTAATGTTTTTTATGTTCTTAATGTTCTTACAGTTTTTGAGTAGCATAAAAGAGGGCCACTATACTATTATACTAAATAAGACAATACAATGGAGAAACGGGGTTCAACCAAAATAATCTCATATAATGTAAAAGGGATCCTGAATCCAGTTAAAAGATCCAAGATTCTAGGCAAAATGAAAAAAAGACAAAGCAGGAATAATATTTTTACAGGAGACCCACCTAACAGACTTGGAACACACTAAACTTAATAGACAAGGGTTTAAACTGATCTCTTCATATAAGTCAGGGAGGAGGAGGGGGTAGTGACATTGATCTCAACCAAAATTATATTTGAAAAAAAATCAGAACACAAAGATAAAGAAGGGAGATTTAGCATGGTACTTGGTCGGCTAGAGGGAGAAGATATCACCCTGCTGAATGTATATGCACCTCCAGGGGCTAACTGGAAATTTTATGAAAATGTATTTGACCTAATGATAACTAAAGCCCAAGGTTTAGTGATATGTGGTGGAGACTTCAATCTAAGACTGAATCCGTACTGGGATGCATCAGGTAATTCTCCACATCAAAATAACACTCAAAGTAGAAAAACTCGGATGCTACTAAAAGAAATGGGAATCTGTGACGTGTGGAGGGAATTCAACCCCAGTGTAAAAGATTATACATTTTACTCAGCACCACATTCATCATACTCAAGGATTGACTATTTTTTATGTTTAATAGAGACATTGGAAGAGTAAAAACATGTAAAATAGGACTGATGGATCTCTCTGACCACAGTCCAATCTACATGGACTTAAATATCCAAAAATACACAAATAATACATTTTCTTGGAGGTTAAATTCAAATGTGCTGAAAGGACCACTGAAAGATGAATTGGAGTCAGATATCCTCAGATATTTGGAAGAAAATGATAATGGAGAAGTATCCCCTTTAATACTGTGGGACGCATGCAAAGCTGTAATAAGGGGAAAGATTATTGCAAAACTGGCAATCCAAAAGAAATTGAGACAAGAAAAACTAATCACAGTAGAATCAGAACTTAAGAAACTAGAAAAAGAGCACAAAGACAACACTCATTCTAATGACTCGCTCAAAATTAAGGAAATAAAAAAAAAAACAAATAAACGAGATCTACACAACAGAAATCCAGAAGAAACTTACATTCATTCATTCATCTTCTTCCGCTTAATCCTTTTCGGGTCGCGGGGGGGCTGGAGCCTATCCCAGCATCTTTGGGCAAGAGGCAGGGTACACCCTGGACAGATCGCCAGTCCATCGCAGGGCCAACACAGAGAGACAGACAACCATTCACTCTCACATTCATACCTAAGGACAATTTAGAATCCCCAGTTTGTTTGTTTTTTTATTTAAGTTTTTGTAAAGGGTATACAGGTCGTTACAGCAATGCAGTGTTTACATTTTCATCACATGTTCCCTTATTTTCTGATATCTGACAACATTGGAAGATTAATTCTTACAACACCCCTTTTTTTTTTTTTTAAAGTGAAAGAAAAAGTGAAATTAAAGAGAAAAAAAAACAAAAAACAAATAACAAAAAAAACCAAACAAACCAGTAAAAAACAAACAAAAAGAAAAAGTAAGTAAATAAAGATAAAAGAGCATCTGAGTAGAGTTGGAACAAAGAGCGGAACCATTATTGAAATGGTATTTGTCAAAGATTAGATCTAATGGAAGACACATATGCGGTCCAGGGTTGCCAAAAGTTCATGAACACATCCATGTCCTGTCTCAGTGCGAATGTCAACTTTTCCATCGAGTAAATGTCTTGGATCACGTTAGTCCAATCTTCAGGTGTAGGACAGTCCTTCAACATCCATTTTTTAGTTAGAGCTTTTTTGCTTGCCAATATTAAAACATTGAATAAGTATTTTTCTCCTCGTCTTTCCAGTGAGTCCGGTAGTAAACCCAAATACAAAGTTACAAAAGAAAAGGGAACTGTAATTTTGAATATTTTCCCCAATATTGTCTGTACCTTGGTCCAATATTGGTGGATAACTGGGCATGACCAAAACACATGAAAATGATTTGCAGTCTTTTCACCACACAAGCGCCAACAGTTCAATCCCTTATGGGTAAATTTGTTTTGTGCAGGTGTTCTGAAAAATCTTGCCAAGTTTTTCCATCCAAATTCTCTCCACTGCAGGGATGAGGTACTTTTCCATTGCTGTTTATTTAGCTTTTCCCATATTTCCAGTTGTAAAGTGAAATTCCCCTCTTTTTCCCATCTCTCTTTTATATAAGATGTGTTGTCTCCTTTTAAGTCTTGAAGACCTTGGTATATTTTAGAAATGTATCTGATCCCTGGGATCCCTTTATATGCCATTAAGAAGACCTTCAGAACACCTGACTGGGCCCTTTCCAAAACCTCCTTTTTAAGTATATTGTTTATGTGGTGTCTAAGCTGGAAGAACCTGTAAAGGTCTTGATTTATTAGGCCTTGTTTTTTCAAATCTTCAAAACTTCTTAAGATTTGCCCTTTAAAAAAATCGTAATATTTTATCAGCCCTTTCTCCTTCCACTTTTTAAATCTGGTGTCTGTTTTATTAGGAGTAAAGTCCTGATCATAGGCGATCCATTGCAGAAGTCGATAGGGCTCTTTAGTTTGATTCTCTCTGACTATCTTAAACCAAATTTTTAGCGGGGTCTCTATCCACGGGTTAGTGTTATTCAAAAGCTTAGGTAAGACATTGTTCCCTATTATCGCCTGTAGGGGGATGTCACTTGTTATTTGGCATTCGATCTCCTTCCATTGTGCAGTGTAGACTGGGTTACATATCTCTACTAAAGTTTTAATTTGTGCGGCTTTAAAGTAGTCCCTGATATTTGGCAGCGCAAGCCCACCTTTGTCTTTGTTTAGCTGTAGGGTTCTATATCTGATTCTAGGTCTCTTGCCCTGCCATATGAATCTTGAGATCCTTCTGTCCAGCTCCTGCCATGTTTTTTTGGGAGGTTCTACCGGTATTGTTTGGAAAAGGTATAGAAGACGTGGAAGTATATTCATTTTGACTGCTTCAATTCTTTGTGCAGTACCCAAGAATGGTATCATATTCCATCTTGCTAGGTCAGATTTTATTTTTGTCACCAGTGGATCATAGTTTAGTGATATAATTTTGTTGAGTTGTTTCGGGATATTGACCCCCAGATATTTCATAGATTCCGACTCCCAGTTAGTTTTGAGTTTGCTTAGTGAATAATGATTTGGGTCATAGTTGAATGTTAAAACTTGGGTTTTATGCATATTTAATTTGTACCCCGATAAATCTCCATACTCTGAAAAAACTGAGGTTAGTTCTGGTAAAGAAGTGTCCGGCTGCCCTAGGTATATTAAAATGTCATCAGCAAAGAGTGCTATTTTATGTTCCTTCTGACCAAGTGTAATACCTTGAATTTTTTGGTTTTGTCTTATCCATTGGCTCAGAGGTTCTATGAAGATTGCAAAGAGCAGTGGAGACAGGGGGCAGCCCTGACGACATCCTCTTTCCAGTTCAAAAGATGATGATAAATTACCGTTAATCCTTATTTTAGCTGTTGGTTTTTTATATAATGCCTGTATAGTTCTAATGAAGTTGTTATGAAAATTGAAACTGGATAAGATTCTGTATAGAAAAGACCAGTCAACCGAATCGAATGCTTTTTCAGCATCTAATCCCAATATGACTGCATTTAAGTTATATTTTTTTATATGATGAATTATGTGTAAAGTGCGTCGAATGTTGTCTTGTGTCTGTCTTTGTCTTATAAAACCTGTTTGGTCTAAATGAATTAGGTCTGTCAGTATATTTTCTAACCTTTTGGCAAGGATAATGGTAAAAAGCTTATAGTCCTGATTTAGTACACTGATTGGTCTGTAGTTGGAGCACTCTAGTTTATCCTTTTCAGGTTTAGGTATAACTGCAATGACCCCTTCTCTCCAGGAGGGGGGGATTTCCCCTGTGTGGAGGACATAGTTAAATGTTTTCAGGAGGAGAGGAGATAGTTGCTGTTTAAAGGTTTTGTACCACTCTGCTGTATAGCCATCAGCTCCTGGGGATTTGTTAGCTTTAAGTTTCATAATTGCTTTTTCCAATTCTTTAGGATGTATTTCTGACAGTAGTGTTTTATTTTGTGACTCCGTAAGTTGGGGAAGGTTTAATGTGTTTAGGAATGCCTCGGATGCGTTTTTATGTTTTTTGTGGGAGTATAAGTTCTTATAGTAATTCTCGAAGTTTTTAAGAATATCCTGAATTCTGAATTTTATTTCCTTTGATACTGGGTCTCTGATTTTGTAGATTGCTCTTTCTGTTTGATGTTTCCTCAATTTATAGGCTAGCAATTTTGCCGATTTACTGCCTGCTTCATAGTATTTTTGTTTCAGAAATGTAAGTTTCTTCTGGATTTCTATTGTGTAGATCTCATTTATTTGGTTTTTAATTTCCTTAATCTTGAGCGAGTCAGTAGAATGAGTGTTGCCTTTGTGTTCTTTTTCTAGGTTCCTAAGTTCTGACTCTAATGTGGATAGTTTTTCTTGTCTTAGTTTCTTTTGGGTTGCCAGTTTTGCAATAATCTTTCCTCTTATTACAGCTTTACATGCATCCCACAGTATTAAAGGGGATACTTCTCCATTATCGTTATCTTCCAAATATCTGAGAATATCTGATTCCAATTCATCTTTCAATGGTCCTTTCAGGACATTTGAATTTAACCTCCAAGAAAATGTATTATTTGTGTATTTTTGGATATTTAAGTCCATGTAGATCGGACTGTGGTCGGAGAGATCCATCAGTCCTATTTTACATGTTTTTACTCTTCCAATGTCTCTATTAAACATAAAAAAATAGTCAATCCTTGAGTAAGATGAATGTGGAGTTGAGTAAAATGTATAGTCTTTTACACTGGGGTTGAGTTCCCTCCACACGTCACAGATTCCCAATTCTTTTAGTAGCATCCGAGTCTTCCTGTTTTGGGTGTTATTTTGATGTGGGGAATTACCAGAAGCATCCCAGTATGGATTCAGTCTAAGATTGAAGTCCCCACCACATATCACTAAACCTTGAGCTTTAGTTATCATTAGGTCGAATACATTTTTATAAAATTTCCAGTTAGCCCCTGGGGGAGCATACACATTCAGCAGGGTGATATCTTCTCCCTCTAGCCGCCCAGTTACCAAACTGTATCTCCCTTCTTTATCTTTGTGTTCTGATTTTTTTTCAAATGTAATTTTGGTTGATATCAATGTCGCTACTCCCCTCCTCCTCCCTGATTTATATGAAGATGAAGAGATCATTTTAAACCCTTGTCTACTGAGTTTATTGTGTTCCACGTCTGTTAGGTGGGTTTCTTGTAAAAGTATTATTCCTGCTTTGTCTTTTTTCATTTTGCCTAGAATCTTGGATCTTTTAACTGGATTCAGGATTCCTTTTACATTATATGAAATTATTTTGGTTACACCCTGTTTCTCCATTGTGTTGTTTTGTTTAGTATAACTGTGTGGTGGCCCTCTTTTGTGCTACTCAGAAACTGAAAGAACATTAAAAACAAGAAAAACATTAAGAACATAGTGTAAAAAACTTTAAAACAAAAAGCTGTCATAAGAACTTCCTGAGCTGAGGTCTTTTTAAAGACCCTGTAAGAGCCTTGATGGAGTGAAGGCCCTGAGGGAAATTCCTCAAACTCTGTTACGTGTTGAGGGCCCTCTCTTACCACTGAAAGTAGTCCCATGCTTTTAACGTGAGTTTCAGAACCCAATCCAAACTTGTAATGATTTTTTTTTTTCTCCTTTTATGCCTAAACCCTGTGAAATTGTGTGCACCCTCCCACCCCCATCACATCAAACATTCACGCAAAAACAGTATTTGTTAGTATGAGGAGAACATGTGGATTATTGTCACATTTCTATTTTAACAAGTTTTTTTTTTTTTTTTTTTTTTTATTACAAAGACTTATTTGTTTCAAATAATATGATTGTTCCATGAAATGTTTTACCACATGCTGAATATGCATCTCCTTTAATGTTTGTTACCTTGTATGAGGGGGGTTGGATGTGCGGATTGATTCAAGAGAAAAGAAAAAAAAAAAAAAAAAAAAGGTCGCTATTCCAACCTGAAAACGGATAGTTTATCCGCGGCGCTCTGGCGCTGGGTTTCCCGCTGCTGGTCCGTGGATTTTGAAGGTCTTTGTGTTGTCCATGTTTGCGCTTTGATCTTCTCACTCGGGTCTGCTGCGGGTTTAAATACCGTTACCGGGAGCCCTCTTTTCGCCATGTCAGCTGTTGCTTCTTCCGCCGAATTATAGAGACACGTTTCATCGCCGTAGAAGACCCTTAACTTCGCAGGAAATGGTGTCTGAAAGCGCAATTTCTTCTCTCTTAACACCTTTTTCGCGTCATTGTATTCCCTGCGCTTTTTAAGGACCTCCGGGGCGTAATCGTGTTCCACGTAGACTTTTCTCTCCTGGTGCATAAATCCTTTTTTCTGCCAGGCCAGTCTTACAACCTCTTGTTTTATTTTGAAATTGGAAAATCTTACCAACACCGAACGTGGGGGCGCTTCCGCCGCCGGCCTAGCGGCTAATGAACGATGTGCCTTTTCTATCTTCAAGTCGGTGGTTTGTGGAATATCCAATTTCTCTCTTAGTAAGGATTCCACGCATTCTGCCATTGAGTTAAAACCATTTTCGGTTCCTTCTATCAGACCATGAATTCTTATGTTGTCTCTTCTTTGTTTTCCTTCTTGGTCGGTTAGCTTAGCCTCTATAGCTGCTTGTCTTTTGCGTAGGTCTAGCACAGAATCTTCGAGCACTTTTATTTGATCCTCTGTTTCCAAGATTCGGTTCTCGGCCTGGTCCACTCTGCTGTTTGTCCTTTTCAATTCTTCTCTGAATTCCCGAAATTCGGCCGTAACATCTCGGCGAAATCGTCGTAGCTCCTCAAATAGTGATTTCAGGCTAACCCTTTTGTTAGCTATCACCAGTTCCTCGTCTTCTGAACGGAGATCTTCCAGTTCGGATTCTCCGGCCGATACGTGTCCTGGCCTGGAGAATTTCAGTTTCTTCTGTTTTCCTTTAGACATGATGATTTTGTCTTTTGATTTTCACTCCTCCAAAAATCCGTTAAGTTTGATTTTTTTTGTAACTTAGATTTTTATTCATTTTTCATCATATATAATGCATTCAGATCACATTCTACATTTAAAAAACAAAGGGGTTAGGGTAGGGAAAAATAAAAAAAAATAAACAAAATAAAAATAAAAAATAAAAAATAAAAGGGGGGGGGACAAATGTTGGAGCATCAAGTTTTTAGTTTCCATCTCTTAATTCTTCTGTTTTTTTCAGTGTCTTTGGTTATTCTTTCAATTTCTGCCTCGTTGTTGCACTTTGTAGTGTGTCCATTTCCGCCATTTTTTCTCCCATATTCCTTCTTGCATTCTTCGTCGATATGTTAGTTTTTCCATCATACGTATGTCCTCAACAATGTCAGTCCATTGTTCTTGGTCAGGAAGAACTTCTGATCGCCATTTTTTTGTGATAGTTTTTTTACATGCAATCAACAAGATTTTAACTAGATATCTGTCCTCAGCCTGTATAACACTGTCTTTTTTAAGATCACATAAGTACATCAGGTTACAGTTCATTGGTATATTATATCCTAATATCCTCTGTATTGTCACATGCATAGATTTCCAAAATGATGATATTTTGTAGCATTTCCAAAACATATGTGAGTGGTCTGCATTTTGAGCCCCACATCCCCTCCAGCATAAAGATTGGGTATTTGAATATTTTCCTTGAATCTGTGGTGTAATGAAAAAGCGAATCAGGTTTTTCCATCCAAATTCCCTCCATGCCCTTGAATTTGTTGATGTGTGTTGTGTTTTCCATATTTCCTGCCAGCTTTCTTCTGTTATGTTTAAATTGAGCTCTTTCTCCCATTTCTCCTTTATATAGTTACTTGTATGATTGTTTGTCATAAGTTTCTGATATAGTTTTGAAATAATTCTTATTTTATTTCCTGCATATGAGCTTAAAATAAGTTGTATAATCTCGTTCACATCTGTTTGGAGGTTATGCCTAATCTTCTTCATATAGTAATCTCTCATCTGCAGATATCTGAAAAATTCCGATCTTTCTAATTTAAATTTTCTCCTGATATTTACAAAGCTCCCGAGATCTTTTTTTCCGATATTGCCCCATGCTGTGATTCCCTTGTTCACCAGATTTTTGTATCCCCTATCTTGTTTTGCCGGTTCAAACTGACTGTCAAATGCTACCCATTTCAATAGTTTTATGTCTTCCCTTATATTATATTTTTGTACTATTTTATACCACAGTTCTAAAGTAAATTTAGTGATTGGGTCTATTTGTTTGATTTGCTTATATGCATCTTTATCCCCTATTATGCTTTGTACTGGGAGTCCCTCAATTTCCTTTTCCATTTCTTTCCATTTTGCCTCATATCCCTCGTCGCACCAACATATGATATATCTTATTTGTGCTGAGTAGTAATATTCCTTTAGACTCGGTAGGCCCATGCCTCCTTTCTCTTTTGGTAATTGGAGGGTTTTATATTTCACTCTTGGTTTTTTACCTCCCCAAACAAATCTCGATATCATCCTGTCCCACTTTGAGAATTGGGCATCTGGAATCTCTGTTGGTATAGCCTGGAAGAGGTAAAGTAATCTAGGTTGTATGCTGATTTTGACTGTCTCAATTTTTGAATTCAGATCCATATTTAAGATTGACCATCTATCAATATCTTTTTTTATTTCTTGTTCCAACCTATCATAGTTTGCTTTATATATTTTGCTTAGGTCTTTAGGTATGTTCACTCCAAGGTATTTTATTTCTTTTTGCTTCCAGTTTAGTTTGATCTTATCAGTTATCTGGTTTAGAGGGTTATAGTGGAATGTCAGTATTTGTGTTTTTGTTATGTTTATCTTGTATCCTGATAATTTTCCAAAATTTTCTATCAAGTTCATCATTTCCATTATTGATTTATCTGGTTGTTCAAGGTAAACTATAATATCGTCTGCAAATAGCCCAATCTTGTGTTCCGCCCCCTTTATTGTTACACCTTTTAATTTCTTATTTTGTCGTATCGCTTGAGCCAATGGTTCTATGAACAGAGCAAACAAGGTGGGCGATAAGCAGCATCCCTGCCTAGTTGATCTTTGTATATTTACTTTGTCTGTTAAGCTACCGTTTATCTTGATTCTTGCCACAGGTTCTTGATATAGCGTCCTTATGCATTGTACTGATTTTTCGTTAAATCCAAAGCGCTCCAGTACACTATATAGGAATTTCCAGTTAACCCTGTCAAATGCTTTTTCTGCGTCTAAACTCATTATTACTGCGCTTTTCTTTTCTTTATGTATTTGGTTAATTATATGTATTGTTCTCCTGATATTGTCATGTGTTTGGCGTCCCTCTATGAATCCAGTTTGATCATCTTCTATCAATTCCGTCAAGAATGTCTTTATTCGTTTACATATAATTGTTGTGTATATTTTATAATCTACATTTAATAAAGAGATTGGTCTATAGTTTCCGCATTGTTCTTTATCTTTCCCTGGTTTTAAAATAACTGAAATGATTGCTTCGTTCCATGTTGGAGGTATTTTGTTGTTGTTCAGCGTCCAATTAAATGACTTTAGGAGTTGTGGCGTGAGTTCTTCTATAAACAGTTTATAAAACTCAGATGGGTATCCATCACTACCTGGTGATTTACCATTTTTAAGTGACTTAATCACATCTCTGATCTCTTGTGTTGTTATTTCTGCTGTTAGTTTTTCATTTTGTTGATTTCCTATTGATGGCAAGTCCAATGTGTCTAGAAATTTTTGGATATCTTTAGTATTTGTTTCTTCAGGTTGCGAGTATAGTTCTTGGTAGAAATTATGGAAAATTTCTTCGATGTTTTCTGGGTTAACTGTGGTTTTATTTGTGGTGGGGTCTTTAATCTTGTATACATTATTCATTGTTTGTTGTTTTCTTAACCGTTTTGCCAGCAGTTTTGTGGCTTTTGGCCCCATTTCATAATATTTTTGCTTTAGATATCTATTTTTCCTTTCAATTTCATCCATTTGTGTTTCTTTTATCTTTGTTTTTTCTTCTTTAATTTCTTGATATATTTTTGGATCATTTGTGCTTTGATGTTTACGTTCTAATTCCCTCAGTCTCTCACATCTTTGTTCATACGCTTCCAGTTTAGTCTTATTTGCTTTTCCTGTTTCAACAATTAATTTACCCCTTAACACGGCTTTTAGTGCGTCCCATAGTATTGTTGGGTCCACTTCTTCATTGTCATTCTCTTGGATATATTCGTTTATGTTTATTTTTATTCTCTCTTTCATTTTCTCATCATTTAACAGTCCTACGTTAAGTTTCCATGTTGTTTGTCGTTTTCTATTGTTTAAATATATTTCCATGTATATAGGATTATGATCTGATATTTCTGCCCCTCCAATCCAACAATTTCTCACCCTGTGTCTGTCACCTTCATTCATAAGGAAGTAATCTATTCTAGAGTGTACTTTATGGGCTGCTGAATAATGTGTATAGTCTTTTTCGAGTGGGTGTAGGTCCCTCCATATGTCTACCATACCCATTTCTGCCAGTGAGGTTCTTATGAACTTTGTTACATGTTTTTTTGTCTTCTTAACACTTGTTGTGTCAACTTCATGATCCATGACAGCATTTAAGTCATTAATTAATTAGGACTCCTTCACTGTGTGTTGCTATGAGATCAAACAGATGTTGAAAAAAACCCTTGTCACTTTCTGGTGGGGCATAGATGTTCACTAATGTGATCTGCATACCATCTATTCTTCCCTTTATTATTACATACCTGCCTTCTTTATCCTGGATTTCCTGTTCACTTTCAAATTGTATTTTGTTTGAGATTAGTATCATAACCCCCCTTTTTGCTCCTCCCTTAAATGAACTGTAGTAGGAGTTCTTATAGCCAAATCTCTTTAGTTTCACATGTTCTGCCTTGCTCAAATGTGTCTCTTGCATAAATATAATTTCAGCTTTTTCCTTCTTGAATTTTCTTATTATTCTTTCCCTTTTAACAGGTGAGTTCAGACCATTCACGTTTAATGTCATTATCTTAAGATTTTTACCCATATTCATGTTTTTCCATTTTTTTAACTTGTGCTCCTAGCCCCTTTAACAACAAAAATAACACATATTTATATAAAAACACATTAAAAAATCTCGACCTCCGTACTTTGGGCCTTTCTTCTGCCCACTGGTCCCTGTTGGTGGGTGGGGGGTTTGTCTTCACAGAGTGAAGGGCCCTCCCTAGACTTCTAATTACTATCAAAGTAATAGTCATAAGTCTAGAAATGTCCAACAAATATCACTTAAACCTCTCCTAGCCGTCTGTTTCTCTTTTACCTTGTCTTCTTGGCCTTCATTTCTTCTGTGCCTTTCTTAATCTTTGTTATGATCTAGGCTTTCAGTTGAAAGCCTTGTAGCTTGTCCTGGGCCCGCTGCTCTACGTCTCTCCCCCTTCTTCCGCCGTTCACTCGTCTCCACTCCGTCTGTCGTGGTGCGTTCAGGGCCGCCGCTGCTCCAGCCGTCTCCTTCGGCACGCTCACCTCAAGGCCCCGCTCCATCATATCCCGCGCTGCCTCTTCGGCCGTGTTGTAGGTTCTTGTGCCTTCCTCCCAATGAATCCTCATTTTCGTTAGCGGCGTTTGGAATCTAATTTTTTTCTCTTTCAGCGTTTTTTTAATATTGGCATATTTCTTCCGCTGCTGCACGATTTCTGTCGGGTAGTCATGGTCAAAAAATACCTGTTTGTCGCCGATTCTTATCTTTTTTTTCCATGCTTGCGTCAGGATTCTTTCCTTTATGTCATATTTCACAAAGTTTACCACAACTGACCTGGGTGGAGAGTTTGTTTTCGGGTTCTGTGCCAGTGTTCTGTGCGCCCGTTGAATCTGCAGATCCGTTTCTCCGGGTATTTCCAGTTCTTTTTTTAAGAACTGATCCATGAATTTTGTCATCGAGTTGCCTTCAATGCCCTCCGGAATTCCAAAGATGCGCATATTGCTTCGTCGGGATCTGCTCTCCAAGTCGTTTATTTTCTCCTGCATCCTCTGCGTTTGCGTCGTCAGGGTCTGTAGTTGTTCGTTTGCCTCGCTTTTCCAATCTTCTAGTTCCGAAATTCGGGTCTGCGCTTCTGTCATACACGCCCGCTGGGAGCGCAGCTCCTCCATGTTTTCTGTTAATTTACGCTCCATTTCTCTTCGGAGGTCCATGATTTCCTCCTTAATTTCTTTTTTCAGTTCCTCCTTAAGAGCCGCTAAATCCTGTTGTAGCTGTCGCTTGAATTCTCTCAACTCTTCACCCAAACTGGCGATGCCAGCGTTCATGTTGTCGAGTCTGGTGTCCTCCATTTTCTCTGCTGTGGACATCTCGTTTTTTTGGGCTTTGCGTACAGCGGTTTTTCCTGCGTTGTTGGAGAGGAATTCTTCAATTTTACCCTGTTTTTGTCCTTGTGCCCGGTTCCTTCGTGTTTTCATCCCTTAGTTTATTGATTCGTTTATGTCGAGTTGGCCATTTACCGATGATTTTTAATCCGGCTAGGGAGAGCTCTTTGTTTAAGTGTTATGTCTCTCCGCCATCTTCCCGGAAGTCCGTTAAGTTTGATTTTCAAGGTGTTATCCTGGATTGGGTCTGAGAACTTCAGTGTTAAGCTGCAGTCGCCATGGCGTCCAGACCCTTGTTTCAGAATCCCCAGTTTTTGATGCCAATTAACCTAAGCGCGGTGGCGGAGTGGTTAGCACTGCGGCAGCACAGCAACTCAGGGCAGCGCGGTGGCGGAGTGGTTAGCACTGCGGCAGCACAGCAACTCACCCTTGGCCGGGGGATCCTGGGTTCGATCCCAGTCCCCGACCAACAGTGATCTGTGTGGAGTTTGCATGTTCTCCCCGTGTCTGCATGGGTTTACTCCGGGATTTCTCCGGTTTCCTCCCACATGCCAAAAACATGCAAGTTAGAAACTTACATTTCTGAAACAAAAATATTATAAAACAGGTAGCAAATTGGCAAAATTACTAGCCTATAAATTGAGGAAACAACAAACGGAGAGAGCAATCTACAAAATCAGAGACCCAGTATCAAAGCAAATAAAAATTAGAATTCAGGAAATTCATAAAAGCTTAGAGAATTAGTACAAAAACTTGTACTCCCTCAAAAAACACAAAGACCCATCCGAAGCCTTCCTAAATACATTAAATCTTCCCCAACTTACTGAGTCACAAAATAAAAAAAAAAAAACTATTGGCAGAAATACAACCTAAAGAATTAGAAAAGGCAATTATGAAACTTAAAGCTAACAAATCCCCAGGAGCAGATGGTTATACAGCAGAGTGGTACAAAACTTTTAAACAGCAACTATTAGTCTAGTGGCTAGGAGGGGTTCCCATGCACCCCCCGGAAATCAACTTTTAACCAGCATTTCTGGAATGCTCTGGATAAGCTGTTAACGAAATGCCTTGTTCCCAAGCTTGCAAAATGCCCCACGTGACTTTTTTATGCTAATTTTATGTAAATTATTGCCACCATTACCAGAAAATGCATTTTTTGTTATATCTCTTTAAATGTTTGAGAAAACTCCTTAATTATGGCTTCTACACCCATGTTTTGAAGGTCAATTGTCACATTGAACCTATTTCCAGAATGTCCGTATTTGTATAGAACAAGAAAATATGCAAATTAGGTCCGCCATTGTGCAAAAATCTTTATTTCTCTATATCTCTACCAGTCTTGGACATAGCCTCACCAAAATGGTTTCTACCTCCCTTATTACATGGTCAAACAATACGATAACGTTATCATTGTTGTGAATACACGTGTTACTAGTATGTTATGAAATCCTGTAATTACGGCTGCCACTAAGAAAAAATAGTTTTTTCACCCTATTTTGGCACCTTTTAAAGATAAATATAATACTCGACCAAATGGTAGCCAGGAAGCATTTCTTGTTTTCCACTGACAGCTACTATCCACAATCGATCAAGGCGCAGGAGAGGTTGAGGCGCGGGAAATCAGAGAAGATTATTCTAGCAGGTCCCGCGACGAGGAAGCCATACAACTTCAAAGTGTTCCTCGCCAATGACGAGAACAAAAAGCAATTATGTAATTTACTACTACGCGTTTGGAGTGGCCGAGAAGCAGCATCGAGGCTCCAAAACATGCAGAAAGCAGTGATTATTGTTGAAGGACGGGCCCATGAACTGGTCGTTTCGAACGGGGAGGTCTGTCGATAACATTTCAATTACTTTTATGCCCATGCAATTACTGAAGTAAAAAACTTTGTATTTTATTGCTTTCAGGTGGAAGAGCGAGAACTCCCCGAAATATACAGTGATCAGGAAGAAACTGACACAAGGGTGGTGCTATACCTTCACTTTGCCGCCAGAATTGGCTATGAGAATGCTGTGGTCCGTACGCCAGACACGGACATCTTCGTGATTCTGCTCTACCATGCCCATACAATAAACCTTACTGTCTACTTGGACACAGGATCTGGCAAACACCGCAAGCTACTCAATCTCTCGGAAATTGCTGAGTCCTTGGGACGCAGCTACTGTTCCACCATACTTGGCTTCTACGTGTTCACTGGAGAAGATTGTACAAGCTCCTTTAAAGGAAAAGGAAAAGTCAGTCCTCTGAAAAAAACTTGAGAAGAGCCCATGGTTTCATGAGGCATTCCGTCAGCTTGGAGAGAACTGGAACATCGACCCTGAAGTGGTTACGCAGCTGGAGAAGTTCACCTGTATCATGTATGGGCAGCCTCGTGAATCATCCGTGAATACCGTACGTGTCAAACTGCTTTGAAAGATGGTTGGTGAAGGTGAGAGGCTCACTACCAAGTCAAAAGTCGACCTGTCACGTCTCCTTCCGTGCCGCTCTGCGCTCAAGCCACACATCCAGCGTGCAAACTACCGGGTTGCGCTGTACAAACGAGCTCACCAAGCTATCTTCGAAAAGCCGAAACCACACGATGAGGGTCAGGGTTGGTTAAGAACAGACCAGGAAGTACTAGAACCCATCTGGTACTATGGAGAGGCGCTACCTACTTCACTCGTAGATATCCTAGATACTGCTGGTGAAGACGACAGTGAAGAAGAAGAGTCTGAAGACGAAGCAGAAGACGACATAGAAGAAGAGGATGATGATGATGATGATGCGTAATATTTACATATTACTGTTAGAAATGAACACATGATTAGTTTTTATCATGTTCCTTGACCATGTTAATAGGGAGGTAGAAGCTCCCAGAAAACGTTTATCTCTAAAAGGAGCCAAAATAGGGCGAAAAAACTATTTTTTCTTAATGGCAGCCGTAATTACAGGATTTCATAACATACTAGTAACACGTGTATTCACAACAATGATAATGTTATCGTATTGTTTGACCATGTAATAAGGGAGGTAGAAACCATTTTGGTGAGGCTATGTCCAAGACTGGTAGAGATATAGAGAAATAAAGATTTTTGCACAATGGCGGACCTAATTTGCATATTTTCTTGTTCTATACAAATATGGGCATTCTGAAAATAGGTTCAATGTGACAATTGACCTTCATAACATGGGTGTAGAAGCCATAATTAAGGAGTTTTCTCAAACATTTAAAGAGATATAACAAAAAATGCATTTTCTGGTAATGGCGGCAATAATTTACATAAAATTAGCATAAAAAAGTCACGTCGGACATTTTGCAAGCTTGGGAACAAGGCATTTCGTTAACAGCTTATCCAGAGCATTCCAGAAATGCTGGTTAAAAGTTGATTTCCGGGGGGTGCATGGGAACCCCTCCTAGCCACTAGACTATATCTCCTCTCCTCCTGAAAACATTTAACTATGTCCTCCACACTGGGGAAATCCCCCCCTCCTGGAGAGAAGGGGTCATTGCAGTCATACCTAAACCTGAAAAGGATAAACTAGACTGCTCCAACTACAGACCAATCAGTGTGTTAAATCAGGACTATAAACTTTTTACCGCCATCCTTGCCAAAAGGTTAGAAAATATACTGACAGACTTAATTCATTTAGACCAGACAGGTTTTATAAGACAAAGACAGACACAAGATAACATTAGACGCACTTTATACATAATTCATCATAAAAAAAAAAAAAAAAAAAAAAATTAAATACAGCCATACTGGGATTAGACGCTGAAAAAGCATTCGATTCGGTTGACTGGTCTTTCCTATATAGAATCTTGTCCAGTTTCAATTTTCATAACAACTTCATCAGAACTGTCCAGGCATTATATAAAAAAAACCAACAGCAAAAATAAGGATTAACGGTAAATTATCATCATCTTTTGAACTGGAGCGAGGATGTCATCAGGGCTGCCCCTTGTCTCCACTGCTCTTTGCAATCTTCATAGAACCTCTGAGCCAATGGATAAGACAGAATCAAAAAATTCAAGGTATTACACTTGGTCAGAAGGAACATAAAATAGCACTCTTTGCTGATGACATTTTAATATACCTGGGGCAGCCGGACACCTCTTTTCCCTAACTAATCTCAGTTTTTTCAGAGTATGGAGAGTTATCGGGGTACGAAATGAACATGCATAAAACCCAAATTTTAGCATTCAACTATAACCCAAATCAATATTTACTAAGCAAATTCAAAACTAACTGGGATATGGAATCTATGAAATATCTGGGGGTCAATATCCCGAAACAACTCAACAAAATTATAACACTAAACTATGATCCACTGATGGCAAAAATAAAATCTGATCTAGCAAGATGGAATATGATACCATTCTTGGGTACTGCACAAAGAATTGAAGCAGTCAAAATGAATATACTTCCACGTCTTCTATACCTTTTCCAAACAATACCGGTAGAACCTCCCAAAAAAAACATGGCAAGAACTGGATAGAAGGATCTCAAGATTCATATGGCAGGGCAAGAGACCAAGAATCAGGTATAGAACCCTACAGCTAAACAAAGACAAAGGTGGGCTCACGCTGCCAAATATCAGGTACTATTTTAAAGCCGCGCAAATTAAAACTTTAGTAGAGATATGTAACCCATTCTACACTGCACAATGGAAGGAGATAGAATGCCAAATAACAAGTGACATTCCCCTACAGGCGATAATAGGGAATAATGCCTTATCTAAACATTTGAATAACACTAACCCGTGGATAGAGACCCCGCTAAAAATTTGGTTTAAGATAGTCAGAGAGAATCAAACTAAAGAACCCTATCGATTATTGCAATGGATTTCCTATGATCAGGATTTTACTCCTAACAAAACAGACACTAGATTTAAAAAGTGGAAAGAGAACGGACTGATAAAATATTACAATTTTTTTAAAGGGCAAACTTTAAAAAGTTTTGAAGATTTGAAAAAACAAGGTCTAATAAATCAAGACCTTTACAGGTTCTTTCAGCTTAGACACCACATAAACAAAATACTTAAAAAGGAGGATTTGGAAAGGGCCCGGTCAGGTGTTCTGAAGGTTTTTTTAATGGCATATAAAGGGATCCCAGGGATCAGATACATCTCTAAAATATACCATGGTCTTCAAGATTTAAAAGGAGACAACACATCATATATAAAAGAGAAATGGGAAAAAGAGGGGAATTTCACTTTACAACTGGAATTATGGGAAAAACTAAATAAACAACAGCGGAAAAGTACCTCATCCCTGCTGTGGAGAGAATTTGGATGAAAAAATTTGGTAAGATTTTTCAGAACACCTGCACAAAACAAATTTACTCGTAAAGGGTTGAATTGCTGGCGCTTGTGTGGTGAAAAGACTGCAAATCATTTTCATGTGTTTTGGTCATGCCCAGTTATCCACCAATACTGGACTAATGTACAGACAATATTGGGGAAAATATTCAAAGTAACAGTTCCCTTTTCTTTTGTAACTTTGTATTTGGGTTTACTACCGGAATCACTGGAAAGACGAGGAGAAAAATACTTATTCAATGTTTTAATATTGGCAAGTAAAAAAGCACTTACAAAAAAATGGATGTCGAGAGACTGCCCTGCACCTGAAGATTGGATTAACGTGATTCAGGACATTTATTTGATGGAAAAGTTGACATTCGCACTGAGACAGGACATGGATGGGTTCTTGAACTTCGGGCAACCCTGGAACGCATATGTGTCTTCCATCAGATCTAATCTTTGACAAACACCATTTCAATAATGGCTCCTCTCTTTGTTCCAATGCTACTCAGATGTTCCTTTATTTTTCCTTCTCTTTTTTTTTAAATTTTTTCTTTTCTTCCACTTAAAAAAAGGGTGTTGTAATAATTTTTTTTCTAATCTTGTCAAAAAACAAACAAAAAAAGGAATATGTGATGAAAATGTAAACAATGCAATGCTGTAATGACATGTATACCCTTTACAAAAACTTAAATTAAAAAAAAAAAAGAAAAGAAAAGCTAGTAACACGATCTTTCAGATCTTTAGTAACTGTAATGGGATTACTATATTTATCAGACTAACGCGTTGCATTACTGCGTTACATCAAACCGTAATCGGATTACTGTAACGCATTACTTAGTAATGCATTGCACCCAACACTGTCAGTAGCTGATTAGCTGTCACAATGCAAACCACACAGGATCAGATGGATATCATTCTGTTTTTTACTGCTTTCACATGAAGTGTGGGCTTCATCTCTGGGTTAGGGCACAGTGCTGAGCCCATTTTGGTAAGTGATTTTGAGGAAACAGTAGGCTCGATAAACTAACATTCATTCATTCATCTTCAACCGCTTAATCCTTCGAAGGGGGGAGCCTATCCCAGCATCTTTTGCCCTGCGATGGACAGGTCGCCAGTCGATCACAGGGCCAACACACAGAAATGCTGACAACCGTTCACTCTCACATTCAGACCTAACGACAATTTAGAATCCCCAGTTGATGCCAATTAACCTGATGGGCATATTTTTGGACTGTGAGAGGAAACTGGAGTACCCGGAGAAAACCCACGCAGACACAGGAAGAACATGCAAACTCCACACAGGAGGGTTGTAGGTGTTAGGCTTGCCCTCCCCTCCCACCTCCCCTGGGGCAATAGAGAGGAGGACCCACATGTGAGGTGGATGTGATAAACCATAATTTATTACTAACGGAAAATAAAGCTGTGCATGGGCAGAAATAAAAAGGCAGCAACAGGCAGGCTTGCGACACAGGATTACAGGAAGGAAACTCACAGACGGAAGAGAAGCATGGGTGAGATGCTGTCATACACCAGGTCAAGGACACCGCACAGAACACAAACTGAAATGCATATATATAGACAGGAGGGATAATTGATACAACACAGAACAGTCGTCACAATCAAGGGCAGCAGGGAAGTGGCTGCAGGTGAGGAACACAGGATGGTTGGGGCTGTACACACAAACACAAAGAGAGGATGTACATGAAACATGACAATGAACCTAGAGGACAACAATGCAGGAGTAATACAGAGTGGGCAGAGGCTATGGGTACAGGAAACATGAGGAGCTGCAACAATAGGTAAACAGACACAGAGATCCAAGACCAAACAGGAGATGACACGGAAGACAATGACAAGGTGCTCAATGGAACACAGAGGGCAAGTGGTACAAATAATAATCATAAGAAATCACAGAAAACATAATAATATGAACCTAAAGCGTGGGTTTGATCCTGTGATCAGCCCAGACTGACAGTAGGAGCATTTGTTGAGTCTGGAGTGGTTTGTCCATACGACCTACACATGCTACTAACATGTTCTTGCATGAGGCTCATTGTGTGGTGAAATAAATGATGCCAACTCAAAAGAAAAAAAAAAAAACTTGACTGGCCCTCTGTAGGTCTGAGGATGATAAAAGTCATCTCATGACACTTTATGTTGAAAGGTGCCGATGTCATGTGTGGTGTAAAGACTGAGCCTATTGGCAGTGGGGATAACCAGAAGAGGATGGTAATTCATTTCAGTTAATCAGTTACAGTTGAAACCAGAAGTTTACACACTGTCATACCTGGACATGGTTTCAAAACATATCTACCCTTTTTATTGCATTTGAACCATTTGTACTATTATTGTTTCCCTGTTATCATTTACATTATTTATGTTCCCTGTTTTCCAGCACCAGCATTTACCCTTGAATGTTTCCCTTGTGTTTTCCCATACCTCTAGCCACTTGTGTGTTTTCAGTTACCCCGATTAGTCTCACCTGTTTTGTATTTGGTAATCACCTGTGTCCTTATTAGCCATCCTCTTCTGTTGCCTGGTGCTAGAACATTGTTTAGTTGTTGTACAAGTCGTGTATGGGTTGTTCCTCTGGCGCCCATTATCACCCAGAGTGTTTTGACAGCTCAGTCCGTCTTAATCATCTTGTGTTGTGGAATAAATCCTGGTTTGTGTTCCTCACTATACCTGCCTTAAGGAGTCATTACTCTGTCTACTGGACACAGACTATGACAGAATGTTCCAGCCAAAAGTAGACTCTGTAGATACGGACTACAGTGTGTTTGGTTTGGATGAGGTTGAATGTTGTGCGGCTCAGCTGGTCGAGGGGCTGATCTCTGATGCCCTGCCATGCCACACTCCGGAACAGGCTAGGATGTTCCTGGACGCTGCAGCCGGAGTGATTGAGGATTACCTCAGTTTGCGAGACTACCCTGGTCTGACTGGATTGCTCATCTCGGTGTCAAACCTGCAAAATTTGCTCTGTGGACTGGTGAAAAGCCCGGAGCCTGTGTCAATGGAAAAACGTCCCCTGGCTCCGTCAACAACCTCAACACCAGCTTCCTCCTCACAGCCCGTTTTTCCCTGACCCGCCATCGGCTGCCGTTCTCTCCATCCCTGTGGAGTACAACGGGACCTGCAGGGCATGTGGTGGTCTGGGTTGGAAGGGAGGCTCTGGGAGATGCCGCTTCTCCCAGCATTCCACCGCTGCTCCTCCAGCTGAACCTCCAACGCCCACAGCTCCAGTTTTTCCTCCTCCTCACCACTTTTCTGCCTCCACTCCAGCCCCATGGACTTTTCCAGCCCCAGAGGGCCCTCCTACGCCAGTTTCCACAGCAGTTGTAGTGCCGGCTCCCACAGTTGCTGTGCTGGTGCCCTCACCCACAGCTTCACTTCAGACTGCCTCATCCGCTGTTCTGCCATCATCTCCAGAGGCCATCGCATCAGCTCCTCCAGTGTCATCCAAGGTCATCACGCCACCAGCAACTTCACCTGAGACACTCAACCCAGTAGCAGTGAACTAGGAGTTAAAGCAAGTGCTTTTCCGCTTATCTTCAATATCTATTTTTGAAAAGATTTCTCTTGCTCCTGCTGGGGGGTTCCAAATGGAGTTCCCATCTGCCTCTGGGTCCTCTCTGCTGGTCTCTGCCACTGACAACTGTGATGACCCATTCTGTGTTTCTTCCTCCCCATCCGAGGAGGCTGCGACAGGGATGGAGGAGGATGCTTCATCTTCAGCTGTCTCTGTAATGCACATCCCAGCTCCAGTGCTGGCTCCTAGTCACTCTTCAGCTCCAGTACCTGCTCCATGGTGCCTCCTGGCTCCAGTACCTGCTCCACGGTGCCTCCCGGCTCTAGTACCTGCTCCACGGTGCCTCCCGGCTCCAGTACCTGCTCCACGGTGCCTCCCGGCTCCAGTACTTGCCCCTCGGTGCCTCCCAGCTCCAGTACCAGCTCCACCGGCCATCACTCCTGCAGTACATCCTGAGGTCGTCACCCCAGCAGCAAGAGACAAGGAGTTAAGGTAAGTACCTTTTCATTTATGTTTTACCACTATTTTTGAAAAGACTTACCTTGCTCCTGATGGGGGGTCCCAAGAACACTCCCCACCAGTCTCTGCTACTTATGGCTGTGGTGCTGCCTCACTGACCTCCTGTTTCCCTCATCCTTTTTCTGGTTTCCCATACCTCTAGCCACACAAGTGTGTTTTCAGTTACCCCTAATTAATTTCATCTGTTTTGTGTTTGGTAATCACCTGTGTCCTTATTAGCCGTCCTCTTCAGCTGCCTGGTGCTGGAACATTGTTTAGTCATTGTACAAGTCATGTACAGGTTGTTTCTCTGGCACCCATTATCACTCAGTTCTTTGTCAGAGTGTTTTTGACAGCTCAGTCCGTCTTCATCATCTTGTATTGTGTAATAAATCCTTGTTTGTGTTCTACACCGTACCCGCCTTAAGGAGTCATTACTCTGTCTGCCGGACGCAGCCCATGACAAGCACTGTATAAAAAGACATTTAACCATTTTTTTTTTTCTCGTGACTGTCTGACATTAAATCAGACTAAACTCTTCCATTTTTAGGCTAGTTAAGATTGCCAAAATTATTTTTATTTGCTCAATAATTTTTATATTTGATAAAAAAAAATTGAGGATTTTTTTTATTACTTTCTTCAAAGTCAGAAGTTTCCATACTGTACATTTCCTTAGTATTTGTTAGCATTGCCTTTAAACTGTATGACTTGGCTCAAATGTTTTGGGCATCCTTTCACAAGCGTCTCACAATAGTTTGCTGGAATTTTGGCCCTTTCCTTCTGACAGAACTGGTGGAACTGAGTCAGGTTTGTAGGCTGTCTTTCTCTCACACGTCTTTTCAGTTCTGCCCACAAATTTTCTATGGGACTGAGATCAGGGCTTTGTGACGGCCACTCCAAAACATTGACTTTGTTGTCCTTAAAGCGAGGTAGTCGGATACCCAAAAGCCGATGGTGTATAGAACACGTATATTAGGATTTGTATGTGAAATTTCGGCATCGAAACTGCTCCCATTTGGCTGTAATTAATATTCAAAAATGATATTTTCGGAACGAAAGAATTCAAGCGTCCCGACATTTGTTTACTTCTTGGGGCCGCCGCCGGAGAGCGAGCCGTGTGCAAAATGCTAATTTTGTGACCATTTGAGCGTGCCGCACTTCAGTGACTGGATGGTTTGGGTGTCAATCACACAAACAATATGGCGCGTGGAAGGAAAACATCATTGTCGGAGTCAGCTAGAAAAAGACGGAAAGTAGAGCAGGATAATCTTCGAAACAAAAGTCATGTAGCATTAAAAAGTGAGAAGGATCGCTGAGAAGCTTTCAAGAACAGGCATCAGTTGAAGGATGATGAAGAAGCTTTTTGAAGAAGCTTGCTTTTCTGATCTGTATGCTCCTTTTATGTGCTGCTGGAAATTTTAAATTTCCCAGAGGGAGTCATCCCAAAGGGATTAATAAAGTTAAGTCTAAGTCTAAGTCTAAGTCGCCAAAATTCTCTTGGATACGTAAGTAAACGTATCGGATTTGTGCAGCGTGTTCTCATAGATATTCTGCAAAGCCAGGGGCCATACAGTGTAACTTCGAATGTTGTGAAATAACATCGTAGTCTAGTTTGTGATATGCATCTCATTCGATCGTGTTGCTAATATAGCACATTTTTTGTGGAAATGTTACCATTATTAGTTGTGAAATGTGTTATAAAATGATTAGATGACGATACTATGGCTCTTCCTGCTGTTCCCGTTTCACTGGGGTTTTTTTTGTTGTGGGAATAGGCCAGAAATAGGCCACAGGGGTTATACGATGTTTATCCAGTTTATCTGGCACTGATCACCCAGATGTAAAATACGGGATCCCTACGGCCCATCGGCACACGAAGTATCCTGGCCAATATGGCAATGTAAACAGCCATGGACCAAAAAAAAACAACATACATTTGCTCGTGGAACAGATCATTCACACTCGCAGACAATCACGCTATACACTACCGTTCAAAAGTTTGGGGTCACCTCAGACAATTTTGTGTTTTCCATGAAAAGTCACACTTTTATTTACCACCATGAGTTGTAAAATGAATAGAAAATATAGTCAAGACATTGACAAGGTTAGAAATAATGATTTGTATTTGAAATAATAATTTTTTCATTCAAACTTTGCTTTCGTCAAAGAATCCTCCATTTGCAGCAATTACAGCATTGCAGACCTAACATGATTGCACAAGGGCTTTCTAATCATCCATTAGCCTTCTGACACAATGAGCAAACACATTGTACCATTAGAACACTGTAGTGATAGTTGCTGGAAATGGGCCTCTATACACCTATGTAGATAATGCACCAAAACCAGACATTTGCAGCTAGAATAGTCATTTACCACATTAGCAATGTATAGAGTGTATTTCTGATTAGTTTAAAGTTATCTTCATTGAAAAAAAGTGCTTTTCTTTCAAAAATAAGGAAATTTCTAAGTGACCCCAAACTTTTGAACGGTAGTGTATGTGTCTATAATGACTATAGATAGGATTTTCTTTCCATGCACGCAAAAAAAAAAAAAAAAAAAAAATGCCGGATCTGACTACCTCGCTTTAAGCCACTTTGTAACTGATTTGGCAGTATGCTTAGGGTCATTGTCCATCTGCAACACCCATTTGCACCCAAGCTTTAACTTCCTGGCTGATGTCTTGAGATGTTGCTTCAATATTTCCACATAATGTTCTTTCCTCATGATGTCATCTACAGTATTTTGTGAAGTACACCAGTCCCTTCAACAGCAAAACAACCCCACAACATGATGCTGCCACCACCGTACTTCATAGTTGGGATGGTGTTCTCAGGCTTGCAAGCTTCCCTCTTTTTCCTCCAAATATAACGATGGTCATTATGGCCAAACAGTTCAATTTTAGTTTTATCACACCACAGGACATGTGTCTGAAAATTAAGGTCTTTGTCCCTGTGTGCATTTGCAAATTGTAATCTGGCTTTTTAATGTTGCTTTTGGAGTAATGTCTTCTTCCTCGCTGAGTGGTCTTTCAGCCCATGTTGGTACAGGACTCGTTTCACTGTGGATAATGACACACTTTTACCAGCTTCAGTCAGTATCTTCACAAGGTCTTTTCCTTTTGCTCTGGGGTTGATACGCAGATTTCGCACCATAACACATTGATCTCTGGGACACAGAATCTGTCTCCTTTTTAAACATACAAACATATGAGCATTAGAACTATTTTTAATATTTATTTTTTCAAAACCACACTACTGTCCTTCTGGCAGAAAGGGGTAGAACCGGCTTGTGGGGAGCCCAGGGCAGTCCCTCTGTAAACCCGCCCCAGGGAGCGGCATGCCCCCAGGGTCGCAGCTGACCTCATAGACAAGACTGCCTCTTCTCCTCACCACTGACCACCTCTCTCATCTGGACCCACCATCAGAAGCCTCCTCCCCAGCACGCCGCAGCTCGTTGGAGTGCCTCCACGAGCTGTCTGACAGCTGAAAGAAGGCTGTGCCTCGCTTAGCCACGATGCGTAGGTGCTCCTGGTGTTGCTCTGGCTGTCGTTTGGCCCATATCTGCCGTGGATGTCCCTCTCCTTGAGCCCAGACCAAGTCCATAACTCTCAGAAGAGCACTGCTTGGCCTGCAATGGTGCCGTCTGGCACACAGTCCCTCCGTGCCTGTCAGTCTGGCCCCAACCTCTTTCCAAGCCGCTGTAGCTGCAGATCCTCCAGCCCTCTGCGGACAAGCTTCGGAGGAATCTGGGGCAATCTCTCCACGCTCGGTACCCTCTCCTTCTGTATCCCGAGCACCAGCACTGAGACCCTCCTGCATCAAACCTGAGTGAGGCTGGTCCTGCTTGACTGCCGTGGTGCCCGGTAAATCTTCGTCCCACACAGCGTTGTCCTCCACCACCAGAACCGGACAGTTCCACTGGCCACAACCGTCCACTCTTCCCTAGCATCGTCTTTAATGGCGAACCCCAGTCCATAAAACAGGTCACAGCCCATGATGTTGTCGCCTCGGGCCGTCACGTGGAACGTGAAGTCAGCCACCTCCGCCGACTTGTACTGAACCGTCAACTGCAGTGTTCCAACCGTGCAGTCTTCCACCTCCATAACCGTAGAGTGGCACTGGGTTTCCTCTAATTCTGTAGTGGGGGAAAATTTTCCTCACCGTGGCCCAATTCAAGAATGATCCCTCCGCCCCCGTGTCAACCAGCAGCGGTATCTCCTCACCATCAAGCGTCACTTTGCAGAACGTGTACCCGTTGGTACTCGGAGACACCGCATGGACAGTTGTCAGAGCGGGTGGAGTTGCTTTTCTCCGTGGGCTCTCCGGCTCAGACATTCGGCACACCGTGGCATAATGGTTCAAGCGTCCACACTTCCACAGTGCTTCCCTCTAGCCGGGCAATCCCTAGCCTTATATCGGTGATTCGTGGGCCCACAACCGAAACACAAGAGTTTTCTCGGGGCAGACCTACGGCTGGTAGCATTGCTTTCTATTGTGTCGTCGTCCATGCTATCCTCACTATCCGAGTCCGCTACTAATGCTGTGGCTGGAGGCTCCAGCTGCCGTTGTAACTGGCGCCAATTTCGCTCCGATGTTAGCTTGTCCGTGGTCTCCATTTGGAGAGCTAGCTCGACAGCCCTAGCTAACATCAGGCCACATGGTGCCTTGAGTAGCCTAGCTCGTAAAGCAGTGCTGGTTGTGTGCTCCGCCAGCTGGTCATGTACCATTTCTTCTTCCAATGGCCCGGAACGACATTCGCTAGCCAGCTGCTGCAGATGGGTGACAAACTGGCGGACAGGCTCACCCACTCGCTGGTGTTGTTGTCAAAACCTAATCCTCCGGACCATTACGCTATCCGGGGTGTGAAAATGGTTCGCCAGCAATTTCACTACATCTTCAAATGAGTCCAAAGGGCAGGACACGCTGGCCCTCAACCCCCAAATTATGCACCAAAAGTGCACGTGCTCTCAACATATCAAGCTCACCCAGGTCAAACGCGATGATATAACTCTGGAAGGCTGCAAACCAATGCGGCCAAGGCACGGGTGGCTCGACTGGGAGCTCCAGGAAGGGGTGAAGAGGTGCGACACACGCCTCCATAATTTATTCTCGTCGCCAAAATGTTATGTATGTAAATACCTTTGGACAAAGATGAGGCTGGGTGAACAGTCAAACTCAGCTTTATTAAATACAGGGCACACAAGACAGCCACCAGGCAGGAGCATCGGCAAGAGGCCATAACATGGATGCCCCCTGGTATTTGTGGGGCGGTGCAGTGGCGGAAGAGGAAGTGGCCGCTACTACACTGCACTTCACAATAAAACCTAAAATACAACATCACAGACTTCTTATATCCACTGTACATACATACAGTGCATACTCTATATGCTCTTGATACTTTCAGTAAGTACAGAAAACAGTAGATACTTTCAGACTTTTACTCAAGTAATATCATGATAGGCGACTTCACTTTCTAACAATTCATTTTGCGGTGAGACACTTGCAATTTTCCTTAAGAGCGGTTTTCCAATACTCTGTGGACTATTTGCATTGAACATTGTGGTGTATCCGGTTGTAAGTAATACCAGCACAAAGTGGTTAAAAAAATGTTGAAAAGACGGCTTTGCCAACCGTCTAAAAAATATCCAGATACGGCTGAAATGTGAAAAGTCCTCATGTAGTAACCGACATCATTCATCTTCTGATCCTTTATGTGTTGTGGTGGAATACACCTATACCCGCATCTTTGGGCAAGAGGGAGTGTCCAGGGGTCTCATGTACAAAGGGTACTTACGCACAAAACATAACATCCGTCCTTTTCCACGCAAAACTTCAGATGTATCAAGAATGAAATGACCGTGGAAATCTGTGCAGTCCCACTCCAAATTCATGGGGGGCATGCACAAGTTTCTACAGTTATTGGTCCTTTGGCGACACTTAGAGGTGATGCTGGGAAACTGTTAATGATGTGGAAACAATAATTGTACACACCAGAGACACATGAACAAAAACGTGTAAACAAGAATAATTCATTTGAAGAAAAATGTATAAATCAAAAAATTAAAAAAAAAATACAGAAAGGTGAAAATATACATAAAAATAAAAGATAAATAGAAAATTATGGAAACAATTCACAAATCTGGAATAGTACATTCCAAAAAATAAGGATACAGAAAGTTGAAAAACATACTTAAAAATGAATATTGTTTTTTAACCTGCATTTTTTTAATTGTCGTTTTATACATTTTCTTTAAGTCAAGGTGTGAATTATTCATGTTTCTACGTTTTTTTCCTAATTTTTAACTTTGTCTTTTTTGTTTTATGAATTTCCTACAACTCCAGAATTATTTATACTTCCACATTGTTATACTACTTGATTGTGTTTGTCATATTGTCGCATCACTAATTTTCAACAAGAGGTTCAACTTCAATGATGAAACCAGCAACCATCTTTGACTGAGTTTAGGGTGCATCCCAATTCACCCCTTCACCCTACCCCTCTGTTTTAGGGTAGGTCTTATTCTCTCCCCACAACAGCGCTCACACTGATGGTGCTGACATAAAAATTACAGAACGAAAATTTCAACAGAACAACTTTAGCACAGTAATTGACCATTTAACTTGTTTTCAAACAATTTACTTAAAGAGAATATGCTTATATTTAGACATTAATCACTTCCCATCAGCCCTTGCGATTGCAGTCCGCAGAATGCTACAGTATATATTTTAAAATTTCTAAATCAAGAATACAATAAAGATAGAATTACATGTTTACATCAGTTGAAGTGTGAAGTTCCTCTTCTTCCCATGTGTAGACATGATTTCTGATCCCGCAGTGAGGAGAATCTCACATGCAGGGAATATTTACATCTACAGCCATGGACAAAATTGTTGGTACCCCTCTGTTAATGAAAGAAAAAACCCACAATGGTCACAGAAATAACTTCAATCTGACAAAAGTGGTAATAAATAAAAATTCTATGAAAATTAACCAATGAAAATCAGACAATGCTTTTGAATTGTGGTTCAACAGAATTACTTTAAAAAACAAACTCATGAAACAGGCCTGGACAAAAATGATGGTACCCCAAGAAAAGATTGAAAATAATATGACCATGGGGACATGTTCAACAAAGATGTGTCCTCTAATTAACATCACAGGTGTCTACAAACTTGTAATCAGTCAGTCGGCCTATTTAAAGGGTGACAAGTAGTCACTGTGCTGTTTGGTGACATGGTGTTTACCACACTAAACATGGACCAAAGGAAGCAAAGGAGAGTTGTCTCAGGAGATCAGAAAGAAAATTATAGACATGTTAAAGGTAAAGGCTATAAGACCATCTCCAAGCAGCTTAATGTTCCTGTGACTACAGTTGCACATATTATTCAGAAATTTAAGATCCACAGGACAGTAGGAAACCTCCCTGGACGTGGCCGCAGGAGGAGACGGATAATACGAATGGTAACAAAAGAGCCCAGAACAACCTCTAAACACATATCATGGTGAACTCCAAGGTCAAGGTACATCAGTGTCAGATCACACCATCCGTCGTTGTTTGAGCCAAAGTGGACTTCATGGGAGACGACCAAGGAGGACACCACTGTTGAAAACAAATCATAAAAAAGCCAGACTGGAATTTGCCAAACTGCATGTTGACAAGCCACAAAGCTTCTGGGAGAATGTCCTATGGACAGACGAGACAAAACTGGAACTTTCTGGCAAGGCACATCAGCTCTATGTTCACAGATGCAAAAATGAAGCATACCAAGAAAAGAACACTATCCCTACTGTAAAACATGGAGGAGGTTCTGTTATGTTCTGGGGCTGCTTTGCTGCATCTGGCACAGGGTGTCTTGAATCTGTGCAGGGTACAATGAAATCTCAAGGCTATCAAGGTATTCTAGAGAGAAATGTGCTGCCCAGTGTCAGACAGCTTGGTCTCAGTCGCAGGTCATGGGTCTTGCAACAGGATAATGACCCAAAACACACAGCTAAAAACACCCAAGAATGGCTAAAAGCCAAACATTGGACTATTCTAAAGTGGCCTTCTACGAGCCCCGATTTAAATTCTATTAAACATCTGGTGAAGGAGCTGAAACATGCTGTCTGGAGAAGACATCCTTCAAACCTGAGACAACTGGAGCAGTTTGCTCATGAGGAGTGGGCCAAAATACCTGCTGAGAGGTGCAGAAGTCTCATTGACAGTTACAGAAATCGTTTGATTGCAGTGATTGCCTCAAAAGGTTGTGCAACAAAATATTAAGTTAAGGGTACCATCATTTTTGTCCAGGCCTGTTTCATGAGTTTGTTTTTTTTAAATAATTCTGTTGAACCACAATTCAAAAGCATTGTCTGATTTTCATTGGTTAATTTTCATATTTACTTATTACCACTTTTGTCAGATTCAAGTTATTTCTGTGACCATTGTGGATTTTTCTTTCATTAACAGAGGTGTACCAACAATTTTGTCCACGTGTGAAATGGGTGTTAATGGTGCTGCAATAATTAAACCATGAGACGTTTTGGCCAAAGCATGTCACGGACATTTCATTACCACCTCTAGGAACTGTGTCTACACACACCATGGGAATTTTAATTTACATATCAGAAGGGGACATCTTACAGTTGGAAAGCCCAACTGGTGTTCAGACCTTCTACTTGTGAATGGTACTTCGTCAAGAGCTAAAGCACAGCATCGCAGTCTATGAGATGAATAAGTATTATTTTGAATTCAGAGTCATGCAAAGCAACTGTAGAAGGGTCCAAAAATAATAATTCAGGATTACCACGGAGCAGATTAATCCCACTTTGATGCGTCTTCTTGTGCAGGTGAGACCTTTAACCCCTTGCACTCCGGTCAATTTTCCTAAAAACGCCAAAAAATAATGTGCCCAAAGTAAATCGAAAGCTGTTCTTCAACCCTTTGCAGCATCTTCATGGGGTTGGTCTCATTTAAAAGAAAACACTTTGAATATTTTTGGCAAAACAGTCATAATCTCTCTAAGTGCTCCGGCCACTGAGTTACAGTCATCTAAACATAGTGAACTTGAAGAAAATAAATTTGGCCTAGGTGTTTTTTTGGATACAAATGCTTGCAAATAACACACAGCTTCAGATCCGGGCTGGAAAATGCAACAGAAATGTAGAACCAAGTGTTATCCAGCTGAGGTCCAAATTTTGTAACAATACCACAAAAAATGAATACATTACACAGCTTTTTCCTCAGGCTGTTCCCAGGCGTTTTGGAACTGTGCCAAATTGTGCCAAATGGCACAGTTTGGAAAAACGTCTGTAACTTTTGAATAATTCAATGTAGAAGCTTCATTTTGGGCTCTAATGAAAGGTCACATTCAGGGCTGTGTCTGTGTGTGTGTGGGGGGGGGGGTTGTCCCCCCCCTCGCTACAGAGGACGGAGATCGGCCCTCGCTACATGATGGATTACACTCGGATGTGGCATGTTTCCACAGCAGCGCAGTCACCGCGGCTCCCCCCCCCTCGCTGCAGAATAGCAGCGGCCGGGGGGGGGGGGGCCTTCACGGTCCGGAGGCGTGCGCCACCAGCATGTTCGGCCACAGGCGGTGCTTATTTTGTTTTGGTTCCAGCAGAGTAGACATTATGATTTCTTCCATGGTCATAGACCGACGGAGGCTGATGACGAAGGCTGAGTGACACACACGCCTTCGCCAGTCTGCCTCCGTCGGTCTATGACCATGGAAGAAATCATAATGTCTACTCTGCTGGAACCAAAACAAAATAAGCACCGCCTGTGGCCGAACATGCCGGTACGCGAATGGCACTCCCTGTCACACAGGTTGCATTTGTGGGTGGTCTCCGTGCTGCTGGGTCTGTGGGGTTCTTCCTGCGTCCTTTTTTGATCCGCTGCAGCAGCCAGTCTTCACCCAGCCTTAAAAAAAAACAGCTCGTGAACTTCTCTGCTTCAATTGGCTTGGACTCGTTGGGAGGCGGGTCCTTCTGGCTAGGTTTTCAGTCATTGGTTCTTCAAGGTTTCAGAAACCCAATTCAAAGCTCTTATTAGTCGAATGAGAGGTCAATCAGATTAACTAATCTGCTCGCGGCTGTGTCTGCAGCTTTTATTTTCAGTGAGCGCTTGGACGCCATCACCACCTACATCACCACCATCAGGATCGCCATCATGCGTCCGAGAGCGCACAAGGGCGCTCTCGTGCGCCCTCGTGCGCTCTAGGACGCAGAGACTTGCCCGTCCGCGGTACAACGGAGCACAAGAGGTTAAGCTATGGCCATAAAGAGTCTTACGAATGATGAGTTCGTAAGAATCTCTCAGTACCTACAAATTCTGGAGCTCACAGACATTCATGGAGTGTGGCATAGTTTCTTACGGTTGCTGTTCAAGTCACAAGAGCAACTTGAGGCATTCTTGAGAAATGAGGCGCTTTCCTGTCATACGATGACCCTAGAGTTCCTACATTCTTCGTAAGGGTGCCTTGGGATCTTCCTATATCATACATACTATCATCCATCCATCCATCTTCTACCACTTTTCCAGTGGTCTGGGTCATGGAGACAGCAGCTCAAGCAGAGAAGCCCAGACTTCCCTCTCCCTGGCCACCTTGCTCCAGCTCTTCAGAGAGGATACCAAGGCGTTCCCAGACCAACTGGGAGACGTAGTCTCTCCAGCGAGTCCTGGGTGTGCCCTGGGGTCTCCTCCCAGTGGGACATGCCCAAAACACCTCAAGTGGGAAGCATCCTGATCAGATGCCCATACCACCTCAACTGGCTCCTTTCAAAGTGGAGAAGCAGTGGTTCTACAATAAGCCTCTCCCGGATGACTGAGCCCCCTCACCCGATCTCTAAGGGCGAGTTCAGCAATCCTACAGCGAAAGCACATTTCTCAAAAATTTTTGCGCAACTCACAGTACTCTCAAGTTGTTGGTAGGAAGATCTTACGGATTTTGGCACATTTTGTCGGCACAAATGTCGCACGAATGACATGTTTCCGCCTTATGAGCGCCTCACTACTGCCTTACACACACTGTACAAATCTCCATATGAATGGGGAGTCATAGGGCATTTCCTACAACTGCTGTAAGGGGCCATCAAGATCAACTTAAGCTGTTCTTGACACATACTTAGGGCCAACACCTTGCGTAGTTCTTACATTGTTCCTATGGCATTCCTACAGCACTACGATGAGTTTTCGTGGAGCGTTCGTAGAAATCTTTGACAAGACCATCGACCTGGCCACAAACTTACGGTCTACGAGTGCTGGATTCTCCTACCGCCACCTTAAGAATGCCGTACGAAATGGTTCAAAAATCATTCGTATGGTGTTCACAGCCATTTGTAAGGTTATTTGTGACTGTAGCTTTTGTTTGTGTCTGTGATACATGAATAAACATCAACTCACCTGCACTGAGCTGTTGTCAAACATTTCCATCGTCATCTCCTCCTCTTCCTCGTCCTCCTCCTGCAAAGCCACCAGGCTGATCCCCATCACCACTGGCCCTCGTCCGCCCTCGTCAGCCTCCAGCTCCTCCTGGAGGCTCGGCGAGTCATAATGCTGCAGGAAAACAGGTGCTCGACTCGAGTTCCTCTGGATCTCCACCCGCAGGATGCCGTCACGTGGCCAGTGCTCCCTCACCGCCTCCAGGCAGTTGATGGGCGAGCGAGAGAAGGCGACGTGTATGTAGGCGAGGATGAAGAGGACAAAGAGCGCCTGAGGAGAAGTTCACATCAGCATATCAAGTTTATTTGTCACATTAAAGTGAGTTTAATTCAATTCAGCTTTATTTATATAGCGCCATTTGTCTGGATCCCTCCATCTGGAGGGAAGAAGCTGAAAGTGGCAGTGCAAAGGGTGGGAGTCATCATTTAAAATGGAAGTAGCAATCCTCTGTACCTGTCTGGTGTACAGGGATGTCAGGCTCAGCTGTGACTCACCAAGCAAACGACTGGACCATCTAACTACCTGATCCAAGGATTTCCTCTGTTTCAGTTTTATCTGATCAAACCATGATACTAAAGAAAAGGATAAAACAGATTCAATAAAAGCCCAATAAAACATTGTCATTATGGTTCGGTCAATTTGGAAGCGTGCCAGTTTCCTTAAACAATGCAAATGTTGCTGACCCTTTTTGCACACCCTTTCACAGTTCTCTTCAAAGTTTAAATTACTATCAATAATTGTCCCAAGATATTTGTAGGATTGTACACATTCAGTGGTCTGGCCTTTTAGTACAGTGACTTTGTGCCTGGGAGTTTTCCTCCTGAAGTCAATAATCATATCTTTAGTTTTTGTCGTATTCAGCTGCAGGTAGGAATCCTCACACCAGTGAACAAAATCATCAACTACTGGGCCGTGGCCACTCTCACCATCCTGGAGGAGACTGACAACAACTGAATCATCAGCATACTTCATAATGTGTCTGTTGTCATGTCTGCTCCGACACATGTTTGTGTACAGGATGAAGAGTAGTGGTGACAACACACACCCCTGCGGAGAGCCAGTAGAAGAACACTTTTGGTCAGACAATGTACCATTGACCCTTACTCTCTGTGTCCTGTTGGTTAAAAAATCCAGAATCCAACCCACCAGATTATTACTCAAATCAAATTGTTGCAGGAGCCTTTCAACTAAAATATGAGGTTGGATTGTATTAAAGGCAGAAGAAAAGTCCACAAATAAAAGCCTGGCGTGTGTCCCATTAAAATCCAGATGTTTAAAAAGCATGTTAAACAGAGTGACAGTGGCATCCTCTACTCCTCTGTGAGGCCTGTAGGCAAACTTCAAAGGTTCCAGTGCATGCTCAGTCTGCTTTAGAACCTCAAATCTGACCAGTTTTTCAAAAATTTTCATTAAAATTGAAGTCAAAGCAACTGGTCTAAAATCATTTACCGTTTTAGGACAGCTGGATTTTGGAACGGGGACAACCACAGCATCTTTCCAGATCTTAGGCACATGTTGTGTCTGTAAGGACTTATTGAAAATGTAGTGAAATACAGGACTCAGCTCATGTGCACAGGACTTTACCAAGCACCCACATATATTATCAGGGCCTTGACTTTTGTTCACTTTTACAGCACAGAACGCCCTTTTAACATCCTGCACCTCAATATTAAAGTGCTGATTGTCTTTGAGTTTCTGTTTCAAACCTTGGGTTTCTGTGCTAAAATCAAAGGAGTCAAAACGACCATAAAAACAATTAAGAGCATTAGCCAGCTCTGTGTCTGAACTGAAACCATCTAAAAACACATGATTACTGCACTCTGTGCGCTGAAGGCCTGCAGTAGTTTTCATACTGGTCCAGGCTGAACCAAGTTTCTTTGTTGCCATCTTGCTTTCCAACTCTGATTTATAATTCTGTTTTGCTCTTAAAATTTCGGCATTCAGCTCTTTTGTGGCAACCTGCAGCTCAGAAACAACCCCCTTTTTAAAGGCAAGTGCTTTCCGCTGTAAGCAGGATTTAACTGATTTTGTAACCCATGGCTTGTTGTTGGGATATACTTTGACACGTTCACGTGGAACAATCATGTCTCTACAGAAAGCCATGTATGAGCATGTCACGTCCACTAAAGAGTCCAAATCTTCTCCGCAGGCCAGTGTGAACACCTCCCAGTCTGTACAGTTAAAGCATTCCTGGAGGCAGTGCACTGAATCCTCTGTCCACACGTTTATGTCTCTGGTCTTCGCCTTGTCTCTTCTGAGAGCAGTTTTATATTTGGGCAGCAAATGTACACAGTTGTGATCTGAGGATCCTAAAGGAGGAAGGGGAATAGATTTATAGGCCCTCTCAATGGATCCATAGCACAGGTCCAAATGTCTTTTTTCGCCTGGTTGGGCAGGAGACATACTGATAAAAGTTTTTTAAGTGTCTTCTTTAAAGAAACATGGTTAAAATCCCCAAGGATAAAATTTGGAGCCTCTGGGGAAATCGACTGCAGCCGCTGTACCACATCAAAGACGGTGCTGGAGGCAGAGTCAGCATCTACCCTCGGGTGAATGTACACAGTCCTTATGAAAAGTTGGGGGAACTCGCGGGGCAGATAAAAGGGGCATAGCGATATGGACAGAAGCTCCACATCTGGTGTACAGATGCGCTCTCTGACCGTGACAGATGTACAGTACTGTTTGTTAATATATAAACATACGCCGCCCCCCTGATGTTTCCCCATTACCTCTTCCTGCCGATCCGAGCGAAGTAGGGCTCCAAAGCCGTCAATCCACAGGTCCGCATCCCGGTCATGCACCGTAAGCCACGTCTCCGTGTAAGCCATGACACAGCAGTTCTTGAAATCCTTCTGATATCGTACATTCCCTTGAATTTCATCCACTTTATTTCTCAGGGGTTGTATGTTCCCCATAATAATGGAAGGAAGAGGAATGCGGTTAAGCTGATGCCTCCTCAGGTTTAATCTTACGCCTCCACGCTTTCCGTGTTTCCTCCTCTTGTCTCTCTTTTCATTGCTGTGTCCATGAAAATCTCTTAAAATAAAGTCCGGCAGTTGCGGCACGGACTCAAACACAGACGCTGCGTTATCCATGTTTAAATGCAGTAACATGTCTCTGGAATACTGTATTCTTCCCGGCATGATCGCGATCACGCTTACCTCCAAGACAAAGAGCCGGTAGGAAAAAAACAACAGTGCAAAAACAAGAAGGAAATCCATACTGATGGAACCAAGGAGCTCTTCGTTATATAGTCCACAAACATTCAAGGACAAAAACGACACCGAGAACTACGTTGAAACACATTAAAATGCATAAAAACAAAGACACAGACGTCGAACTTTTTTCACCCACTGCCGGTCGCTGCGTGCGCATGCGGCCCTTAATTCCCTATGCAGGACATACTGAATGCACTGAGGAGCTCATTTAGCAGTAGACTACATCATCCTAGGTGCGCAACCGAGAGGTTTCGCAGGTCCTTCCTACCTACGGCTGTCAGACTGTATAATGTAAGCAGGGCTGCTCGCAAAGATAGCAAAAAAACGTGACGATCTAATAGTATTGAATGCAAAAGACGCAACAGACTTACACAAACGGTCCCCTCCAGTATACAACTAGGACAATATCAGTCGCTACGGAGGGTGACAATATGTATGGGTACATATTCATACCATGTAGGGTAACTAAATAGACGGTTATGCTGTTTATTCCATCTAGCTACAATGCTCTGCACTGTGTATATACATTTATATATTTATGTGTACATATGTACAGTATATTCACTGCTTTTATTTTCTTATCTTCTAAACTTTTTTTTTTTTTTCGCTTTCTGCATCCGGATCGTCACTTCCTTGTGGTAACGTATCGTCACTTCCTGTTTTGCTGTCTGCCTGTGTGGTTTGCTCTCCAGCTCTCCAGCCACTAGCTATGGCTACTACCTCTCTTTCCTCTCCTCCTCTGGTGTGCTCTCTCTGTCAGATGTTTAGCTACACCTCTGCCTCTTTTAGTGATAACGGTAAATGTAATAAATGTTGTCTTTTTGAGGCGCTCGAGGCGAGGTTGTCTGATTTGGAAACCCGGCTCCGCTGCATTGAAACACCGTCTGCGCCAGTTAATCTCGACGGACGCCCATTAGCTGCAGCGGAGCTAGCTAGCTTAGCCCCCCCTGTCACCGGTTCCCCGGCTCTCCTCAGCAGCGAGGAGACTGGGTGGGTGACGGTGAGAAGGAAGCCTAGTCGCAAAGCCCCGGTTCACCACCAACCTGTTCACGTTTCTAATCGTTTTTCCCCGCTCAGCGACACACCCGCTGAGGAAAAAACTCTGATCATTGGTGACTCTGTAGTCAGAAACGTGAACCTAGAGACTCCATCGGCCATAGTCGCATGCATTCCTGGGGCCAGAGCAGGCGACATCGAGTCAAATTTGAAAATGCTGGCTAAAAGTAACTGTAAATATTCCACAATTGTTATTCACGCCGGCATTAATGACATCCGTCTCCGGCAGTCGGAAGTCACGAAACTTAATATAGAATCGGTGTGTGAGTTTGCAAAAACGATGTCTGCCACTGTAGTATTCTCTGGGCCCCTCCCCAATCTGACCAGTGATGACATGTTTAGCCGCTCGTCATCCTTGAACCGCTGGCTGTCTGTGTGGTGTCCTAAAAATGACGTGGGCTACATTGACAATTGGAGCTCTTTTTGGGGAAAACCTGGTCTTATGAGACGAGACAGCATTCATCCCACTTTGGATGGTGCTTCTCATTTATCTAACAATCTGGCATCTTTTTTATCCAAATTTCCAAAACCCTGACTACTCAGAGTTGGGACCAGGAAGCAGAGTCTCAGTCTTACACGCCTCTCTGCAGCTCCTCTTCATCCGCCACCCCTCAGCTTAGCCCCTGTCTTCCCCATCAGAGAATCGTTGTCTGCTCCCTCCAAAGTAAATAAAAATATAATGTATAAGCATCCCAAAGTGATAAAGCAAAATATTGGTAAAACTCAAATTAAACATAAAGCCTCTAAATTGAATGATTTGGCCTCTGTTCCTCCTCATAATTTAAAAATTAAATGTGGTTTATTAAATATTAGGTCTCTAACTCCCAAGTCTCTGTTAGTCCATGATCTGTTAATTGATCATCAGATTGATTTAATTTCCCTTACAGAGACTTGGTTAGGGCAAGAGGATTATGTTGGTTTAAATGAATCAACTCCCTCTGGTTATTTAAACTGTCAAAATCCCAGAAGTTCTGGTCGTGGAGGAGGAGTAGCATCAATTTACCATTCCAAATTACTAGTTAATGTAAAGCAAAAAACATGTTATAATTCCTTTGAGGGCCTGGTCCTCAGTGTTGGGCACTTTAGCAATTCCAGGTTAAACCCAATTTTATTTGCCATAGTTTATCGTCCCCCATCAACCTATTCAGAATTTTTATCCGAATTTGCTGATTTCTTAGCTGATTTAGTGCTGAAATCTGATAGAATAATTATAGTAGGGGACTTTAATACACATGTGGATGTAGATAGTGACTGCCTTAATGTGGCTTTTAATTCAATATTAGACTCGATTGGGTTTTCTCAGAAAGTAGGAAATTCTACTCATTACCTCCACCATACATTGGACCTTGTTCTGACATATGGCATAGAAATAGAAAATCTTGTAGTGTCTCCTCATAACCCTGTACTGTCAGACCATTGTCTGTTAACCTTTAATTTTACTATTTCTGACTATTTGGCTCCTAAAGAAAAATATTATCACAGTAGATGCCTCTCAGATGATGCTGTTTCCAAATTTATGCAGATTGTTTCCTCTATGCCATGTGTCAACACAACGGAAATAAGCTATAGACAGCTTGCTCCTTCTGTAATTGATAACATGGTGGATAGTGTTTCAGCTTCTCTGCATCAGGCTCTAGACTTGGTGGCCCCCTTAAAAAAGAAAAAGTCTAATCAGAGATTTTTAACTCCTTGGTTCAACACAGAAACTCGTAGCTTAAAACAGAAGACTCGTCAATTAGAAAGAAAATGGCGCTCTACTAATTTAGATGAAATCTATTTAGCTTGGAGAAATCATCTTTTAATTTATAAAAAATCTCTTAGAAAAGCTAGAACGAGTTATTACTCTGCATTAATAGAAGAGAACAAGAATAATCCCAGGTTTCTTTTCAGTACTGTAGCCAGGTTGACAAAGAGTCAGGACTCTGTCAATCCTAGCATCCCCTTAGAGCTTACTAGTCAGAACTTTATGAACTTTTTCAATAATAAAATTTCATCCGTCAGAGATAAAATCAATCAGATTCTTCCCACAGTTAACTTAAATACTGTAACTACTACAACTCCTTCTATTGATGTCTGTCTTGATGAGTTTACTCCAATCGACCTTTGTGAGTTAGACAAAATAGTTTCCTCATCCAAACCTTCAACTTGTCTTTTAGACCCTATTCCTACCAGGTTATTTAAAGAAGTCTTCCCACTTATTGGTAGCTTTATTCTTCATATAATCAATTCTTCATTAACTTTAGGCCATGTACCGCAGGCTTTTAAAACGGCTGTAATTAAACCCTTACTCAAAAAGCCAACGCTAGATCCAGGAGCTTTAGCTAACTATAGACCAATCTCTAATCTCCCTTTCATTTCAAAAATCTTAGAAAGAGTTGTTGCTACGCAATTATTTGACCACCTGCAGGGAAATGGTTTACTTGAGGAGTTTCAATCTGGGTTTAGAATCCATCATAGTACTGAAACAGCCTTAGCGAAGGTCACTAACGACCTCCTCATTGCATCTGATAATGGACTAGTTTCTGTACTTGTCCTTTTAGATCTTAGTGCAGCTTTTGATACTATTGATCATAATATTCTACTTGATAGATTAGAACACTATGTTGGACTTAATGGAACTTCGTTGCAGTGGTTTAGATCTTATTTATCTGATAGGTTCCAGTTTGTTCATGTAAATGATGAGTTTTCTCTCAGCTCAAAGCTTAGTCATGGAGTTCCACAGGGATCTGTGCTTGGCCCTACTCTTTTTAGTTTATATATGCTTCCGTTAGGCAACATTATTAGAAAGCACTGTATACATTTTCACTGTTATGCAGATGACACACAATTATATCTGTCAATGAAGCCAGATGATACTAATCAATTAGCCAAGTTAGAAGCCTGTCTTAAGGAAATCAAAGCTTGGATGACTTGTAATTTCCTGCTATTAAATTCAGATAAGACTGAAGTCATTCTTGTTGGTCCAAAAAACCTTAGAAATTCCTTTCCAAATCAAACTTTCAGTTTGGATGCAGTTACTCTTTCTCTTAATAGCTCTGTGAGGAACCTTGGAGTTATTTTTGATCAGGATTTGTCCTTCAATTCACATATTAAATTTGTTTCTAAGACTGCCTTCTATCATTTGCGTAATATTGCCAAGATTAGGAGCATCTTGTCTCAGAGTGATGCTGAGAAGCTGATCCACGCTTTTGTTAGCTCGAGATTAGATTATTGTAATTCTTTATTATCAGGCTGTCCTAAAACATCTTTAAAAAGTCTTCAGCTGATCCAAAATGCTGCAGCAAGAGTTTTAACAGGTACTAGAAAGAGAGATCATATCTCTCTGGTTCTGGCCTCCCTTCATTGGCTTCCCATAGAGTTTAGAATTAAGTTTAAAATCCTTCTTCTTACTTACAAAGCTTTAAACAATCAGGCTCCTTTTTATTTAAAAGATCTGATACTACCGTATCATCCTAACAGAGCACTACGCTCCCAAAATGCAGGATTACTTGTAATACCTAGAATCTCCAAAAGTACAATGGGAGGCAGAGCCTTCAGTTATCAAGCTCCTCTCCTGTGGAATCGGCTGCCAATCTGGATTCGGGAGTCAGACTCGATCTCTGTTTTTAAGAATAGGGCTAAAACCTACCTTTTTGATATAGCCTACAATTAGGGAGGGATCATGTGTTTCTGAACCCTCCCTTAGTTATGCTGCTAATAGGTTTAGTCAGCCGGGGGACCTCCAGTAATGCACTGGGCCTCACTCCTTTCCTCACTCTCTATGAAATATTTTTTTTTTTTGCTGGTCATTAACATTTGTTTGTTCTCTCCCATAGATTGAGTCCCCATCGTGCTGTTTGCTCTCTATATGTCTGTTCTTTTCTTCTTCTCTGTCCCCTCACCCCCCAGCCAGTCGCAGCAGATGACTGCCGCTCCCTGAGCCTGGTTCTGCTGGAGGTTTCTTCCTGTTAAAAGGGAGTTTTTCCTCTCCACCGTCGCCAAGTGCTTGCTCACAGGGGATCGCCTGATTGCTGGGGTCTTTCTGCAACTGTGGGGGTCTTCCCTACAGTTGATAGTGCTATGAGATGACTGTTGTTGTGAAATGGCGCTATATAAATAAAGTTGAATTGAATTGAATTGAAATTATTGCTCTGAGTGTTGCTATCCCTGTACTGTTGCAATCCTGGAATTTCCCCATTGTGGGACTAATAAAGGCTTATCTTATCTTATCTTATGATCATTACCTTACTCTGATGACTTGCACTGGATGGAGTCAGCCAGGGATGCATAGTCCAGACAGTAGCTGCTGGAGTATGCTTAATAATGCAATGACTCAGCCGGAACAATGCTTCAGTGGCTGCCTTTGCCTTTGAATTCAGGTGTGTGAAAAATGGCTGCTGTCCAATTCACCTTTCTTTTTCTCAGCTCGCTTTTCAGAGGGAAGTTAGAGTCAAAGCTTTTATGAATGGTTCAAAAGTGCCTCTCCACATTTCCCTTCTTTGGAAATGCAACAATAGATTGACAAATCAGACAAATACACTTCGAACATGACATTGTGGGGAAAAAAAAAAATCTTCCTCTCATTCCGCATGGAAGTGGTAAGTTTTTGTCTTCTCACTGGGTTCAGCTCCCCCACTCATTTTTAATATCCCTTCTTTAGTTGATAGAAATTGGAAGTGCTAACACGGTCTCAGCTCGCTGGAGTTTAGCAGTAGCTAGCTAGCGTGTTTGACTGTGCCTGCAGGGTGGCCTATGACACAGAGGACAGGATCTGTCCTGATTGGCTGCCCTGTACATCAATCAAATGGTAAATGCCAATAAGAGGACAGATGGGAGGATAGGCGATAGAATTAAAAACTTTAAAAAAAAAAAAAATTAATGTCACGCGATCTACCAGTCAATTGCGATCAATGTATTGAGCACCCCTGAGGAGGAGGAAGAACAGCTGGGGGAGAAACACCGACTGAGGTGCACAAACTCACCGGGGAAAGAGGTAGCTCAGGTGGAGTCACACCCAAAGAGAACCGCGGCTCACCGCTGAGGGGAAGAGAGAGAAGGATGAATGTTACGTGGTCGGAGCACACCCGTTCACCTCCACGGCAAACCAATAACATTCAGAGTCATGGCAGAACCTCTGAGGACATCACAGTAGGACATGGCAACTAGAGAAGGGTTTCCGTATCCTTAAATAGGTAAATGCAACGATAACAAATGCATCACAGGTGTAGATACATGAGAGATAAAAAAAACAATCAACGAGTGACAGCTGTGCAGCCCGCAAAATAGTTTGACAGCCGGAAACGGCACACGCACTTAAAATAAAAGCATGGACCGGAACTAATGATGACACAAGAATAAGATAACACAACCCCAAAAAGATGTAACAAAACCCATAAAAACAAAATAACCCACATTAAGTAGATGAGACAATAAGGGTAAAACCAAGAATGCAACACTCCAAAAATAGACAGATAAAATACAAGTGCCCATGAAAAAATAAAGAAACAAACAGAAAAAGACTGAAGTCAAACCTAAAACTGGGCACGGCCCCCACCGTGCCCAGGATCATGACAAATTTGATCCATTATTCTTGAAAATTTGAAACTCTCATAAATTTGTAACTTTTTTTTACTGTAAACATGCAATTTTTTCCTCATGTGATTTTTTCATGTAAATTTGCAACTTTTTCTTAGAAATCTGTTAGTCTTTCTTGTAAAATTATGACTTTCTTGCAAATTTGCTAACTTTTTCTTGTAATTTTTGAACTCTCAGAAATTTGCCACTTTTTTACTGTAATCTTGCAACTTTTTCTCATAAATTTGTTACTTTTTTCCTTGTAAATTTGCCGTTTTCTTGTAAATTTGAGACTCATTAATTTTTGACATTTTTTCTTGTAAATTTGTCACTTTTTTACTTGAACAACTTTTCCTCATAAATATGGGACTTTTTTCTCTTAAATGTTCAATTTATTTACGCATATATTTGATACTTTCTTGTTAAGTTGCAACTTTTTCTAATTTTTTCATCATAAATTTCTGACTCTTATAAATCTTCTGAATTTTTCTTGTAACTTTGTAATGCTAAAGTAATTTTACTTTACTTCTAAATTTTCACCTTTTTCCCATAAATTAGCTACTTTTTTTGTAAATTTGTCACTTTTTTCTTATAAATGTTCACTTTTTTTCCTCATAAATTTGACTTTTTTCACGTAATTTTGCATATGCTGCCAGTGCTACTGAAACCTGCTCACCCATTTTATGGGGCCCAGTTGGGTTTAAAGCGGGTAAACATATTACCTGCTTACCTGCACCACAGGTAAAGTCTATGGGGCAGATTTACTAAGGCAGTGCAAATTAGCGAATGTGCAAGTTAGACAGAGTGCCTGAAGGAGTGGCCAATTTTTGCCAGTGATCTACTAACAACACGCAAAATTATGAACACAGACGTGGTCACTTCATTTCAATAATGACCACCCATCCCCCCAAGAACACTGCAAAATTGAGTACAGGCACAGCTGATGAGGAAGCGGGTCATCAACACAGGCACAGCCAGTTCAGAGGAGCATAATATATAAAGCTTTTTTTAAGCTTTTGTTTTAACACAAACCCCACTAAAATAGTTTACTTTTGTTCATTATATTTCAAAATTTAGATTTTCATTGAACATTGCAGACTCTTTTGTTTAATATGTATAAGTTCTTGTATCTAATTTAAAAAAGGACTACTCATGAATAAATTGATTATTTGACCAACATGTTTATTTTATTAACACTAGAACCATCATAGTCTGATGGAGACTCTGGGGTTTGTGAATAACTTTGTTTTAACAAAATCTACAGGTCTCCCAGCCCACAACTTTTCATAAATGCCATGGAGTTACAGCATTGCAATTTTGGGGATGTTTCTATGGATCTGTGTGCTCTTTTTGTTAATAATCTCGTTGTTTTCCTCCTATATTGTGTATCTGTCATGAATGCCCCTCAGGGCAGAGAGAGACAGATCCAAGTGCTGAATTGTACTGTGACATTTATTAAACAACGCAGAGAACACAAAAATTCAAAGTAAGATTACTTACAAACCATTCACTCCAGAGCAGGAAAGGCTCTGGAGGAGATGAGGGAAAAACATGGAGGAAAATGAGTCCAACCCAGTCCAAGTAGCCAATGTAATGCTGCATTCTTCTTTCTTCTTCTTCTTCTTCTGTTTTTTGGCGGGGGCACCCAACTTAAAGGCGCATTACCGCCTTCCAGCGTTGGAGTGTGGACCAGACATTATACCCCAAGGGAGGAGAAAAAAAAAACAAAAAAAAAAACACCACTATATTCTATTAATTAATCCCGTATCTTTAAGGAAGACCAACAACTTTCTTCCCCCATCTCCCACCACCATGCTTAGGTTAACATCACCCACCCCTAATCCTCTAATTCCCTCCACTAATCTGTCTCTCTCCTGGGTATACTTCTGGCAGTGGAAAATGACATGCTCCACACTTTCTTCCTCTCTCTCACAATAATCGCACATCCCTGTCGGGTGCTTACCTACCAGATGCAAAGTTTTATTTAGCCTAGTGTGTCCCATCCTTATCCTAGATAAAATATTCTCTTCCTTTGTGTTTCTTGTCCCCATCCTGCCCTTAACTCCAACCGCACTCTGGATAGCATGCAAATGTCGCCCTGTTTCCCCTGTATCCCACCTATGCTGCCACTCCTGCCTAATACACTCTTTAATCAGCGTTTTTGCCTCAGATTTACTCAGTGAAATATCCCGCACCTCCCAGTGTCCCAGAGCCTGTTTAGCCAATTTATCTGCGACCTCATTTCCCTTAATCCCCCTGTGAGCTGGAACCCACATAAACACCACAGCCACCCCTTTGTTTCCGAGTCTATATAAAGTCTCATATAACTCATAAATCAAGTCCTGTCTGCTATCAGATGACCCTGATTTTATTGACAGCAAGGCTGCACTGGAATCCGAACAAAGGACTAAACCCTTGACCATCAGCTCCTCAATCCTCTGCAATGCAGCCACCAAAGCCAACAATTCGACTGTATACACAGACAGATGGGAAGATGTTCTTCTACTATCAGATATTTTTAAGGCAGGGATATGGAAGGCAAATCCAGTGCAGCCCGTGTCAGGGTCCTTTGATTCATCTGTGAATACTGGGGTAAGGGAATGATATATTGTACCCAACCGATCCTCTACTAAAATTGCAGCGTTTCCAAATTCTCTGCACCCTCGCATCTTTTCCAAAAAAAACAAATCAACTGATACTGGGTAGAAAAACCAAGGAGGAGTGACTGGCAAAGGAACTGATGGGATATACGTTCTATCACATAACTTCATATCCCTCGCCACTCTCCCAGCGTGAAATGCAAAATTCTCCCCTTTCCCTCTTTCCCCCTCCCAACAAGGCAACAACACTCCGACTGTAGGATGTTTCTTTTGAGCGTGCCCCTGCAAATTGACCCAGTAACTCATCATCATCTGCTTACGCCTGATGCTTAATGGCATTTCCCCCATTTCCACCTGGAGGGCCGCAACAGGAGTTGTTTTAAAAGCCCCACAGCAGATCCTCAGTGCCTGGGCCTGGATGACATCCAACTTGCTCAACGTAGTTTTAGCAGCCGATCCATATACAATACACCCATAATCCAATATAGACCTAATTAAAGCAACATAAATGTTTCTCATAGCCGTTCTGCTAGCACCCCACTCAACCCCTGTCAAACACCTCATCACATTCAGTACTTTTTTGCACCTAGCTGACATCTTCTGAATATGCTCCCTCCAAGTTAGAGTAACATCAAACCAGATGCCTAGAAACCTAAAAACTTTGACTTGTTCCAATTCCTGAGCGTACAGTGTTAACTGGGCATCCGCTACCCTTTTCCTTGTAAACACCACCACCTTTGTTTTCTCCACAGAGAATTTAAATCCCCAGGAATATGACCATCCCTCCACTGCACTTATCACTTCTTGTATTTTCCCTCTTATATACTTAAAATTACTCCCTCTTTTCCATAATGCCCCATCATCAGCAAATAAAGAACGGCCAATGTCATTGTTCACAACAGAAAAAACATCATTTATCATAATAGAAAAAAGGACTGGGCTTATAACACTACCCTGGGGGGTGCCATTTTCCACCAAGTACCTATCTGACATGGCTCTACCCACTCTAACTTGGATGTACCTATTAAACAAAAAATCCTTTATCCAGTTAAATGTTCTCCCAGATATTCCTAACATACTTAACTTTATCATCAGCCCCTCCTTCCACAACATGTCATACGCTTTTTCCACGTCAAAGAATACCGCAATTACCGACTCTTTGTTTACCTGAGCCTTCCGTACCTCAGTCTCCAAACACACAACAGGATCCATAGTTCCCCTTCCTTTTCTAAATTCACTCTGATGTGGTGATAGAATTCCCCTACTTTCAAGATAGAAAACAATCCTATCTGTGATCATTCTCTCCATTATTTTCCCCAAATGCGACGTTAAGGCTATAGGCCTGTAACTCGCTGGGTCTGAGGGATCCTTTCCAGGTTTCCTAATAGGAACAATCACAGCTTCTTTCCATGCAGTTGGGAGCTTTCCCTTTTCCCACACTTTGTTGTAAACTTCCAATAGTTTCCTCCTTGCCAAAGTCCCTAAGTGTTTCACCATGATGTAACAGATACTATCTTTCCCAGGGGATGTTAATCCTGATTTGTTTACTGCTCTTTCTATTTCATCTAAAATGAAAGGAGAATCCAACGGGCTACTAAAATCACACCTTTCCTCCAAAACCCCAGGGTGTGCTAAACTCGTCTTACTTCTTCCTCTTTTACCCTCTTCAGTCAAATTACCTGAGCAATGAATTTGAGTCAGGCTCTTTGCTATCATTGTTGCCTTCTCCCCATCAGTTATTGCAATCTCTTCCCCACTTTTTAAGATTGGGTACTGCCATTCCCTCCTGACTCCCCTCATAGCCTTGATCATGTTCCATACATCTCCCACGGCTGTTGATCTACCTACAGTGCTACAGTATCTCTGCCAACTTTCTCTCTTGGCCCTCCGGATAGTTTTCCTGGCTTTTGCCAGTGCTCTCTTATAATTAATCAGGTTTTGCCAATTGTGAGTTCTCCTTAGGACCTTAAGCCTCTTATTCCTCTCCTTAATAGCTCTAGTGCATTCCTCTGTCCACCAAGGCACTGCTTTCTTTAATCTTTTCCCTTTACTTTTAGAAATTGACTGATTAGCTGCTTCCAGAAAAATAGTTTTAATACTTTCCTCCATGCTTTCCACGTCTTCATTAACCTCTACTAGGGGAAGGTCTCTCTCACAAATAAACTTAAATAATTTCCAATTAGCAGTGCTAAAAACCCACCTCCCTTCCCTGTGACCACTTACCCTATTCACTGAAACAAAAACATTACAATATACCGGAAAATGATCACTTCCCACTGAAGACTCCTCCAAAACCTCCCACTCACACACACTTGCAATATTACTAGTCACCAATGTCAAATCAAGAACCGAACCACCCCCCGTATGTACATCAATTCTGGTTGCTCTACCATTATTCAAACACACTAGCTTCTTCTCTTCCAAGAGTTCCTCAATAATCTCACCATTTATGTCCGTATAATTTGCCCCCCATAACACATTATGGGCATTAAAGTCCCCACAAACTACCACCCTGCTCCCATCTATCCCCTCCATCTGGGATAACTGACTCAATGTCAGTCTCCTACAAGGATTGTACAAATTAACGACTACTAATTCTCCCTCTTTAGTCCAAATTTCAATTACCACGTATTCCAGCTCATCCCCTTTACCTACCTCTCTAAACTGAATTCCCTCCCTCACAAAAGTTGCACACCCACCTCCCATTCCCTCTTTCCTACCATTCCGAATAGACACATATCCCACTATTTTAAAATCCAGATTAGGTTTCAACCACGTCTCCTGAACACAAATGACATCTGGTTTGTCTGAAAGTTCCTCAATATATCGTTTAAATTCCTGCCCATTTGCCACCAAACTTCTTGCATTCCATTGAATCACTATAACCATCTTCACAATTCCTTTCCAGTCAATGCTTGATCCTGACTTATCTGGCTACTGAGCCCACTCCTCACCTCCTCCCAAGTTAAACCACTGAAACCAAGATGATTAGCTGCTGCCTTCACTATTATTTGAATTCTTTCAGTTTTAGACTTTACTTCCATCGTGGCATTCACAACTCCTGCTATAAAGATAACCAGTCTCTTCAAATCAACCTGAATTTCCCCATTCCGTACCAGCTCTCTTTCCCCTGCAGGCAACCTCCCCCCAGTCCTTTGCCCATTCCCTCCTCCCTGGTCCGTCCTTTTCACTGCTTCAGCATATGAAACTTTACTTTGTACTCTGACTCGCTGAATTTCCCTCTCTCTCATCATACTTTCACAGCCTCCATAGGCCACACTGTGATCTTCCTCCTTCACCGTTCTCTGTCCCACCTGGAGAAGTCCGGGAATATGGTGAGGATCATGTTCTTTGACTTCTCCAGTGCTTTCAACACCATCCAACCGATGATCCTGAAGGACAAGCTGCTGCGCGCAGGGGTGGACCAGCACCTGTCATCATGGATCCTGGACTACCTCACGAACCGGCCTCAGTTTGTGAGAACCCGGGACTGTGTTTCCGACACGATCATCAGTAGCACGGGGGCCCCCCAGGGAATGGTGCTGGCTCCCTTCCTGTTCACTCTTTATACTGCGGACTTCTCACACAACACAACACATTGCCATCTACAGAAGTTCTCTGATGACTCTGCGATCGTTGGTCTCATCTCCAGCGGAGATGAAGCTGAGTACAGAGGGCTTATCCAGGACTTTGTGGACTGGTGCCATCGGAACTGCCTCCAGATCAACGCGAGGAAAACTAAGGAGCTGGTGGTGGACTGCCGCAGGCATGGGCAGCCCCTCACAGCACCAGTAAATATACAGGGAACAGACATCGAGATGGTGACATCCTACAAGTACCTGGGTATTCATCTGAACAATAAACTAGACTGGTCACACAATACTGACGCACTCTACAAGAAGGGACAGCGCAGGCTGTTCCTGCTGAGGAGACTCAGGTCTTTTGGTGTACAAGGGGCGCTGCTGAAGTCATTCTATGACACGGTGGTGGCATCAGCCATCACTTTTGGAGTGGTCTGCTGGGGCAGTGGCATTACTGCAGCCGATAGGAAGAGACTGAACAAACTGATTAAGAAAGCTAGCTCTGTCCTGGGGCAACGCCTTGATCCGATGGAGGAGATAGGAGAGAGAAGGACGGTGGCTAAACTGTCATCTCTGCTGGAGTCCGAGTTCCACCCTATGCAGGACATACTGGATGCACTGAGGAGCTCATTTAGCAGCAGACTACATCATCCCAGGTGCACAACCGAGAGGTTTCGTAGGTCCTTCCTACCAACGGCTGTCAGACTGTACAACCTAAGCAGGGCTGCTCGCAGAGATAGCAAAAAGACGTAACAAACTAATAGTTTTTTTTTTTTTTTGAATGCAAAAGATGCAATAGACTTACACAATGGTCCTCTCCGGCATACAACTAGGAACATACCGGTCGCTATGGAGGGTGAGAATATGTATGGGCACATAATCATACCATGTAGGATAACTAAATAGACGGTTATGCTGTTTCATCCCACCTAGCAACAATGCTCTGCACTGTGTGTGTTTATATATTTACATATTTATTCCATCTAGCTACAATGCTCTGCACTGGGTGTGTTTATATTTATATATCTATATATTTATTCCATCTAGCTACAATGCTCAGCACTGGGTGTGTTTATATTTATATATCTATATATTTATTCCATCTAGCTACAATGCTCCGCACTGTGTTTTTATATATCTACATATTATTCCATCTAGCTACATTGCTCCGCACTGTGTGTGTTTATATACTTGCATATTTATTCCACCTAGCTGCAATGCTCCGCACTGTGTTTTTATATATCTACATATTATTCCATCTAGCTACATTGCTCCGTACTGTGGGTGTTTATATATTTACATATTTATTCCATCTAGCTACAATGCTCTGCACTGTGTGTTCATATATTCATATATTTATTCCATCCAGCTACAATGCTCTGCACTGTGTGTGTGTGTGTGTGTGTGTGTGTGTGTGTATATATATTTTATAGTAATATGTACATATGTATATTAGCTGCTCTTGCTTGCTTGTTTTTTTTTTTTTGTTTTTTTTTTCTTGCCTTCTGATTGTTGCTCTGAGTGTTGCTATCCCTGTGCTGTTGCAATCCTGGAATTTCCCCGTTGTGGGACTAATAAAGGCTTATCTTATCTTATCTTATCTTATCTTATCTTATCTTATGATTCCCGCCACAGTTGCAACACTTTGGTGTTTCTTGTTTACATTCTCCGTACTGGTGGTTGCCCCCACACCTTGCACACCTTTTCCTCCACCTACAAGCGTTAGCTATGTGCCCAAACCTTTGACAATTATAGCACCGAATTGGATTAGGGACAAATTCTCTTACCCCATACCTCAAAAAGCCCAAACTTACACTTTTGGGGAGCACTTCTCCTTCAAACTCAACCACCACGCCCTCAGTGTCTCTCCTCTGTCCTTCCCGGGTGGCCTGTAGCCTACGAGCTGCCTTTACTACCCCCCCTTTTAAATTAGCTTTAATTTCTTCCATTGTTATTCCTATCGGCACCCCCCAAATTACACCCTTGTTCCACTTTGACCCATTATCAATAATGCTTGTATTTTTAACTTTAAATCGCCCAACCTCCCTCATTTTTTCAGCTCTTTCCCTTTGCTCCTCACTCCTGCACACAATCAGTAAATTTCCGTCCCTCAATACCTTTGCCATGCATATGTCTCCTACCTGATTTTTCAATATTGTTGTTAATTTAATTGGGCTCATTGTGGATATCCCCTTTTCGTCCTCAAACCTTACAATAATTTTTAACTCGGTTCCTTCCTGCCCTCCTCCCTCCGCACCACCACCACTTCCACTACTTCTAACCTTCTTTGCATTATTACCGGGAAAGTTGTTCTCCCTTTTCTCTTTCCCTTTCCCGCTTCCCTGCCCAGTATCCATACTATCTTCACTGTCCCACAAATCAGAATCTCCCCAGTCTGGCCCATTCACAACGTTGTTGCGCCGACCCGCCACACCTGTCTTTACTCTGCTCCTCCTCTCCATTTTCCCAAGCCCGCAGACTCCAGTCCCGTCACCCAACCTCCTTGCCAAACCACCCGACAAACTTCTTTGACTCTCTTTCGGAGATCTGACCATCCGTCAAAAAACGTCAGCCGTCCTCTCTGATCGTCTCCATGTAATGCTGCAGCAGTGAAACAATGAACTTAAGTACTCAAGTCCTTAAGTACTTGTTCAGACAAATGAACCACAGGTGTGGGCTGAGAAGGCAGGTGAGCTAATTACCTAACTGTCCACAGCTGAGGAGGCAAGAGAACAGACCGTGAACAGTTAGTGGGAGTGTCTGAGAGAGGAGGGGATATGTAAGTAACAATAAACCAAAATATATACAACAAACTGACAACATAATGATAACAGACATGCAAAATACAGAAATAAATTGAGTGTTGAGCTCAGAAGGAATAATTGAACTCAGACTCATGACAGTGTCCTGAACTGGGAGAGAGAAATGGAGAGAAGAGGGAACTGAATTACTGTTTAATGCACAGCAAAAAGAAATACTGTAAATATAGAAATATGGATGGAGGAAAAAAAAAACAAAGAAAATTGACAATGTGGAAAATTTTGCTTCAAGAGCGAGGGAGGGCTGATTGGAAAGGAAAACTCCAGAGTCCGAGTTTGAACCTCCGCAGAAAATAAAAAAAGAGTCACTACTGGCTGACACCATCTGTATGTCCACTGCGGGTAAAAGGGCTCCTATTGCATCCTATTTTATGGACACAAATTCATATAGTAGGCTATATACAGTATAAACAAATGAAATTTAAAAAAAAAAAAATTCCAGCTGATGTCTGGTTCAGCATAGCACCAATCTCTGTGAGACTGCTGATATTCATATAATCTGTTCTTCTGTCATGCCAAATAAAGCCGCATGCAGAGAGAAGCTTCTGTCTCTTCGGCCATGCACCCTCGGTTCAAACTGGTGTCTCCTCATGGCACCAATGATCACTACCACGTCAAGGGCAGATGAATTAAGACCAGATTTTTTTGGACGTTAAATCCTGGCGTATTTAGCAGGAGACTGACAACCACAAACCTTAGTAAATCACCTGGCGTAAGTCATTTAAAGACTCCCCTCCCTCAAATTTGCTCTTTGACATGACAACCACTATTTTTTTTTATTTGATTTTGTATACTTTATTGATCCCCAGAGGGGAAATTGAGGGAATCCACCTGGATGGATGAAGCAGCCACGGTACGGCGCTATCCCTTAACCATTCACACACACATTCACACCTAGGGCCACTTTAGAGTTTCCAATTAACCTAACCTGCATGTTTTTAATACAGTGTGTCCAGAAAGTATTCACAGCACTTCACTTTTTACACATTTTGTTATGTTACAGCCTTACTCCAAAATGGAATAAATTCATTTTTTTACTCAAAATTCAACACACAAAACCCCACAATGACAGCATGAAAAAGTTTTTTTTGAGATGTTTCTAAATTTGTCAAAAATAAAAAAAACCCCTAAGAAATCACATGTACATAAGTATTCATAGCCTTTACTCAATACTTTGTTGATGTACCTTTGGCAGCAATTACAGCCTCAAGTCTTTTTGAATATGATGCCACAAACTTGGCACACCTATCTTTGGGCAGTTTAGCCCATTCCTCTTTGCAGCACTTCTCAAGCTCCATCAGGTTGGATGGGATGTGTCGGTGCACAGCCATTTTCAAATCTCTCTAGAGATGTTCAGTTGGATTTAAGTCTGGGCTCTGGCTGGGCCACTAAAGGACATTTACAGAGTTGTCCTGAAGCCACTCCTTTGATATCTTGGTTGTGTGCTTAGGGTCGTTGTCCTGCTGAAAGATGAACTGTCGCCCCAGTCTGAGGTCAAGAGCACTCTGGAGCAGGTTTTCATCCAGGATATTTCTGTACATTGCTGCATTCATCTTTCCCGCTATGCTGACTAGTCTCCCAGTTCCTGCCACTGAAAAATATCCCCACAGCATGATGCTGCCGCCACCATGCTTCACTGTAGGGATGGTATTAGTCTGGTGATGAGCGGTGCTTGGTTTCCTCCAAACATGACGCCTGGCATTCATGCCAAAAAGTTCAATCTTTTTCTCATCAGAATTTTGTTTCTCATGGTTTGAGAGTCCTTTAGATGCCTTTTGGCAAACTCCAGGAGGGCTGCCATGTACCTTTTACTAAGGAGTGGCTTCCGTCTGGCCACTCTGCCATACAGGCCTGATTGGTTGATTACTGCAGAGATGGTTGTCCTTCTGGAAGGTTCTCCTCTCTCCACAGAGGAACGCTGAAGCTCTGACAGAGTGACCATTGGGTTCTTGGTCATCTCCCTGACTAAGGTCCTTCTCCCCCAGTTGCTCAGTTTAGATGACCAGGCAGCTCTAGGAAGAGTCCTGGTGGTTCTGAACTTCTTCCATTTACGGATGATGGAGGCCACTGTGCTGCTCACTGGGACCTTCAAAGCAGCAGAAATTTTTCTGTACCCTTCCCCAGATTTGTGCCTTGAGACAATCCTGTCTTGGAGGTCAACAGACAATTTCTTTGACTTCATGCTTAGTTTGTGCTCTGACATGCACTGTCAACTGTGACACCTTATATAGACAGGTGTGTTCCTTTCCAAATCCTGTCCAGTCAACTGAATCTACCACAGGTCAACTCCAATTAAGCTGTAGAAACATCTCAAGGGTGATTAGTGGGAACAGGATACACCTGAGCTCAATTTTGTGCTTCATGGTAAAGGCTGTGAATACTTATGTACATGTGATTTCTTAGTTTTTTTATTTTTAATAAATTAGCAAAAATCTTAAAAAGAAAAAACTTTTTTCACATTGTCATTATAGGATATTGTGTGTAGAATTTTGAGAAAAAAAAAGAATTTAATCCATTTTGGAATAAGGCTGTAACATACAAAATGTGGAAAAAGTGAAGCGTTGTGAATACTTTCTGGATGCACTGTACATATCCAATGAGGCCAGGCGCAAAATTAACAGTCTCCTCCCGCCCCGATGGTGATTCACACTGTGTCCCCAAGTACCAGTGCGCGCACACATTGCACGGTAGAGTTGGACGGAGTACTGGTACCGATGCTGATCGACATGTGGGTGGAGAGTTCGCTGCTGAACTGGGCTATGGTTAGAGAATGTTTCCCCCACTACAGAATTGGAGGTGACTCAGCACCGCTTTGTGGCTATGGAGGAGGACGGTTGACCACGGTGGGCACCGTCAGACTGACGGCTCAGTACAAGTCAGAGGAGATGGCCGATGTGGAGTTTGTTGTGACGGCCCGCAGCATGAACATCACGGGCTGCAACCTGTTTTATGGCCTCGGGTTTTCCATCAGGGCCAGCACTGGGGAGGAATGATTGGGCTGCAGACTGTGGATCAACCGGTTCCGAGAGTTCGGGACGATGCTGTTGGGATCAACTGGTTCCGAGAGTTTGGGACGATGCTGTGTGGGATGAACAGTTGCTGGGCACACTGGAAAGTGGATACGCCTTGTCACGCTCAGGGTCGCCGTGGGAGGGCCCCGGTGCCAGTGTCCAAATCACCCTGGATGAAGGTACCGGGCGGCACGGGAGAGAGCCTATGGTGGTGAGTGATGCCCAGAAGATGGTCCCAGGTGTTCTGGGAGCATGGCCGTGACGGGCCGATGAACACGGGGCCACATCGGCAGGGTCCGCAGCGGATTTACAAGCAGTCAGGGCAGACCGAGTGGCACTGGGAGAGCGAATGCCAGGCGGAGTCACAGCAGGCTGTGCAGGGCCTGGCTTGGAGTTGCGGAATGGGTTCAGGCTCGGGCAGAGGTGAGGTCCAGGTGGGTGAGAGAAAAGCGGAAGATGGAGCAGCACCAGGGCCGGCTGCAGGTGACGGGCGAGCAGCACGATGATTACCTTCTGCTGTTGGATGGCTCGTGGCGCCATCCTAATGAGTTATGGCGTTGCCCGAAGAAGGCAGTTGGGCACGGCCCTAGACAATTGGATTGCTTGGAGGTGTGGAGGGGAAGGCACATAGGGACTGAGGCGACCAGCTGTGGCCCGGGACGCGAGCTACCTCTAGGGGCGGACTGAATGGTGAAGGTTCTGGGGGGGCCTCAGGTCATCCTCACCAAGCCATGGATGTGTATTTGTTGTTGGTTGTTAATATGTATTTATAATTCTAGGATTGTTTTGGTGTTCTGTTTTAAGTAGGAGACACGGTAGTAATTTTTTAAATGGGACTTTTATATTTCATGGGTGACAGAATAACCCGTGTCGCCATGTGTGTGTGTGGGGGGGGCGTAGGACAGCAGTCTACCCGTCTCCCCTAATTTTAGTTATTTTGCGTGAATGCCATAGGCCCCTTTTTGTGATTTTAGTTTAGTTTAGCACATAATTCAGGCTCCAAATTGGGGTGGACTGATTTGTATGTGTGTTTTGGATTTTTCTACAGGAGGGGGAAATGTTGTGTAGTTATTTATTGTTCATATGTTGTATGGTGTTTGGAGCTCTTATTTGTGTGGCATGGGGTGGTGGCTCCATATTCCTGTTCCGCCAACCCCTTGCATATAAGAAGGGCTGCAGGCAGGGGGCGGTCTCTTCCGCCTTTACCTCTGCCAGCCGGTTATATGTGTGGTCAAGTGCACTGCGCCCTGTATCATAGTAAATGTCTGTTCAACTCTTGTATTGCTCTCCTCCTTGACTCGTTCCAGACATAACAACTGGGAGAGCACAAAAAGCAAATTTTTATTTATCCCAGTTCTCCTGACTTCATCCTTGTAATTTTGAACTTTTATAGATAACTGCTTTACTTTCATACTAAGTTTAAAATATGTGCAGATTTTAATAAAACGTTCAACGCGGGGCTTTTCATTAGACCACCGGTCTGACCGGGTCTGATTGACTGGGATGCCTGACAACAACGATTGGGTTATAAAAGCCTGACAGTCAAAACTCGGGGCTTGAGGGCGCTCCTCACAACACTCGACTTCCGCTCTCAGCCGTCAGTGTTTGCTAGCTTCCGTTAGCTGTTCAGAACTTCAGTGTTCCGGTGTTTTGAGCTTGTTTTGCATCTTGTACTGTCTCTCTTGCTCTTAGTCAGCCATTCTGGGCTGGTTTGTATTGGTATATGTCCTGAATCAATCCTGATCTGCAAACGGAGCTAACTTTAGCGGTTAGCTGTGGCGTCTCCGGTTCTGAGCAGGAGCGGCCCTCACCGGAGCACCGCGCCTCAGTGGGAGCCCGTACAGGTGAGTCAGGTTATCGTAGCTTTTTCAGGGAGACACGGGGCGGTTCCAGCGGGAGGCTCAGCTGCTGACAGCAGGCCCAAACACATCTGAGCATACGAGTACCCACTAGTAACCACGAAGAAAGGGTCACCTGAGGTCTCGGATCAAAGCTCCAATCAACAACCTGCTTAGCGCTGAGCTGCAGTTTCTAATGTGTTACATGAAAACATCTGAACAGACGAGGTGACGGAAGGCCATTGAAATGCTCCAGACTGTAGGTTTGGATCATACTAGTATGTTAAAAGGGAAGAGACAAACAAGGAAAGGAGAGACTGGTTTGTGTGAGCTAAAAAGGTACCATATGCTACAGTTTGTAGAAATTCATTTTCAGACTTAACCTTCAGATGCAAGAAGTGCCACAGGAAGAAAAACAACTTTGGTTTGTCTAGGGAACCAATGCAGGGACTTCAAAACAGGCAATGTGTGAGCATTTTCTTAGAGCTGCTTAAAATGCATGCAGCAGCATAGAGAATCTAAGTCCTGCCCCCCTCTACTTACACATATGGAACCTTATATCGGAAAAAATTCCCACTGAAATGAATGGCAAGAATAAACTTATTTTTTGATCTGTCGAATTTCACCACGAGGTACACATATGATGCTTGTCAATTTAAAAGATAATTTTCCACGTAAATAACGGTGTAGCTTGTCTGTTAAGGTATGAGGTTGTGAAAATGCCTAAATTGAAAGTACGTCATTGTTTTCAAACAGCACTGAGGGGGAAGGAAGTAACTAACAATCCTCTGGATCAGCTGCAGCTCTCAAAATACAAAAGATTTGTGTTGTTTTTCTCCTTCAGATCCTTCTTTCATTGGTCAGAAAACAGGTGAGCTTTGAGAGGGGAACCGCTGCAGTCGTGTTTGATGACATGTATAGTCCGAGACGATTTGTGATGTAGTCCATTAGGCGGTTTCACGAAAACTAAATATTACTCTTATTATACGACAACCAACAACTTTATTTACGTGGAAAATTATCTTTTAAGTTGACAAACTTCATATGTGTAGCTTGTGGCAAAATTCGATCAGGAACAAAACATTATTTCTCTTGCCATTCATTTCAATGGAGATTTTTTCTGATTTAAGGTTCCGTATGTGGAAGTAAGGGGTGTGAGTTAGGCTCTTCCATACCAGTAGACATTTCAAATAGGTATACAGCTTCCGTATCAATAGTCATTTCCTTCTGAATAAGTCTTTTGATAGATTAGCATGAGAGTCTGGAAAATGGTAGTGATAGGCAGTGGTGAATCCTCATGAAGCTCTGAGGCTTTCCTTCTGTGCTGAAAGATTCAAAGCTTTGAGGCTTCAATCTCAGAACAGTGACATCTGATGGCCAGTTGAAGCCATAACAACCTCTCGAGCACAACTGAAGCACTGACACTATTTCAATCCCTGTTAAAACAATGACAGTGAATGTTGTTGTGTTGGTGTTCTGTCATCCAGGGTTGCTTATTTGTTCCTTCCACAACTTGTGATCTCTGGCTGTTCAAATCATATGGGGGGGGGGGTGTCATGCTGCTGTGCTGGCTTAAGTCTTTTAGACAAGTAGTGCGAGGCCGGCCTCTTGGTCTTTTTCCATGCTCTCTTCCCACCATCAACTTGTAGCTTAGGCCCTTTTTCCTCACCAGGTGTTCAAAAAAACCTCATTTATCTTGACTGTAGCTTGACTGTGAATAAGGAGTGAAATAGTCACAAAATGAGATGGTGATGGATACATATTTTGGCATTGTATGCTGCGGTGTCCCGGTGGGGTGTATGCAGAGCACTGCAGGCAGCACAACTTTATTGTGGCCAGGTGATGAGGAGCACTGTGGGGTGACTGCATCCCTGATCCACCCAGTGGAGGAGGTGGATCAATTCCTCAGATTGACCAGATAAGGATCTGAAATTACACTGATTTGTTATTAATTCAAGCAATGCTGATGCTCCAACCACCAGCAGGTTGGTCAGCTGCTGTGAGGAGATGGTGCGCAGCAGACGGAGAACACTGTCAAGATGTGCAAGATGTTATAAAAAATAAATAAATGGAGACAATGGGCTTGATAATCGCTATTTAATAACAGGCCATGAATTTACAAATGGTCTATGAACGCTGGAGTCTTCTACGGCCACCTTAAGAAGACCATACGCAATGGTCCAAAAATCATTCATACGGTGTTTGCAGCCATTCATAAGGGTATTTGTGACCGCAGCTTTAGTTGCATGACATTTTGGCTCATCCAGATATTGTCATTGACACAGTTAACCAGTGCTTCCACAGAGTTCATGTCATCAGAGGAAAGGGCAATAGAAAGATGTGTATCATTGGCTTGTTAGGGCCTGAGTCACTGACAAAGTCAGGGGCGAGAGCCCTATTGTAATTGTTTGAATTTTTTTTTTTTTCCTTCTCCATCTAAGATCTCATTTTTGGGGTATTGAACGTGCATGGGACCTCAAGACTGGCGAAAAATTGAATATTTTGGAGGAAATATGAATGACCCCACAAAAATGGCTCTACAACGCCACCTAACGTGAAGTCAGTGGGGAGTGGCACACGCTTACTTTCGTGTAGAAAGATGAAAATCGGTTGAGATGTTTATCATGTCGAGACATGCAAAAAAAACTCCATAGACGTGATGATCTACACTCAACAGGAAGTTGGCCATTTTGGCAGGAAGTGGCAGTGACCTGATTTCCACCTCGTGCGGTTGACGCGCATTTGATCGAACTCGTCCTAGGGTTTTTGTACGATTGAGCTCATTTGTGGTGACAATCATCTATACCCATGTGCCATTAAGTTATTGAAAACTTTTTTAAAAGTTGGACAGTTTGGCTGTAGGTGCGGGGCAAAGTTTGATGCCTTGCCATGATCATTCTATGACCATTCTGATGGCAATAACTCTGGTATCCATTGTTGGATTTCAACCAAATTCAATATTATGCATATCAGTCCAATTCCAAACAGCTCTATACAACAATATTCATAGAAATCTACAGTGCCACCTAATGGTTAAAGGAAGAATTACTGAAAACTCTTCTTTATTACTCACGTGCCATTTGCCAGAATGATGTGAAATTTTCTGAGATTCATCAGACCACAGGGATGATCATAACTGCACATCAACTTTACCATGACGTCACACTTGTTACCATGGGCACGCCCTCCTCACCATTCAATCCGTGATCTTGTGGGGAGGGTTGGGAAGGTCCTGGAGTCATGAAATTTGGAGCATAGGTAGAGGTGACTGTCATCTGTAGTCCTATACGGGTCAGCAACACACAACTGATAGGGAAGTATTGCCATGGCGAAGGGTGACTACTCACCATGGAACCTCAAAAAGTTTCAACTTGGACAAATTTCATCCGATTTTCACCAGATTTTCTACTGTGGATATTAGTCTGATCCAGCACGCTCCTGCGTAAAAATGGTTGACAAACCTTACAGCACCACCTACTGCTCATGGGAAGTACTGCGCCACTCGCATTTGAACAAACTCCTCCTGGGGGCCTTCTCCCATTGAACTCATTTTCACATGGCGGCATCTATAGGCATTGGCCATAAAAAGTTGTCAAATGTCAGTCGCAGTCTCAAAAGGCATGGCCACGACACCATAGCGAAATTTGTCTCCTCCGCTGACAACATCAAACAGCTGTAACTCAAGCAAAACTTGTCCGATGTTCACCAAAGTTTCCATGATGGAAAATAGTCCCGCCCCAAATGCGTCTGTATAAAAATAACTGACAAACAATATAGCGCCACCTAGTGGCTAAAGGAAGAATTCCTGAAAACTGTTTTATTTATTAGTCACGTGCCACTTGCCAGAATGACGTGAAATTTTCTGAGGCTTATCAAACAACGTGGTTGATCATAACTGCACATCACCTTTAGCATTTCATCACTGCTGTTACCATGGACACGCCCTCCTCGCCATTCAATCCGTGATCTTTTTGGGATGGTTGTGAATGACCTGGAGTCATGAAATCTGGAACATAAGTTGAGGTGACTGTCCTATGTGGGTGGGCAACACATTACTGACAGGGAAGTGTTGCCATGGCAACATGGCGAAGGTTGACTCCTCACCATGGAACATCGGAAAGTTGTAACTTGGACAGACTTTGTCTGATTTTCAGCAAATTTTCTACGATGGATAGGAGTCCCACCCCACATGCTGCTACATAAAAATGATTGATAAAAGTTAGAGCGCCACTGCCTGCTCAAAGGAAGTACTGCACCAAACTGATTACTTTATGATTCACGCAGTACTTGCCATAACGACGGGAAATTTTCTGAGCCAGCTAGGTACGACGGGCGCCGGGGTCCGCGGTTGCGCGGGGGGCGAGGGCCTGCTTACAGCTGCTCGCAGCTTTAATTAATTTTTTTTCTTCTTCTCCACATAAGATCTCATTTTTGGGGTAGTGAACGTGCATGAAAACTCACCATTTTTTGCAGGAACCTCAAGACTGGTGAAAAATTGAATATTTTGGACAAATTATGAATGATCCCACAATAATGGCTCTACAGTGCCACCTACACCTAACGTGAAGTCAATGGGGAGTGCTACACGCTTACTTTCTTGTAGAAAGATAAAAATCGGGTGAGATGTTAATCATGTCAAGACATGCAAAAAAAAAACAAACTCCATAGAAGTGAAGTGGCAGTGACCTGATTTCAACCTCGTGCTATTGACTCGTATTTGATCAAACTCGTCCTTGGGTTTTTGTCCGGTTGAGCTCATTTGTGGTGACAATCATCTATACCCATGTGCCATTAAGTTATTGAAAACTTTTTTTAAAAGTTGGACGGTTTGGCCGTAGGTGCATGGCAAATTTTGATGCTTCACCATGATATTCTATGACCATTCTGTCGTCAACAACTCTGGTATGCATTGTCGGATTTCAGCCAAATTCAATATTATGGATATCAGTCCAATTCCAAACAGTTTTATAGAAAAATATTCATAGAAATCTACAGCGCCACCTAGTGGTTAAAGGAAGAATTGCTGAAAAGTGGTTGCTTTATTACTCAGGCGCCCCTTGCTACAATGACGTGAAATTTGAGATTCATCAAACCACAGAGGTGATCATAACTGCACATCAACTTTACCATGACGTCACACTTGTTACCATGGACACGCTCTCCTCGCCATTCAATCCTTGATCTTGTTGGGGTGGCTGAACGCCCTGGAGTCATGAAATCTGAAACATAGGTTCAGGTCACTGTTACATGTTGTCTTATGTTGGTAGGCAACACATTACTGACAGGGAAGTGTTGCCGTGGCAACATGGCAAAGGTTGACTCCTCGCCATGGAATATCGGAAAGTTGTAAGTTGGACAAAGTTTCTGATTTTCACCAAATTTTCTACGATGGATATTGGTCCCGCCCCACACGCGCCAACAAAAAGATTCATTTATAGCGCCACCTACTGCTCACAGGAAGTACTGCGCCAAATGGTTTACTTTATTATTCATGCAGTTTACTTTATTATTCACGGGAAATTTTCCGAGCCAGCTAGGTATGACGGGCACCGGGGTCCGTGGTTGCGCGGGGGGCGAGGGCCCACTTACAGCTGCTCGCAGCTTTAATTATGGTTTTGATATTTGTGTTTCTGAAAGGTTTGTGGTAGTGGAAGCATACAGTACCATTCAAAAGTTTTGACACATCTACCCATTCATTTTTAGTGGGTAGATGTGTCCAAACTTTTGACTAATACTAGGGATGTGATTTTTCCGCTAATTCGCGGAATTCCGCTTTTTTTATCTTCCAAAAATTTTCAGACCAGATGGCGGCGCGTGCACAACGCGAGGCTCAGCGTCTCTTCAGATTTTGCGAATTAGCAGTGATATTTCTGCTCATTTTGGGTCTGTTCGTTCAGAACAGCTTCGCTTTTACATCCTACACCCGAAATGAACTTTTGGACATTGGATTACAAAATAACGACCTTTTTATCAGCAACCTACGTTTCATCCCTGAGCTCTGGAGAACACCCGACGCTAGGTAAGCTACCCGGCCGACCGGAAGTGCTCGCAGGCGGCGTAGAGACCGTAAACAAAGGCGGGGGAAGCGCAGAGGGCTAAGAGCTAAGCTAAAGCTAACACCGCACCGGCTTTCTCTACCCAGCATTTTCTTCGCTAATGTACGGTCATTGGCGAACAAAATGGATGAGCTACGGCTTCGGATCACCAACAATAAGAAACTTATGAACTGCAATATCATGATTTTCACGGAAACATGGCTACATAGTGGAGTACTTGACGGTGCTGTCGAGCTGGCCGGACGGCACACTCTCCGGGCAGACAGAGCAGCTGATGACTCCGGTAAGACCAGAGGTGGGGGAGTGTACATTTATATTAACAAGGCTTGGTGCACGAACTCTGTCACTGTTGGGAGGCACTGCTCAGCTAACCTGGAGTTTCTCATGGTTAAATGTAGACCTTTCTATCTGCCACAGGAGTTCACTTTTCACTTTTCTTCATCTTGCCTGCTGAAGATGTTTTGGACTTTATTTAAAAAATATTTTCAACGCCACACATGTGATGGATAATGCTTGTTGGAATATTTTAGGAATGCTATCTTCTTGGAACATAAGTCAGTATTATACAGTAATAAGTGACATTCAGCTGTTTGTTTTATGTCATTTAAGCACAGTTCTGGTACTTAAAAATCATAAAAACCCAGGAGCTTCCCCCAGACCCCCTGCTAAATTTTCAGATAATTTCCACAACCCCAAATCACATCCCTATAATACTGTATATAACATTAAAGTTTGCTCTTGCCACAATCTGTCCTGGACTGGGGGCCTCATGCATTAACGGTGCGCAGGGACAAAAACATGGCGTACGCTGGTTTTCACATGCACGGTGGGATGTATAAAAATAAACATGATTAGGGAACTTGTGGACTAAGCTGCAAACTCTCCACCAGGCATGAGAAGCTGCGGGATGTCTGCAAAATTCTTTCTGGCTCAATCAAGTGGGTCTGTCAAACTTGAAAACAACTGATACTCACAAAATGTGTCAAGATAACATTTCCATTTCAGTTAAAATGCTTTCTGTGAATTAATATGTGGAAAACATGATTATTATTTCATGATTAAACTCCCTGCCTTGGCTTATTGAGCACAATGAAAACTTGCTTAATTATAACTAATATCCCTTACTGGAGTGGTGGCTCAGTTGGTAGAGCATCCGCCCCACACCCGGGAGGCAGGGGTTCAAATCTCGGCCGGGTCATGCCGAATACCATATAAAAGCGGAACTTCCTGCCGTCCAGCTTGGTGCTCAGCAATAATGGAATGGAGGAGGGAAATTTGTGGCGGCGCCTTGCATGGCAGCGGCCCTCTGATTCTACACTTGGGGTGTGTGTGATTAACACAGTAGATGGGTAAAACACAATCTCGTTCTACTGTACATGATTGGTTGTACAGTTGAATGACAATAAAGGTGATTTAATTCAATAACCCGCCTCACTGTACCACAGCCAGCACTAGGGGTGGGACAAAAGATTGATTCAGTGATGGATCACAATACTTAACATTAACAATGCCCTGATCCCTAAACGCATGGATTGATCTTTTATTAATTATATATATTCATGTAAATGTTGCATACTCTCTTGGGTATTCAACCAATTGCATTTTCAATCCACTTGATGGCGCAAAGCAAGCATCCAGTCATGTGAAGTCATAGCTTGTCTCGCGAGAATTGCAGCCAGCTTTGAAGGTTAGGAAGCAGTTAGCTCAAATGTCGGGTCTTTTTTGGATTTTATAAGAAAGATGGAAAGAAAGACCTTGACATGACACACAACCCGCAAGAAGTGCTGCATGAAAAAAAAAAAAAAAAATGTGGGCAAGCACATGTCTCGGAGCAGCGTTGCAATGGCTAAGCTAAAAACACACTGGCGTGGAGTGTCCAAGCAGCACTGGAGAAAAAGTAAGTAATGTTTATTTGTGAAGCGCTTTTCAGAGACATATAGTCACAAAGCGCTCTACAGTAAAATAGAACAAAAGGCATTTGATGAATAAAAATAATACAAAAATACAAAAACAAGTTAAAACACAAGACTAAAATAATTTAAAAAATATCAGACTTGCCATTAAAAAGCAGTTGAATTGAAACTGACCAGAAAGCCTCCTTAAATTAAAAAGTTTTCATCTGCTTTTTAAAAGAGTCCACAGAATCAGATAAGCGTAGCTAGAGTGGGAGCCTGTTCCAGACAACACTGTCCACCGCCCTCCGTGTGTAGAGACATGTTTCTGCGGAAAATGAAGCCCTGAGAATACTTTGTGAAAGAAATGTCAGCAGTTTTACTTTGGGACATGATTTGTTGAATAAGGTGAAAAAATTTGAACTACATGGGATTGTGATACCGCGATTGAAGCTTGATAGGATCATATCGTGACTCTCAAGTATCGCGAGTCGAATTGCGACGGCCCTTATGATTCCCACCCCTAAGCAGCACTACTGTAAACTGGATCCAGTTTCTGTAAATGTGACCTAGAGATGTTAGAACATACCAGATACCCATGACGCACGAGACAACGTGCATAGATCCGTCTCTTCTAGGAGGGTCTGAAAAATTAACTTTAAATAATTAATTGTTCCCCTATTGATATGTAATTAATTGGTGGCAGTGCTGCAGTACACAGAAGGTGTGTGGTATAGTGCATGCAAGCACTGCGTAATGTGGATTACCTCTGCTACAGGAACTGTGGAAGGAGGAGCCTGATGCCGGTCCAAATCTGAATCTGCTAGTGCATCTAAAAAAAACGTGAAAGTTAGTTGATAATTCAATTTATAAAGTTAAACTTTCATACAGAATATCATGAGTGTCAACTGGTGGCCCGTGGGCCACATCCAGCCTGCCATAGCTTTCCCTCCAATGCCCAGAATATTGATGAATTCAAGAACAGTTTAGTTTAACCTTAGTTTCAATAATTTACATTGATGAAAAGTTCTGATAGTCAAATTTGAGTGTAAGTGACTGCAGTGTCAGATTACTCACTCCTTCATACCCAGACAGCAGGAGAGGGAGAAACAGGAGACAGGCCGGCTGTAGCTCTTCTACAGGTAAACAGCGCTTATAATTCACATTATGAGGACTGCCTTGGCTTTTATTATTATGCAAAATGCAGAATATTTTGGTATCTTTCTGAAATTATTCAATATAGTAGAGAATGCATACCTGCCAATATTTAGGTTTTAAAACTGGAGATTTTCACTGGGGTGTGGGGAGTTTGGCATGAAAACTTAAAAAAACCAACTTGTATAATAGGCTATTATAACAGAAAAGACTGTATTTTACATCATTTTAATTAACTTCATGAATTTAGTTATTCTATTATTTTGAGAATCTGAGTTGAAATCATTGTTCTATTCTGGCTCTGCAGATAAAGTTTAAGATGGACTATATGTGGAAAAAGTCACAGGTTTACCACACGCTTTTCAAATTCATCAGGAAAACCAGTAAATTCATTTTAAAATAGACAGGTTTAATGAAAAATCCACAGATTGATGTGGGGAAAAAGTAATACATTTACAAGAAAAATGTCTGAAATTTATGAAACACCCCTTACACATTTATGAGAACAAATCTCAAAAATATACAACAGTACAGAATTTACAGTAGCAAAAACAAAAATAACAAGGGGAAAAATGTTCCTAATTTTAAAAGTGCAGTGTGTAATATTTTGGGTAATCTGTGTTCTGAAATTGAATGCATGCATTAATTTATTTTGTTTTCATTGTTATATAGTCATTCTTAATTAAAATATGATGTATTTTCTGTATCCTAAGACTAGTTTTTATACACAGGAAGAGGATCTGCCTCCATGTAGGCAGCCATCTTGGATCATTATGTCTTTCCAAGTTTTTGTATCAAACTCTAATTTCACAAATAACTCCTGCAGGTTATCCTTAATGCTTTGGAAGAGCGTAATAAGCACAATAATGGAAAATATTTGCATTTTGAAATCTGACTGCTCAGTAGCGCTAATTGTTTCACACTGCGCCTTTAAGTGAGAAAAAATCTTTCGTTTTTCAAGATTCAAAGATTTTATTTGTCAATACTACTATACATACAGGGCATACAGGAAATGGCGTTTCTCTCTTCAGTGGTGTGTACAATATTAAAAAGAAAAGGAATAAGGCTGGAAAAAAAAAAGAAAACGGCAGTCTTTGTACAACAATGCAACCCGTAGTGCAAATGGCGACAAAAGATAGACCCAGACCTCTCATCGTGCAAATGGAGATAAACAATGATAAAACCCAACAATCCTATATACAGAAAACTAGAGAGGTAATACCCGTAGTTGCAGTTCAGTGCAGTAGTGTAGGTGCAGACAGTGATAGGACTGCGCATGATCAGTATAGCAGTGACAGACGGACAGCAGCAGATATGGCATTTGTGCAAATGGTTGCAGTTAAAGTGCAGAGACATACAGCAGCAATTGTATTACTGTTGTTGTGCCAGTCTTTCTGTGCCAACTAGTTATTGTGCGGGAGTTCAGGGGCCTGATGAACAAAGCTGTTGAGCAGTCTTGTGGAGTGGGCCTGGAGGCTCCGGTACCTTTTCCCCGAGGGCAGGGGGCTGAAGAGGGAGTGTGAGGGGTGGGAGGTGTCGCCTGCGATGCTGATGGCTCTGCAGGTGAGGTGAGTGAGGTAGATGTCTCGGGGGGGGGGGGGGGGAGGCAGATGGGTACCAATGATCTTCCTAGCTGCTTTCACTGTGCGTTGTAGTGTCTTCTGGCAGGAGACGGTGCAGCTTCCATACCACACCGTGATGCAGCTGGTGAGGATGCTCTCAGTGGTGCCTTGGTAGAAAGAACACATGATGGGGGGTGGGACTCATGCTGTCCTCAATTTGCGAAGGAAAGGGAGGTGAGTTTGAGCCTTCTTGGCCAGTGATGTGGTGTTGTTGGACCAGGAGAGGTCCTCAGAGAAATGCACCCCCAGGAGCTTGGTGCTGCTCACCCTCTCCACAGCTGCACCATCGATGATCAGAGGGGGGTGCTGTGTGTGACCCCTCCTGAAGTCGACCACAATCTCCTTGGTTTTTCCCACATTCAGGAAGAGGTTATTGTCTTACACCACTGGACCAGTTGGCTCACCTCATTTCTGTAGTTGGCCTCCTCGTTGTTGGTGATGAGGCCCACCACCATCGTGTCATCCGCAAACTTGATGATGTGGTTGGTGTTGTAGGCTGGTACACAGTCATGGGTCAGCAGGGTGAAGAACAGTGAGATGAGCACGCACCCTTGTGGGGCCCCTGTGCTCAGTGTGGTGGTCTGGGAGGTGTTGCTGCCGACCCGCACGTTTTATGGCCTCCCTGTGAGAAAGTCCAGCATCCAGTTACAGAGAGAGGTTTTGAGTCTCAAGTGTCTGAGTTTTTGTGTCAGGTGCTGGGGGATGATTGTGTTGAATGCTGAACAACCGAAAAATCCTTAATTTTTTTTTTAATTTTTATTTTTAATTTTTTTTTGAAAAAAAAAAATCCTTAATTTACAAGAAAACTCATTACTTTGAGGAAGAACCCTCAAACTGTCAAGAATAATCACATCTCTAAGTTTTTAAGTATGTGCTTTCTTGCTCTTACTCATACTCATCTAAAATTAACAAATTTGGAAGGAAAATTAAAGTATCAAATAATATATTAATAATAATAATGCATCAGATTTATATAGCACTTTTCATAGACACTCAAAGACGCTGTACAATGGATACATTATTCATTCACTCCACAGACAGTGGTAGTGGTAAGCTACTACTGTAGCCACAGCTGCCCTGGGGCAGACTGATAGAAACGTGGCTGCCAATCCATGCCAATGGCCTCTCTGACCACTACCAAACATTTATACACATTCATATACAGTGTCATGGATACTGGAGGCAAGGTGGGTAAAGTGTCTTGCCCAGGGACACAATGGCAGGATGTCTGGGGAGAGCGGGATTCGAATCGCCAACCCTCCGGTTGTTAGACGACTTGCTCTACTTCCTGAGCCACTGCCGCCCACAATATTTTACTCCAATCGACCTTTGTGAGTTAGACAAAATAGTTTCCTCATCCAAACCTTCAACTTGTCTTTTAGACCCTATTCCTACCAGGTTATTTAAAGAAGTCTTCCCACTTATTGGTAGCTTTATTCTTCATATAATCAATTCTTCATTAACTTTAGGCCATGTACCGCAGGCTTTTAAAACGGCTGTAATTAAACCCTTACTCAAAAAGCCAACGCTAGATCCAGGAGCTTTAGCTAACTATAGACCAATCTCTAATCTCCCTTTCATTTCAAAAATCTTAGAGTTGTTGCTACGCAATTATTTGACCACCTGCAGGGAAATGGTTTACTTGAAGAGTTTCACTCTGGTCCATCATAGTACTGAAACAGCCTTAGCGAAGGTCACTAACGACCTCCTCATTGCATCTGATAATGGACTAGTTTCTCTACTTGTCCTTTTAGATCTTAGTGCAGCTTTTGATACTATTGATCATAATATTCTACTTGATAGATTAGAACACTATGTTGGACTTAATGGAACTTCGTTGCAGTGGTTTAGATCTTATTTATCTGATAGATTCCAGTTTGTTCATGTAAATGATGAGTTTTCTTTTAGCTCAAAGCTTAGTCATGGAGTTCCACAGGGATCTGTGCTAGGCCCTACTCTTTTTAGTTTATATATGCTTCCGTTAGGCAACATTATTAGAAAGCACTGTATACATTTTCATTGTTATGCAGATGACACACAATTATACCTGTCAATGAAGCCAGATGATACTAATCAATTAGCCAAGTTAGAAGCCTGTCTTAAGGAAATTAAAGCTTGGATGACTTGTAATTTCCTGCTATTAAATTCAGATAAGACTGAAGTCATTCTTGTTGGTCCAAAAAACCTTAGAAATTCCTTTCCAAATCAAACTTTCAGTTTGGATGCAGTTACTCTTTCTCTTAATAGCTCTGTGAGGAACCTTGGAGTTATTTTTGATCAGGATTTGTCCTTCAATTCACATATTAAATTTGTTTCTAAGACTGCCTTCTATCATTTGCGTAATATTGCCAAGATTAGGAGCATCTTGTCTCAGAGTGATGCTGAGAAGCTGATCCACGCTTTTGTTAGCTCGAGATTAGATTATTGTAATTCTTTATTATCAGGCTGTCCTAAAACATCTTTAAAAAGTCTTCAGCTGATCCAAAATGCTGCAGCAAGAGTTTTAACAGGTACTAGAAAGAGAGATCATATCTCTCCGGTTCTGGCCTCCCTTCATTGGCTTCCCATAGAGTTTAGAATTAAGTTTAAAATCCTTCTTCTTACTTACAAAGCTTTAAACAATCAGGCTCCTTTTTATTTAAAAGATCTGATACTACCGTATCATCCTAACAGAGCACTACGCTCCCAAAATGCAGGATTACTTGTAATACCTAGAATCTCCAAAAGTACAATGGGAGGCAGAGCCTTCAGTTATCAAGCTCCTCTCCTGTGGAATCGGCTGCCAATCTGGATTCGGGAGTCAGACTCGATCTCTGTTTTTAAGAATAGGGCTAAAACCTACCTTTTTGATATAGCCTACAATTAGGGAGGGATCATGTGTTTCTGAACCCTCCCTTAGTTATGCTGCTAATAGGTTTAGTCAGCCGGGGGACCTCCAGTAATGCACTGGGCCTCACTCCTTTCCTCACTCTCTATGAAATATTTTTTTTTTTTGCTGGTCATTAACATTTGTTTGTTCTCTCCCATAGATTGAGTCCCCATCGTGCTGTTTGCTCTCTACATGTCTGTTCTTTTCTTCTTCTCTATCCCCTCACCCCCCCAGCCAGTCGCAGCAGATGACTGCCCCTCCCTGAGCCTGGTTCTGCTGGAGGTTTCTTCCTGTTAAAAGGGAGTTTTTCCTCTCCACCGTCGCCAAGTGCTTACTCACAGGGGATCGCCTGATTGCTGGGGTCTTTCTGCAACTGTGGGGGTCCCCCCTACAGTTGATAGTGCTATGAGATGACTGTTGTTGTGAAATGGCGCTATATAAATAAAGTTGAATTGAATTGAATATTGTATATTAAGATACAATATAAATTTTATTTTACCAGAGCATCTGGCCCTCAGTGTCTTAGTTAAGTTAGTTAGTTAATTCCCTTCCACAGCATGTGGGACACCAGGTGGTGTCTATCTCCGTTTCTCTGACCCTAGGCCACATAGCTATTGTAAGTAGTGAAGCTACAGTGGGGGGTCAGTCCTCTGGTAGCTCTGTGCGTTGTTTCCTTTCCCCATTCTGTTATGCTGAGCACCAAGCTAGAAGGTGTAAAGTACCATTTTTATATGGTCTTTGGTATGACCCGGCTGGGATTTGAACCCACGACCTCCTGGTTGTGGGACAGATGCTCTACCAACTAGACCACCACTCCGGTCCTCACAGTGTCTACCAAGGAAAAATTCTGGCCCTTGGACACATGTAGTGTATGACCCCTGCGTGTGTGCAGTGGTATTTTATGGACATACTCATGGTAACATCACACCTGTCTTGAGTCTCATATGCAGACAGGATGGCCGATAAAAGGGTTTCTCTTACTAATGCACAGACCCTTTTTTTTTTTTTTTTTTTCCTGTGCATCAACTGGCTCCCCAGTGGACCTGGGCAATTTGACCTTAAATCAGCATCACAGTTTATTGGCCCTTTCAGGTCAGTTTTCGTATTTTTATTTTTTTTTCCTCCTTTCTTTTCCCTTATAGTTCACTGACAAGGCTCGTAATTAAAGCAATATTACACAACAGGCCTATTGCCATTTCACACACAAATATTGTTCAGTGCAGAAGTCGGTCTTTTTACATACTGTGTGCGTCACATGACTTGCAACGGTGGCCTCAGCTTGTCCACTATGGTCATCCATCCTGGCAGGAAAAAAATAGTTGAGATAATGAGGATAGCCATTAGAGGCTAACGGCAGCTTGGCTTCGGGTGTCTGCGTGTTAGTATCCATTAGTATCAGTTTTATACATCTGAAAGATTCTGTGTACATGTACTTTTCAAATTTTCTGACTACTGTCTTTCGCTGTGAAAGCTGCACAGTCCTTTGTACATGAAACCCCAGGTCTTGAATGCCTTTTTAATGCTCTGACTTGTAAAGTAATCCCCATTGTTCTTCAATTTTAGATGTGAAGGTATTCTGCAGACACCTTCATCATCAGACCAGGGTTAGAGTCAGACCTTCGCCATCAGGACACTGGCAGCAGCCATGCTGACCTAGAGTCGTCTTTGGTGAGTTATTGCAGCACAAGTGGAATCTGAGAGTGGGACCATGTCTGAGAACCAGGCCAACAATAACAACGTCCCCCTCAACAACAACAATAACAACGTGGGCCCCAACCGGATCCGTAATCCCAACCTCAACCAGAACCCCCTCATCAATGTCCGGGACCGCCTCTTCCATGCCCTGTTCTTTAAGATGGCCGTGACCTACGCCCGCCTCTTTCCCCCATCCTTCAGGAGGGTTTTTGAGTTCTTCGTTCTGCTCAAGGTGAGAGGAGAGAGCAGCATGGTGGTGTAGTGGTTAACATTATTGCCGTAGAGTAAGAAGACCATGAGTTTTACTCCACCAGCCAGCAGGGCTTCTCTGTGGAGTTTGCTTGTTTTCCCCATGTTTGTGTGAGTTTACGCCAGGTGTTCTGGTTTCCTCCCCAAAACATGCAAGTTAGGTTAATTGGAGACTCTAAAATGGCCCTAGGGGTGAATTACGGTTGGGAATCTTTAGGCACCCAACAATTCGAGGTGATTACAATTCTTGATGCATCTTTTTTTTTCTGTTCAGGATTTTTTTTTCCTCCCACTGTGTGACAGCTTTTTACTTCTGAAGCATTTGCAATGGCCCATGAATTTACTTCCACTAGCTTTTAATGTTTCAAAAAACAAACACGAAAAGTGCAACTGTAACAGCACATTTGCTGCTATAACACAGACTTAAGAGTATCCTGAATTTTAACAAATAAGACTTATAATAAACATTCTGTTATGTGCAACAAGTAACTGATCCTTCATTCAAAAATACTCAGAATTTCTAACGGAAATGTTAAACCTTTTAGTGAAAGTTTTGCTATGTGCAATAAGTAACTGAGTCCTTCATTCCAAAAACCAAGAACATTTTGCTGTTATCAAAAATCACATTTACCTTTTATACAGAAATGTGCAGCTACCATTACAAATTATTTGGTGGCAATGGATGTCCACACATCACACATGCTAGTAATCCTACCCACTGTCTTCAGTGATTGCATGACTTCGGCTTTGGTCTCATAGAGAGTGGGGATGGCTGTGTCGGGAACAGTTGTTAGGTGTCATCTTGGTCTCATGATGTCAAAATGTGAACAGCATGATGAAGAAGACTGTTTAAATACCAATTCTAATTGAACCAGAAAATTTATTGGTCGATTCATGGATCAACCACCTGTTGTGAATTTTGCCATTAAGCACCTTGTTAGAGAACAGCGAGTTACGCAAAAAAGAACTGAAACATTGAACAGTTGGACATGTGCATTCAAAATGTTAGAGAAAGTCAAATTAAGTTCACCTGTAAAGGTTATAGTGCATTTTAGGTTCATCCTGAAATTTCACCTGAAAGCCGAATATCCCTAACATTTTGTGAGTAGTGTATATATATTTACACTTGTTGGTGACAGGGAAAAGTCTTTCCAACAGCTTTACACAAAATATTATGACGTTGTACCTCAGCTCTACAGTGCGCATCATGGTGTGAAAGCCCTGGTTCTCTACAATGGATTACAGGCAAAAATCCTTGGCAGTAAAAGCAGCAATAGATTTTGTAATTGGCTTTGCCCTTTCTGAGTTGTGTGGAAGTTTTGACATTGCTTGTTCAATGGTCCCCTGGTCGGCATCAGCAGCCACTTTCTCTCCGGCCGCCAGATGGAAACATGTGATATGGTTTCTCATGTTTGTCGTGTTTCCAAAATATTTTAGTTTAGTCTGACAGAGCGTACATACGGTGTGGGTCTTGTCCAAGTCTTTTTTTCCCCTTCGACTTCATAAAAGCCGAAGTACTGCTATAAGATAAGCCTTTATTAGTCCCACAATGGCGAAATTCCAGGATTACAGCAGCAAAGGGATAGCAGCACTCAGAGCAATGGTAAATAAGATAATAAGAACTGGTTAGCCAAAACAGTAAATGAATATACATGTGCACACAGATATATACACAGTGCAGGAGCATTGCAGCTAGATGGAATAACAGCATTACGGTTTGTCTATATGTTTGCCTTTAATGAAGAGTGCAGATTGTATACTCCGCTCCACCATTTTGTTTCTTTTGTGTCACACCATAAAGAGTCCGGGCAGGTACGGGCGCTGACTTTTTGCTCTGGTCTCCGACTTCTCCGTCACAGACAAATTAATTACATTATTAATAATGTTTAATAATCGGAATCTTGACATTTGTGCATCGATTCAGAATCGTTCACGTCTGCATCAAGATGCATCGGAAAAATTATTTCTCCCACCTCTAGGATGAATAGTGAAGGAATTGGGGCTGCACTGTGGCCATCTCATCCAAGTGGATGTCTTTGAATGAATAAACTTGTTTGTAATTTCATTGTGTTTTTAATAATAGTAATAATAATACATTTTATTTCTAGGCGCCTTTCAACCCCCAAGGTCACCTTACAAAAAGAGCATTAAAACATTAAAAATGGATTTAAAATGCAATAACGAAACTTGGTTAACCAAAAACAGTGAATTAAAAAGTTAAAAAAAATTATCAGAGAATAACCTGGGGAAGTTGCATTTTCACAGAAATTTGTGATTGTTTTCAAAAGTTTTTTTTATTTTCCACATAAATTTATCCACCTTATTCCTAGGCCCCATGATGCCTTGCGTGAATTGTGGTAGCAACTTCCAGTACTAATTTAGAACGTATGGTTGCCACTGAAACAGGACACTTTTCCTTTTTAAAAAACAATGGCTTCTGCATCAGAAATGCGGGAACACGGCCTTTTGTGCCTCAAAAACAGTAATATAATCATACCACTTGCCACGACTATCTAGGGATAGAAAGATGACCTTAAAACGTGGCCTGGCAGACTGTCGCTCCGTTTGTTAGCACCGCTGCTAATATACTAACGCTGTAAATGGATAAAAGCTCTGATATCGGTCTCCACTGCAATAAAGTCAGCTGCATTTTGTTAAAAATATGTTGGACATAATCAAATTTACCTCAGAGCAGACATGGTCTAGTCAGAGCCACAAAGAACCACAACACTGTGCTTGGGCGTTTTAAATTCGAGGTAAAACGTCAGATCTGTGACATTCATACAAGTGAAAACATACCTGGTGCTGCTGTGTCTGTACCACCAATCACATGAACAATCCTTTAGTTTCCAGTGCATGGTCTGCTCATTGCTGTTGAAGCCATCAGATTTAGCTGTGAGGAGCCTCACACCACGAACAGCAAGTACCAGAACTGTGCAAAACATTTAAAAATACAAAAACTACAAGTGCTGAAATTAGCTGCCACTTGAGTGCAAAACACATACTGTATGTGGACTATACATTAAAATGAATTTGAAAAACTTTTAAAAACACTATTTTAAATGCCCGTGCTACTCCACTCTTACTGACCGATTTAACACTAGGTCAGCCGAAACCGGAAGCTCCGCCCATAATTGTTCCTACAGCGGCACCCCCAGGAATAAGGTAGATAATTTTTTTTTTTTTTTGTATACTTTATTAATCCCACAGGGAAATTCAGGGCATCCACGGTACGGCGCCAATCCCTTCACCATTCCCACACACATTCACAACCTAGGGCCACTTTAGAGTCTCCAGTTAACCTAACTTGCATGTTTTTGGCCTGTGGGAGGAAACTGGAGTACCCGTGGTAAACTCAGGCAAACATGGGGATAAATGCAAACTCCACACAGAAGGGTACCGATGGTCAGGGGTGGAATCAATCCTGTGACCTTCTTACTGTGCTGCCACAGTGCTAACCACTGCTCCACTGAGCTGCCCTTTTTTTCATGGACATTAGGGTTTATTTGAACTTCCAATTTTTTTTTTAAGTGCAGTCACTGTTGATGTGTTAATGAGTTAGCATAGCTTCCCACCTAGCAGTGCTATTTCTATTGCTGCCCGATTAATGCACGCATGTTTGTTACCCTCCTCCCAATAGAAACACACACACACACACACACACACACACACACACACACACACACACACACCAGTCAGTTCCCATCCACCCTTTTCACTACTTCACCAGATTCAAACAATATCCTGGAGAGCAGTTTTATGAGGTGAAGAGTGTGCTGCACTGATCAAATCCGAAGTGTATGGAGTCAATTTACTGTCAAATATTTTAAACTCATAAATTAATATTCAAGTGACTCTCGTGTGTGTGTGGTTGCAAAATAAGTATTTTTTTTTTTTTTTTGTTTTTTTTTTTTGGTCATCATTATGTGCCATCTTTGATCCGAAGGTTGGCTGCTATGTTTCCTCATCTGGTTCTGGCTTCGGCTAGTCTCTTGATGTCATAAAACGAAGGTGATCTAGTCCATGATCAAATGTCATCAGACCATTTACGCCTTGGTCTGCCTCTTTCTGACTCCCTTAATTTTTCCTTCCAGCACCTGATTGTGGAGTTTACTGCTGCTCCCTGAATATGGCCAGTGTATCTGAGTTTCCTGCCACACAAGTGCTGGAGAAGGAAGGGCCCTCAGCCAACTCTAAGATTTCTTTTTTCGTTCTCCTCTCAGTCCAGCTGATTCGGTGGATCTTTCGATAGGCCAGTTGTTCGGAGGTGGAGGTTTTTCATAAAATGGCTTTGTTAAAAATTCAGGCTTCAAATTGATAACCAGAAACAAAGTAGACATAGCTTTTCAGAAGTTTCTTTTTGAGTTGGAGAGGTTATGTCCAGGCATTCCTTACATTGCCAGAACTTGTACTTAGCCATACCTATTTTCTTCATTTTCTGTCAGTGTCTTGTTTTCCATCTTGCATTATTGTCCATCCTAGATATTGGTACTCCTCACTTGTTCCAGTTCTTTTCCTTGTGATATCTCTTGAATTCTTTCAGATGTAGAGCTGTTCAGACACATGGTCTTGGTTTTCTTTGCATTCAAGAGTGTACCATAGATCTTACACGCACTGCATCATCTGTCCACCATTTTTTTGGAGGTCATTCTCAGAACGGGCTACTAGAACTGTGTCGTCAGCATACCTGATGTTCCTGAGGTTCATACCACCAATCCTAATGCCTTTGCATCCCTCTAATTCTTCTTTGAGCAGATACTCACTATAAAGATTGAACAGAACTGGAGGTAAGATACAGCCTTGTTGGACTCTGCACTGAATCTAGATTTTATCTGTGCTACCTGTCTGTGTCCTTGTGGTAGCTGTTTGATTCCAGTACAAATGAATGAGTCCCCTCATCGGGTGGTATACCAACTGCACTCATCACTTCATTCAGCTTCTTATGGTTCACTCTGTCAAATGCTTTTGTCTAATCAACAAAGGCTGCATAGTAGAACCCCTGACCCTACTGATTGAAGGGTCAGGGGTTTGATTCCCACTCTGTCTGCAGTCTGCATGTCGAAGTGTCCTTGAGCAAGACACTGAGCCCCCAGTTGCTCCTGGTGGGTCAGGCCACCGCTGGTGTATGGCGGCTGTGCCGCCATCATTGTGTTACTATGTGTGTGAATGAGTGGATAGCAGGATCTGTAAAGCGCTTTGGTCATCTAGAGATGAGAATAAAACCGCTATATAAGTGAATGCCATTTACCATTTTACTATTAATTTGCTTTAGCAATCTTCAGGATGGGTACGAACATGCTGACCAAGAAATCACTAGGCCACAGTCCTGAAATGTAGATACTAATCTGGTGAGCAGGCATATGCCATTTTCTCCAAATGCCTGTAGCATTCAGCAGGGTTGTCCTCTTTTTCAGTGGCTTTGTTCCTAGATAGCTTTTTGATGGTGCTTTCTATTTCCCATTGGCTTATGCGGGGGTGGCCGCTTCACACTTGATCGTTGGAATCTCACTTCTGTTGTCTCTCTAGAGCTCTTCTTCGATGTACTCCTCCCTTCTCTTCAGTATCACATTCTCTTCATGCAGTAGCTTTCTGTCTTTGTCCTTGATGCCTAGTTGTACCCTTGATGGTTTAGGGATTAGTTCTTGGATCTTCTTATGAATTTTGTTACTATATGTTTTCTGGAGTTGCTGTAGCTCTTGACATTTCTTTGTAAAATAATTCTTTTGCTTGTCTGCACTCTCTGTGGATCTCATGGCAGAGTAGTTTGTACTGATAAGGTGAGCCCTGGTGTTTGCGACCTCCCCTTTTCCATTTTTTTTCTTCAGTATGGCATCGGTCATTCATATTTATTTATTTATTTTTTTTTTTTTTTGCGGTGAGGGCAACTTTGCCTATGAGGTGTTCAGCAACCTCTTCTATTCCACTCCTGATTGCGGTCCACGTTTTGTTGAATGACTTTTGTGATGAGAGCCACAGTCAGCATTTTGATGGCCCTTTGCATTGGTGATGCTGTTCCTGTACCTTGTATAAAGTCGATCTGTTTTTTTCTGGGAGGGGTGTCTCTACGGTGCTGTCCAGGTATGCCTTGAAGTGGGTTTCTCATCAAACCAAGCGCTGGTGATGAAGAGATGGTGTTTCCGGGCGAAGTCTATCAGCCTGTCTCCTTCGTCATTTCTCTGCCCAAGACCAAAAGACTCCACAATATCACCTTCCTTCATGCATCCTACTTTGGCACTGAAGACACCACTTATGATGATCACATCGTTGTGTTTCTTGTCTACAGCTGTCAGCTCATCCATCTCTTCATAACAGGTTTCAATCTCAACTTCATCACTGCACAATCAAGAAATTCCTCTGGCTGTCCTGGATCTTGATGAGCAGCAGTCTCTCTGACCTACTGTCATAGTACATAATGTATTGTGCAATTTTCTTTGTGCAGACTATTGCTACACCCTTCCTGTGTTCATCCCCTCCTGAGTATATCAGTCTGAAACGTTCTGTTTGCGTCGGTAGCTGCATGTAATGTTGTGGTAGCTGTCCGTTTTACCATGACATTAAAATACTCTTGCTGCTGTCATGCCACAAATGCTTGTTATTTAACTTAACATGTACAGACATTTTCTGACAGTTGTTGAAAATTTTATTGATATATATTTTGCAATAATTTAAAAATGAATTAATGCATGCCGAAGCAGCTAATGTCAAGTCTATATCATTGCACTGCTCTATTGTGCAGTGCAACGACTGCAACAAAAAACTCTTTCTGAAATCATTAAGTCCTAGAAAGCAAACTGTTACTATATTTATTGATTATTTTATTTCTTGCAGCCTTGCACTTGGCCACCTATATGGCACATAAACATCAGATCTGTGACATTCTTACAAGTGAAAACATGCCTGGTGCTCTTGTGTCTGTCCTGTGTCTATACCAAGGACCACACCAACAATCCTTTAGTTTTCAACGTATGATCAACACATTACTGCTGAAGCCACAGATTAACCTTTGCTTAGTTGTGAGGAGCCTCCATTACAGTTTATGACAAAACCATGAACAGCAGCAACAAGTACCAGAACTACACAAAAACGGTCAAAAATACAAAATTACAAGTGCAGAAATTGGCTGCAACTTGACTGCAAAACACATGTGGGCTATGCATTAAACTGAATTTGGGAAAACTTTCAGAAACACAATTTTAAATGCCCTGCTACTCCACTGTTGCTGACTGAGTTAATACTACTTTCAATTCAACTTTATTTATATAGCGCCATTTCACAACAACAGGCATCTCATAGCACTTTCTGCACAAAAGCAGAAGTTGCACACAATCGTTTCTACAGCAGGCATAAGGTGGATAGCTGCAGAAGATCTAATTTTGTGTTTACTACTGTACTATCTGTATATCATACAGTCAGTACATAACTCCATGGATCATCATGGTTTTCAGTGGCACCTGGGGTCAACCTAAGAATGGGTGATTTAACCAAAAAATAACCAAAGCAGACATTTGATGCAGCAAAATTGATTATTTTGATTTATTTAGCTATCTTTTCAGTCCACTTAACCCACTGCTTGCGCACTGTGCCTTTGTGTAATAAACACAATTAAATTCATGATGGAATCATCTTTCGGCTGCTCCCTTTAGGGGTCTCCACAGTGGATCATCTGCCTCCATCTCACCCCATCCCTTCATCTTCCCCCTGAAACACCAACCCTCTCCATGTCCTCCTTCACTACATCATGAACCTTCTCTGTGGTCTTCCTCTTTTCCTCCTGCCTGGCAACTCCATCTTCAACATCCTTTGTCCAATATCTCCACTATCCCTCCTCTGCACATGTCCAAACCATCTCAGCCTTGCCTCTATTACTTTCTCCAAACCGCTCAACCTGAACTGTCCCTCTGATATACTCACTTCTAATCTTGTCCCTCCTAGTCACTCCCAGTGAGAATCTTGGCATCTTCAACTCTGCCACCTCCAGCTCCACCTCCTGTCTTTTTGTCAGGGCCACTGTCTCTAAACCATACGTCATAGCAGGTCTCACTACCGAATTGTGAATTGTCCCTTTGACTCTAGCTGTGTGTTTTGGACTGAATCAAGACTTTGAAGAGATTGTGGCGACTGTGGAGCTCATTGAAGATCGTTCACAGATCAAAAATTGTCCAGATCTCTCAATGATCTCCTCATGATCTCCACCCCTGTGTAGAGGGGGCATTAGGAGCAGACCATCAACTGCTCCTAACTTCATCAACTGCTAACACTCAGAGAAAAAAGTCAGTCACAGTGGTGTAGAGCTGCTTTAGTGTTAGTAATAATTGTTGTTTCACATTCACATTATGACGTTAAAAATCATACACAAAATGCCAGGAAATGAATATGAAGCCAAATGCTGTGTAGGTTGTGATGCAGGGAACAGGAATTTCAAAATGCATAATGAAATTTCACAAAAGTGAGAATATTGTCAAATTTAAATTTTGTGCATAAAACCAAAGGCCAAACTGAACTGTTCATAAATGTAAATTATTAATTAGGTCAGGTTAATCAGGTGTTCTTATATATTTTATGCATTATTGGCTGTCCCGCCATATGTTAAGTTCAGTAACTGAAGAAAAGATAAAATATTGAATGGTTTATGTTTTGTGGTCACATTGCTCAGCCCGAGGTGGCCATGTGAAGTGCAGCTTCTATTTGAGTAGAGGACTGAGGGTCGGTGTCCTCCACTGTCCTCAGAACTGGAGCAAATAAAGCTGCCATTCAAACAGTGACTTCATGTGCCATTAAAACCTTAAGATGTGTACACACTGCATAAACACAACGGAAATAAGCTATAGATTGCTTGCTCCTTCTGTAATTGATAGCATGGTAGATAGTGTTACAGCTTCTCTGCATCAGACTCTAGACTTGGTGGCCCCCTTGAAAAAGAAAAAGTCTAATCAGAGATTTCTAACTCCTTGGTTCAACACAGAAACTCGTAGCTTAAAACAGAAGACTCGTCAATTAGAAAGAAAATGGCGCTCCACTAATTCAGATGAAATCTATTTAGCTTGGAGAAATCATCTTTTAATTTATAAAAAAATCTCTTAGAAAAGCTAGAACGAGTTATTACTCTGCATTAATAGAAGAGAACAAGAATAATCCCAGGTTTCTTTTCAGCACTGTAGCCAGGTTGACGAAAAGTCAGGACTATGTCAATCCTAGCATTCCCTTAGAGCTTACTAGTCAGGACTTTATGAACTTTTTCAATAATAAAATTTCATCCATCAGAGATAAAATCAATCAGATTCTTCCCACCGTTAACTTAAATACAGTAACTACTACAACTCCTTCAACTGATATCTGTCTTGATGAGTTTACTCCAATTGACCTTTTAGAGTTAGACAAAATAGTTTCCTCATCCAAGCCTTCAACTTGTCTTTTAGACCCTATTCCTACCAGGTTATTTAAAGAAGTCTTCCCACTTACTGGTAGCTTTATTCTTCATATAATCAATTCTTCATTAACTTTAGGCCATGTACCGCAGGCTTTTAAAACGGCTGTAATTAAACCCTTACTCAAAAAGCCAACGCTGGATCCAGGAGTTTTAGCTAACTATAGACCAATCTCTAATCTCCCTTTCATTTCAAAAATCTTGGAGTTGTTACTATGCAATTATTTGACCACCTGCAGGGAAATGGTTTACTTGAAGAGTTTCACTCTGGGTTTAGAATCCATCATAGTACTGAAACAGCCTTAGCGAAGGTCACTAATGACCTCCTCATCGCATCTGATAATGGACTTGTTTCTGTACTTGTCCTTTTAGACCTTAGTGCAGCTTTTGATACAATCGATCATAATATTCTACTTGATAGATTAGAACACTATGTTGGACTTAATGGAACTTCGTTGCAGTAGTTTAGATATTATTTATCTGATAGGTTCCAGTTTGTTCATGTCAATAATGAGTTTTCTTTCAACTCAAAGCTCAGTCATGGAGTTCCACAGGGATCTGTGCTAGGCCCTACTCTTTTTAGTTTATATACAGTGGGGGAAAAAAAGTATTTAGTCAGCCACCAATTGTGCAAGTTCTCCCACTTAAAAGATGAGAGCGCTCTCCAATTTTCATCATAGGTATACCTCAACTATGAGAGACAAAATGAGGAAAAAAAAAAATCCAGAAAATCACATTGAAGGATTTTTAATGAATTAATTGGTAAATTCCTTGGTAAAATAAGTATTTGGTTACCTACAAAAAGCAAGATTTCTGGCTCTCACAGACCTGTAACTTCTTCTTTAAGAGGCTCCTCTGTCCTCCACTCGTTACTTGTATTAATGGCACCTGTTTGAACTCTTTATCAGTATAAAAGACACCTGTCCACAACCTCAGTCAGACTTCAAACTCCACTATGGCCAAGACCAAAGAGCTGTCAAAGGACACCAGAAACAAAATTGTAGACCTGCACCAGGCTGGGAAGACTGAATCTGCAATAGGTAAGCAGCTTGGTGTGAAGAAATCAACTGTGGGAGCAATTATTAGAAAATGGAAGACATACAAGACGACTGATAATCTCCCTCGATCTGGGGCTCCACGCAAGATCTCACCCCGTGGGGTCAAAATGATCATGAACGGTGAGCAAAAATTGCAGAACCACATGGGGGGGGGGACCTAATGAATGACCTGCAGAGAGCTGGGACCAAAGTAACAAAGGCTACCATGAGTAACACACTACGCCGCCAGGGACTCAAATCCTGCAGTGCCAGACGTGTCCCCCTGCTTAAGCCAGTACATTTCCAGGCCCGTCTGAAGTTTGCTAGAGCATTTGGATGATCCAGAAGAGGATTGGGAGAATGTCATATGGTCAGATGAAACCAAAATAGAACTTTTTGGTAAAAATTCAACTTGTCGTGTTTGGAGGAGAAAGAACACCATACCTACTGTGAAGCATGGGGGTGGAAACATCATGCTTTGGGGCTGTTTTTCTGCAAAGGGACCAGGACAACTGATCCGTGTAAAGGAAAGAATGAATGGGACCATGTGTCGTGAGATTTTGAGTGAAAACCTCCTTCCATCAGCAAGGGCACTGAAGATGAAACGTGGCTGGGTCTTTCAGCATGACAATGATCCCAAACACACTGCCCGGGCAACGAAGGAGTGGCTTCGTAAGAAGCATTTCAAGGTCCTGGAGTGGCCTAGCCAGTCTCCAGATCTCAACCCCATAGAAAATCTTTGGAGGGAGTTGAAAGTCCGTGTTGCCCAGCGACAGCCCCAAAACATCACTGCTCTAGAGGAGATCTGCATGGAGGAATGGGCCAAAATACCAGCAACAGTGTGTGAAAACCTTGTGAAGACTTACAGAAAACATTTGACCTCTGTCATTGCCAACAAAGGATATATAACAAAGTATTGAGATGAACTTTTGTTATTGACCAAATACTTATTTTACCGAGGAATTTACCAATTAATTCATTAAAAATCCTTCATTGTGATTTTCTGGATTTTTTTTTTTCTCATTTTGTCTCTCACAGTTGAAGTATACCTATGATGAAAATTGGAGACCTCGCTCATCTTTAAAGTGGGAGAACTTGCACAATTGGTGGCTGACTAAATACTTTTTTGCCCCACTGTATACTTCCGTTGGGCAACATTATTAGAAAGCACTGTATACATTTTCATTGTTATGCAGATGACACACAGTTATACCTGTCAATGAAGCCAGATGATAGTAATCAATTAGCCAAGTTGGAAGCCTGTCTTAAGGACATCAAAGCTTGGATGTCTTGTAATTTCCTGCTATTAAATTCAAATAAGACTGAAGTCATTCTTGTTGGTCCAAAAAACCTTAGAAATACCTTTCCAAATCAAACTTTCAGTTTGGATGTGGTTACTCTTTCTTTTAATAGTTCTGTGAGGAACCTTGGAATTATTTTTGATCAAGATCTGTTTTTCAATTCACATATTAAATTCGTTTTTAAGACTGCCTTCTAGCATTTGCGTAATATTGCCAAGATTAGGAGCGTCTTGTCTCAGAGTGATGCTGAGAAACTGATCCACGCTTTTGTTAGCTCTAGATTAGATTATTGTAATTCTTTATTATCAGGTTGTCCAAAAACATCTTTAAAAAGTCTTCAGTTGATCCAAAATGCTGCAGCAAGAGTTTTAACAGGTACTAGAAAGAGAGATCATATCTCTCCGGTTCTGGCCTCCCTTCATTGGCTTCCCATAGAGTTTTGAATTAAGTTTAAAATCCTTCTTCTTACTTACAAAGCTCTAAACAATCAGGCCTCTCTTTATTTAAAAGATCTGATATTACCATATTATCCTAACAGAGCACTACGCTCCCAAAATGCTGGATTACTTGTAATACCTAGAATCTCCAAAAGTACAATGGGAGGCAGAGCCTTCAGTTATCAAGCTCCTCTCCTGTGGAACCAGCTGCCAGTCTGGATTCGGGAGTCAGACTCAATCTCTGTTTTTAAGAATAGGGTTAAAACCTTCCTTTTTGATATAGCCTACAATTAGGGAGGGATCATGTGTTTCTGAACCCTCCCTTAGTTATGCTGCTAATGGGTTTAGTCAGCCAGGGGACCTCCAATAATCCACTGGGCCTCACTCCTGTCTTCACTCTCAATGAGATTTTTTTTTTTGCTGGTCATTAACATCTGTTTGTTCTCTCCATAGATTGAGTCCCCATTGTGCTGTTTGCTCTCTACATGTCTGTTCTTTTCATTTTCTCTATCCCTTCACCCCCCAGCCAGTCGCAGCAGATGACTGCCGCTCCCTGAGCCTGGTTCTGCTGGAGGTTTCTTCCTGTTAAAAGGGAGTTTTTCCTCTCCACCGTCGCCAAGCGCTTGCTCACAGGGGATTGCCTGATTGCTGGGGTCTTTCTGCAACTGTGGGGGTTCCCCTACAGTTGAAAGTGCTATGAGATGACTGTTGTTGTGAAATGGCGCTATATAAATAAAGTTGAATTGAATTAAACTCACTTTAATGTGACAAACTTAATATGCTGATGTGAACTTCTCCTCAGGCACTCTTTGTCCTCTTCATCCTCGCCTACATACACATTGCCTTCTCTCGCTCGCCCATCAACTGCCTGGAGGCGGTGAGGGAGCGCTGGCCACGTGACGGCATCCTGCGGGTGGAGATCCAGAGGAACTCGAGTCGAGCACCTGTTTTCCTGCAGCATTATGACTTGCCGAGCCACCAGGAGGAGCTGGAGGCTGACGAGGGCGGACGAGGGCCGGTGGTGGCGGGGATCAGCCTGGCGGCTTTGCAGGAGGAGGACGAGGAAGAGGAGGAGATGACGATGGAAATGTTTGACAACAGCTCAGTGCAGGTGAGTTGACGTCTGTTCATGTATCACAGACACAAACTAAAGCTACAGTCACAAATAACCTTACAAACGGCTGTGAACACCGTACGAATGATTTTTGAACCATTTCGTACGGCGTTCTTAAGGTGGCCGTAGGAGAATCCAGCACTCGTAGACCGTAAGTTTGTGGCCAGGTCAATGGTCTTGTCCAAGATTTCTACAAACGCTCCACGAAAACTCATCGTATTGCTGTAGGAATGCCATAGGAACAACGTAAGAACTATGCAAGGTGTTGGCCCTAAGTATGTGTCAAGAACAGCTTAAGTTGATCTTGATGGCCCCTTACAGCAGTTGTAGGAAATGCCCTATGAATCCCCATTCATATGGAGATTTGTACAGTGTGTGTAAGGCAGTAGTGAGGCGCTCATAAGGCGGAAACATGTCATTCGTGCGACATTTGTGCCGACAAAATGTGCCAAAATCCGTAAGATCTTCCTACCAACAACTTGAGAGTACTGTGAGTTGCGCAAAAATTTTTGAGAAATGTGCTTTCTCTGTAGGATTGCTGAACTCGCCCTTAGAGATCGGGTGAGGGGGCTCAGTCATCCGGGAGAGGCTTAGTGTAGAACCGCTGCTCCTCCACTTTGAAAGGAGCCAGTTGAGGTGGTATGGGCATCTGATCAGGATGCCTCCCACTTGAGGTGTTTTGGGCATATCCCACTGGGAGGAGACCCCGGGGCACACCCAGGACTCGCTGGAGAGACTACGTCTCCCAGTTGGTCTGGGAACGCCTTGGTATCCTCTCTGAAGAGCTGGAGCAGGTGGCCAGGGAGAGGGAAGTCTGGGCTTCTCTGCTTGAGCTGCTGTCTCCATGACCCAGACCACTGGAAAAGTGGTAGAAGATGGATGGATGGATGATGGTGTGTATGCTATAGGAAGATCCAAGGCCCAAGGCACCCTTATGAAGAATGTAAGAACTCGAGGGTCATCGTACGACAGGAAAGCACCTCATTTCTCAAGAATGCCTCAAGTTGCTCTTGCGACTTGAACAGCAACCGTAAGAAACTATGCCACACTCCACGAATGTGTGTGAGCTCCAGAATTTGTAGGTACTGAGAGATTCTTATGAACTCATCATTCGTAAGACTCTTTATGGCCATAGCTTAAAGGTCTCACCTGCACAAGAAGACGCATCTGGTAATCCTGAATTATTATTTTTGGACCCTTTTACAGTTGCTTTGCATGACTCTGAATTCAAAATGATACTTATTCATCTCATAGACTGCGATGCTGTGCTTCAGCTCTTGACGAAGTACCATCCACAAGCAGAAGGTCTGAACACCAGTTGGGCTTTCCAACTGTAAGATTTCCCCTTCTGATATGTAAATTAAAATTCCGATGGTGTGTGTAGACACAGTTCCTAGAGGTGGTAATGAAATGTCCGTGACATGCTTTGGCCAAAACGTCTCATGGTTTAATTATTGCAGCACTATTAACACCCATTTCACACGTGGACAGAATTGTTGGTACCCCTCTGTTAATGAAAGAAAAACCCACAATGGTCACAGAAATAACTTGAATCTGACAGAAGTGGTAATAAGTAAAGTCTATGAAAATTAACCAGTGAAAATCAGACAATGCTTTTGAATTGGGGTTCAACAGAATTATTTTAAAAAACAAACTCATGAAACAGGCCTGGACAAAAATGATGGTACCCTTAACTCAATATTTTGTTGCACAACCTTTTGAGGCAATCACTGCAATCAAACGATTTCTGTAACTGTCAATGAGACTTCTGCACCTCTCAGCAGGTATTTTGGCCCACTCCTCATGAGCAAACTGCTCCAGTTGTCTCAGGTTTGAAGGGTGCCTTCTCCAGACGGCATGTTTCAGCTCCTTCCACAGATGTTCAATAGGATTTAAATCAGGGCTCATAGAAGGCCACTTTAGAATAGTCCAATGTTTGGCTTTTAGCCATTCTTGGGTGTTTTTAGCTGTGTGTTTTGGGTCATTATCCTGTTGCAAGACCCATGACCTGCGACTGAGACCAAGCAGTCTGACACTGGGCAGCACATTTCTCTCTAGAATACCTTGATAGTCTTGAGGTTTCATTGTACCCTGCACAGATTCAAGACACCCTGTGCCAGATGCAGCAAAGCAGCCCCAGAACATAACAAAATCTCCTCCATGTTTTACAGGAGGGATAGTGTTCTTTTCTTGGTATGCTTCATTTTGGCATCTGTGAACATAGAGCTGATGTGCCTTGCCAAAAAGTTGCAGTTTTGTCTCGTCTGTCCATAGGACATTCTCCCAGAAGCTTTGTGGCTTGTCAACATGCAGTTTGGCAAATTCCAGTCTGGCTTTTTTATGATTTGTTTTCAACAGTGGTGTCCTCCTTGGTCGTCTCCCATGAAGTCCACTTTGGCTCAAACAATGACGGATGGTGCGATCTGACACTGATGTACCTTGACCTTGGAGTTCACCTTGAAAGTGTTTAGAGGTTGTTCTGGGCTCTTTTGTTACCATTCGTGTTATCCGTCTCTTCCATTTTTCATCAAGTTTCCTCCTGCGGCCACGTCCAGGGAGGTTGGCTACAGTCCCGTGGATCTTAAATTTCTGAATAATATGTGCAACTGTAGTCACAGGAACATCAAGCTGCTTGGAGATGGTCATATAGCCTTTACCTTTAACATACTTGTCTATAATTTTCTTTCTAATCTCCTGAGACAACTCTCTCCTTTGCTTCCTCTGGTCCATGTTTAGTGTGGTGACATGGTGTGTACCACACTAAACAGCACAGTGAGTACTTGCCACCCTTTAAATAGGCCGACTGACTGATTACAAGTTTGTAGACACCTGTGATGTTAATTAGAGGACACATCTTGGTTGAACATGTCCCTATGGCCACATTATTTTCAGTCTTTTCTCGGGGTACCATCATTTTTGTCCAGGCTTGTTTCATGAGTTTGTTTTTTAAAGTAGTTCTGTTGAACCACAATTCAAAAGCATTGTCTGATTTTCATTGGTTAATTTTCATAGAATTTTTATTTATTACCACTTTTGTCAGATTCAAGTTATTTCTGTGACCATTGTGGGTTTTTCTTTTATTAACAGAGTGGTACCAACAATTTTGTCCACATGTGTAACTACAAGTTTAGATCTGAAAAAAATATACTTTGGGAATTTTTATTAATTTAAAAAAAAAAAGTGTTTAATACCATAGATCATACAGTGCTAATTAAAAAAAATGAATCCGTATGGTGTTAGGGGGTGGCTCTAGACTGGCTGGTAAGTTAAGATAAGAGGAGACTTGATTATTCCCAAACTGGGAAAATTCATTTATATATTAGTATATTTATCACTAATCGGAAACAGTTTTAGATGGGGCAGCACAGGTGTAGTTGTTTAAACATTACCTGTGGTGTCCCACAGGGGACAGTCTTGGGGCCAAAGTTATTTATCTTGTATATTAATGATGTCTGTGAAGTGTCTGATTTCTTTAAAGTTGTTAATTTTGCCGATGACACAAATATATGTATTAGACCAACCTACCACAGCTTTTAAAAGTGGTCACACAAGAATTATATAAGCTTAAAGACTGGTTTGACAGAAACTAATTAATTATGACAATTATTATGATACTGTATACTGATTGAAAGAGTGTATAAGTTCTTTTTTTGGGGGGGGGGGGGTATTGACCACAGGCTCAGTTGGGGGTCCTCACATATGGCATTTGAGTTCAAAGATTTCAAGAAGTATAGGAATAATAAATAAAACCAGGTACATTCTGTGCCAAAAAACCTTACGAACATTATATCATGCTCTAATTCTACCATATCTTACTTGATGTGCTGAAATTTGGGGAAATGCATATAAAACCAAACTAAAACAGATATGCACACTGCAAAAAAAGAGCTATTTGAATTATAAATCATGCACAATTTAGGGAGCATACAAACCCATTATGTCTGAGATCTGGAACATTAAAATTTTGGGATTTAGTAAAATTAAGAACAGCTGCAGTTATTTTTAAAGCAACAAAGAAACAACTACCTTTGGCGTTACAAAATGTTTAACTTTTTTTTTAACTTTAGAGAAGGACACCGGGGGAGCGAGACGCTACTCTGCTCCTCCGGCGAGCTGGGGGATGCCCTGGTCACGAGGGTCCCCCCACGACCCGAAAAGGATTAAGTGGAAGAAGATGAATGTATAAAGTTTTTCAAGTAGTTTTGAGAACTGCGACAGCAAGGATCTGGGTCTGTTATTGGTAAAGAGATGTTTTCACCAGTTTTACATAAGGGAATCACTTTAGCGATCTTCATTTTATCTGGAAATACTCCAATACTAAATGAAAGAATGAATATATATGTAACTGGTACTATAATTTCATCAATTATCTCTTTAATTAAAGAAAATGTGAACTAAATATGTCACAAACACTTCATTAAGACATATGTGAGCTGTTAAAATGTGGAAAAAGTGCTTTAAGCCACAGAAGCACTGTGTTCTCTCAGTCTCCATGGCTGCTGGACACTCAGCCGCCCAACCAGAAAAGGCCTCCAGTCCTCATGGGTGTTATTAAATCTCGAGAGGAGGAAAACTGACTTTTTTCCTAGGAAAATTCCTTTCACACATCCATCCATCCATTTTTTTACTACTTTTCCAGAGGTCCGGGTTGCGGAGGCAGCAATTAAAGCAGAGAAGCCGAGACTCCCTCTCCCCGGCCACCTGCTCCAGCTCTTCAGAGAGGATACCAAGACGTTCCCAGGCCAGCTGGGAGACAGTCTGTCCAGCGAGTCCTGGGTCTGCCCTGGGGTCTCCTCCCAGTGGGATGTGCCTGAAACACCTCAAGTGGGAGGCATCTAGGAGGCATCCTGATCAGATGTCCAAACCACCTCAGCTGGCTCCTTTCGATGTGGAGGAGCAGCAGTTCTACTCTGAGCCTCTCCTGGATGACTGAGCACCTCACCCTATCTCTAAGGGTGAGTCCAGCAATCCTACAGAGAAAGCTCATTTCAGCCCCTTGATCTCATTCTTTCGGTCATTACCCAAAGCTCATGACCATAGATGAGGGCAGGAATGTAGATTGATCAATAAATTGACAGCTTTGCTTTAGAGCTCAGCTCTCTTCACCACAACCGACCGATATAACATCTGCATCACTGCAGAGGCTACGCCAAGCCATCTGTCAATCTCTCACTCCATTCTTCCCTCACTCGTGAATGAGACCCCGAGATACTTAAACTCCTCCACTTGGGGCAGGCGCTTGTCCCAAACCCGGAGAGGACAACCCACCCTTTTCCGGCTGAGAACCATGGACTTGGAGGTGCTGATTCTCATCCCAGCCACTTCATACTCAGTAGCAAACCATCCCAGCAAGACCTGTAGGTCATTGCTGGATGAAGCCAACAGGACATCATCCTCTGCAAACAGCAGAGATGAGATCCTGTGGTCACCAAACATGACATCTTCTATTCCTTGGCTGTGTCTAGGAATCCTGTCCATAAAAATTATGAACAGGATCGGTGACAAAGGGTAGCCCTGGCGGAGTCCAACTCTCACAGGAAACGAGTTTGACTGGGTGTTGGCAATACGAACCAAACTCTTGCAACGGTCATATAGGGACCAGATGGCTCATAACGACAAGCCCAATACCCCATACTCCCGCAACACCCCCCACAAGAGACCACGACGGATGTGGTTGAATACTTTCTCCAAGTCCACAAAACACATGTAAACTGGTTGGGCAAACTCCCACAAACCCTTGAGGATTCTCGAGAGGGTAAAGAGCTGGTTTTATGTGCCACAGCCAGGATGAAAACCACATTGCTCATCCAGAATCCAAGGTTTGACCAGCGGTCAGACTCTCCTCTCCAGTATCCTGGCATAGACCTTCCCAGGGAGGCTGAAAAGTTTGATCCCCCGAAAGTTGGAACACACCCTCCGGTCCCCCATTTTTAAAACGGGAACCACCACCCCGGTTTGCCATGCTAAAGGCACTGTCCCCGACTTCCACGCAGTGTTGCAGAGGCATGTCAACCATGACAGCCCTACAACATCCAGGGTCTTGAGGTACTCAGGGCGAATCTCGTCCAACCCCAGGGTCTGGCCACCAAAGAGTTTTTTAACCACTTCAGTGACATCAATCCCTGTGATGGGCGAGTTGTCCCCCTTGCCCTCAAGCTCTGCTTCCTCTGTGGAAGGCGTGTCAGTGGGATTGAGGAGATCCTTGAAGTATTCCTTCCACCGCTCAACAATATCCCCAGTTGAAATCAGCAGCACCCCATCCGCACTATACACAGTGTGGACATCTTTCACACATTCATGCTTTAATGTATTTATAAATGCTTTATTACTTGTGAGACAGCAGCTTGACTATCCAGTGTGTCCGCCACCCCACCACCCTGAACTGCTGCTCAGGGAGAAGGTTTCACTCCAGCTGAGTAGCATCTTCAAGCTCCAGGGACTATGTTGAATACTGAGAACAGAGAGAAATTACTTGGGTGGTAGAATTAAACTACACCCATCTCTAAGCTCACGAAATGAGTGCTTAATGGAGAGCAACATTACTGACTGATAGCAAATGTGCAGTGCAGTCTGATTTCTGCATGTATGAAAGTCATTCTCATACCCATGTGGAGATCTCACCGCTCAACTTTCTCTTCTGTGTTTCAGTTTGAGCTGGACATTGAGCCCGGCATGAAGCCATCTCTGGTTGGAGGAGGTGTTGGAGGAGGTGTTGGAGGAGGTGCCGGAGGAGGCGTGAATGACACCCAAGAAGTCTCTTTCAGTCAGACCACTAAAGGTATGCAGCCGCTGAAGGACTCAGTGTCTGAGCTGGAGATGATGACCAGAGCAGGTAAACCCTCATCTTTTAAGTCTTCCACCACTTCAGCCTCTAACTCATCCTTATCTAACTCTTAGATCTAAATCTTCCCCTTCCCTGTAACCCTGAATCCAGTTCCTCCTCTTCCAGTTGAGCTGTGTATAAACGTTCTTCAGGAATGGTCTTTTGTGTCAGTGGAACATTTTTTTTTTTTAATGCTCTTGCTCTGCATACTTTGGTTTTAGTTAACATTTTTCCATTTGGTAACCCTGTTTTAAAATATGTAATGTGTTTGTTTAAATTGTCACTGTGTCTATTTCAGTGTGGCCTCAGGAGGAGTACATCGTGGAGTATTCTCTGGAGTACGGCTTCCTGCGTCTGTCTCAGAGCACCAGACAGAGACTCAACATTCCTGTTATGGTTGTCACTCTGGGTAGGTAGGACCACATCCTACCAACACCAGTTCATATGACTTTACCTGCAAGACCTGATGCAACTCACACTGATCTTTGTCTTTCGGTGTTCAGACCCAATGAAAGATGTGTGCTTCGGAGATGGCTTCAGTCGCTTCCTGCTTGATGAGTTTCTGGGCTACGATGACATCCTGATGTCCAGTGTGAAGGCACTTGCAGAGAACGAGGAGAACAAAGGTAGATCACAATAACGATCACAATAATGTTTGAAAACTAGCTAACTAACTAGCACTAATGGCTGACCTCTCGTGTAAACAATACGAATTCAGCACACTGAATCCCCCGAAACAGTTGAGGCGGAGAAAGAAAAGCATTAATATTGCAAAAAAGATGGCATTAATGTCCATGGTGCACACGATGAATGCAAGTTAACACGAGCAAGAAAAAGTTGTAAAACAGAAGAAATAAGATAGAGGCGAGAAAAGCTCAGTAGTGAGCAGAGCTGCTGTAAGGGGCTGCCACCCGAGCTGTTCTACCCTGAGCCTCTCCAGGATAACTGAGCTCCACACCCTATCTCTAATGGTGAGTCCAGTCACCCTACAGAGAAAGCTCATTTTGGTGTCTTGCATCCATGATCTCATTGTTTCGGTCATTAACCAAAGTTCATGACCATAGGTGAGGGTAGGAATGTAGATTAACCAGTAAATCAACAGCTTGGCTTTAGACCTCAGCACCCTCTTCACCACAATCAACTAGTACAATGCCTGCATCTATTATCTTATTTTTTTTTTGTCAATTTTATACAAGATGGAAGGATAAGATTAGCTCTCCACAGTACACTGCTGTGACCGAATACTGTTTTGTTTTACTGCATACACTCTAATGCTGCCACTCAGTATTTTGTAACTGCCACGAGTTTTGACATCATGTGCATATCCTCTATACTTCCATATTAAATTGACAGTAGTTATGATATTGCTATGCAGAGCAAATGGAGTACGCAAGAGTGTCGGCTTAACGTGGGCTTCATTCAAAAGTATAAGGCTGTGTGTCCACTAAATGCGTTTTTCAGCTCTGGGTGGCTATTTTCCATTCATTCTATGTAGTCCAGCGCTTACAGCGCTGAGTGCCACAGCGCTGAAACGCTCTCATCGGTGGCCATTTTTTGTCGCGGCGCTCAGGGTGTTCAGCGTTGAAAAATGTTCAACTTTTCAGAGTGCAGCTGAGCTCGTCAAAGTCGGACCTTTCTAAGCAGCCAATCAGAATTGAGGAAGGGCGGGACATACTGGAAGAAGACAACTGATATGATTGCGGAGGAGAGGCTGATACTCACTGTATCAGACAATCCGGTATTGTTTGATCTGATGCTAAAAGGCTATCATGATCAAAATTTAAAAGTGACTCCTAGCCAATCTAAAATACTCTTTGAAATGGGCACCACCAAGTCGCAACTCATGTACAAGACAGTGGCACTCTCCCAGCAGATTTCTCGATCTGTTGATGTCTTGTATCCAGACTCTGATTTTCTTTTCCGTTTCATCAAATTTGTCATCCAGAGCTGCCGCAAATGCCAGATTGTGTTTCCTGTACATTGTTATTTAGAGACTGTTGATACTGCCATTAAAAAAGTCTCGATGGACAAAGCAGAAGTGGTGAGCTGAGAGTGTGAAGCGGGGCACAGACTTTTTTTTTTTTTCTTCCCAGAGCGCAGCGCACAATGCTGGGAAAAAAAAAAAAAAATGCTCAGGGCGGTCGGGCAACAAAAAACGCATTTGGTGGACACGCAGGCTAAATCAGGCCTTAGCTACACTCACAAAGATTCTTACGAACGATGGGTTCATAAGAATCTCTCGGTTCCTATGAATTCTGGAGTTTGCAGACATTCGTGGAGTGCGGCATAGTTTCTTATGGGTGTCGTTCAGTTCGCAAGAGCAACTTGAGGCATTCTTGAGAAATGACGTGCTTTTCTGCCATACGATGGTCCTAGAGTTCCTCTGTTCTTCATAAGGGTGCCTTGGGATCTTCCTACAGCATACTTACTGCCATCTTATGAAAATTTTTGTGCAATTCATTGGTAGGAAGATCTTACGGCTTTTGGCACATTTTGTTGGCACAGATGCCACACAATGACATACTTCCGCCTTATGCATGCTGTACAAATCTTAGTACTAACAGGGATTGTACGGCGTTTCCTACAACCACTGTAAGGGGCCCTCAAGAACAACTTGAGGTGTTCTTGAGGCATACTTATGGCCAACATTTTGCATGATTCTTGTGGTGTTCCTATGGCATTTGTACAGCTGCCCTACAATGAGGGGTTTTCATGGGGTGTTCACAGAAATCTTGGACAAGACCACTGACCTGGCCACGAACTTGTGAACAGACTACGAATGCTGGATTCTTCTTTGGCCACATTAAGAAGGCTGTACGAAATGGTCCAAAAATCATTCGTATGGTGTTCGCAGCCGTTCATAAGGGTATTTGTGACCGTAGCCTGATTGTGTGGTTCTCTGCAGGGTTCTTGAGGAATGTGGTGTCTGGAGAACATTACCGCTTTGTCAGCATGTGGATGGCCAGAACATCATACCTAGCAGCCTTTGTCATCATGGTGATCTTTGTAAGTAAAAGCTGCTGTAAGTTCAATGTAACTAAAGCTCAAACTTGGTTTTCAACAACAAGTCAAATGTATACAAAGGTTCAGACAGGAAGTCAGTCTTTGGAAGGGTTTTACAACCCTAACTTAAAGCTCACAACACTTTCACTGTTTACTAAGACTGTGTTCAGTCAGTCACCACTCCCTGAACTGAAACATAGCTGAATATTTCAGTAATTCAGTTCAAAAAGTGAAACTCATATTGTATTGATTAATTACACACAGAGTGATATTATTTCAAATGTTTTTCTTTTAATTTTGAGGATTATGACTACAGCTAATGAAAACCTAAAATTCAGTTCCTCAAAAAATTTGTCATCGGGCAGTCTAACAGTAACGTTGAAAACTGCTTTCCTTCAGTAACATTGGGATCTTCAAAAACAACGGAGGTGGGGGATAATGCACTCGCCTCAGAGTGCTCTTGTTTCTTTTAAACTGATCACTCCATGCACTTTGTTTAGTTGATGACATATTTTAATGTTTTTCAGACTCTGTCGGTGTCTATGCTGCTCAGATACTCTCACCACCAGATCTTCGTCTTTATTGGTCAGTCTCTGAAATGCACCTCACTGTGGCCCATTTCACTTCACTTTTAATTCTCCTCCAGGTCCAAAGTAAAGGTGAACAGGACTGTATTTTTATGAAAACCAATATTTTTATTTATATATATATATATATATATATATATATATATACGTATATATATATATATATATATATATATACAGTGGGGAAAAAAAGTATTTAGTCAGCCACCAATTGTGCAAGTTCTCCCACTTAAAAGATGAGAGAGGTCTCCAATTTTCATCATAGGTATACCTCAACTATGGGAGACAAAATGGGGAAAAAAAAAAAATCCAGAAAATCACATGGAAGGATTTTTAATGAATTAATTGGTAAATTCCTTGGTAAAATAAGTATTTGGTCAATAACAAAAGTTCATCTCAATACTTTGTTATATACCCTTTGTTGGCAATGACAGAGGTCAAACGTTTTCTGTAAGTCTTCACAAGGTTTTCACACACTGTTGCTGGTATTTTGGCCCATTCCTCCATGCAGATCTCCTCTAGAGCAGTGATGTTGTGGGGCTGTCGCTGGGCAACACGGACTTTCAACTCCCTCCAAAGATTTTCTATGGGGTTGAGATCTGGACACTGGCTAGGCCATTCCAGGACCTTGAAATGCTTCTTACGAAGCCACTCCTTCGTTGCCCAGGCGGTGTGTTTGGGATCATTGTCATGCTGAAAGACCCAGCCACGTTTCATCTTCAGTGCCCTTGCTGATGGAAGGAGGTTTTCACTCAAAATCTCACGATACATGGCCCCATTCATTCTTTCCTTTACATGGATCAGTCGTCCTGGTCCCTTTGCAGAAAAACAGCCCCAAAGCATGATGTTTCCACCCCCATGCTTCACAGTAGGTATGGTGTTCTTTGGATGCAACTCAGCATTCTTTCTCCTCCAAACACGACAAGTTGAGTTTTTACCAAAAAGTTCTATTTTGGTTTCATCTGACCATATGACATTCTCCCAATCCTCTTCTGGATCATCCAAATGCTCTAGCAAACTTCAGACGGGCCTGGAAATGTACTGGCTTAAGCAGGGGGACACGTCTGGCACTGCAGGATTTGAGTCCCTGGCGGCGTAGTGTGTTTCTGATGTAGCCTTTGTTGCTTTAGTCCCAGCTCTCTGCAGGTCATTCACTAGGTCCCCCTGTGTGGTTCTGGGATTTTTGCTCACCGTTCTTGTGATCATTTTGACCTCACGGGGTGAGATCTTAAGATGCGTGGAGCCCCAGATCGAGGGAGATTATCAGTGGTCTTGTACGTCTTCCATTTTCTAATAATTGCTCCCACAGTTGATTTCTTCACACCAATCTGCTTACCTATTGTAGATTCAGTCTTTCCAGCCTGGTGCAGGTCTACAATTTTGTTTCTGGTGTCCTTTGACAGCTCTTTGGTCTTGGCCATAGTGGAGTTTGGAGTCTGACTGTTTGAGGCTGTGGACAGGTGTCTTATACTGATAATGAGTTCAAACAGGTGCCATTAATACAGGTGATGAGTGGAGGACAGAGGAGCCTCTTAAAGAAGTTGTTACAGGTCTGTGAGAGCCAGAAATCTTGCTTGTTTGTAGGTGACCAAATACTTACTTTACCAAGGAATTTACCAATTAATTCATTAAAAATCCTTCAATGTGATTTTCTGGATTTTTTTTTTCCCCTCATTTTGTCTCTCATAGTTGAGGTATACCTATGATGAAAATTGGAGACTTCTCTCATCTTTTAAGTGGGAGAACTTGCACAATTGGTGGCTGACTAAATACTTTTTTGCCCCACTGTGTGTGTGTATATATACAGTGGGGTAAAAAAGTATTTAGTCAGCCACCAATTGTGCAAGTTCTCCCACTTAAAAGATGAGAGCTCTCCAATTTTCATCATAGGTATACCTCAACTATGAGAGACAAAATGAGGGGAAAAAAAAAAAATCCAGAAAATCACATTGAAGGATTTTTAATGAATTAATTGGTAAATTCCTCGGTATAATAAGTATTTGGTCAATAACAAAAGTTCATCTCAGTACTTTGTTATATACCCTTTGTTGGCAATGACAGAGGTCAAACGTTTTCTGTAAGTCTTCACAAGGTTTTCACACACTGTTGCTGGTATTTTGGCCCATTCCTCCATGCGGATCTCCTCTAGAGCAGTGATGTTTTGGGGCTGTCGCTGGGCAACACGGACTTTCAACTCCCTCCAAAGATTTTCTATGGGGTTGAGATCTGGAGACTGGCTAGGCCACTTCAAGACCTTGAAATGCTTCTTACGAAGCCACTCCTTTGTTGCCCGGGCGATGTGTTTGGGATCATTGTCATGCTGAAAGACCCAGCCACGTTTCATCTTCAGTGACCTTGCTGATGGAAGGAGGTTTTCACTCAAAATATCACGATACATGGTCCCATTCATTCTTTCCTTTACACGGATCAGTTGTCCTGGCCCCTTTGCAGAAAAACAGCCCCAAAGCATGATGTTTCCACCCCCATGCTTCACAGTAGGTATGGTGTTCTTTCTCCTCCAAACACAACAAGTTGAGTTTTTACCAAAAAGTTCTATTTTGGTTTCATCTGACCATATGACATTCTCCCAATCCTCTTCTGGATCATCCAAATGCTCTAGCAAACTTCAGACGGGCCTGGAAATGTACTGGCTTAAGCAGGGGGACACGTCTGGCACTGCAGGATTTGAGTCCCTGGCGGCGTAGTGTGTTACTGATGGTAGCCTTTGTTACTTTGGTCCCAGCTCTCTGCAGGTCATTCATTAGGTCCCCCCATGTGGTTCTGGAATTTTTGCTCACCGTTCATGATCATTTTGACCCCACGGGGTGAGATCTTGCGTAGAGCCCCAGATCGAGGGAGATTATCAGTGGTCTTGTATGTCTTCCATTTTCTAATAATTGCTCCCACAGTTGATTTCTTCACACCAAGCTGCTTACCTATTGCAGATTCAGTCTTCCCAGCCTGGTGCAGGTCTACAATTTTGTTTCTGGTGTCCTTTGACAGCTCTTTGGTCTTGGCCATAGTGGAGTTTGGAGTCTGACTGAGGTTGTGGACAGGTGTCTTTTATACTGATAAAGAGTTCAAACAGGTGCCATTACTACAGGTAATGAGTGGAGGACAGAGGAGCCTCTTAAAGAAGAAGTTACAGATCTGTGAGAGCCAGAAATCTTGCTTGTTTGTAGGTGACCAAACACTTATTTTCCACCATAATTTGCAAATAAATTCTTTAAAAATCAGACAATGTGATTTTGTGGATATTTTTTTCTCATTTTGTCTCTCATAGTTGAGGTATACCTATGATGAAAATTGGAGACCTCTCTCATCTTTTAAAGTGGGAGAACATGCACAATTGGTGGCTGACTAAATACTTTTTTGCCCCACTGTGTGTGTGTGTGTGTGTATAAAATATGGCGGCGGAGTGGTTAGCAATACGGCAGCACAGCAACTCACCCTTGGCTGGGGGATCCTGGGTTCGATCCCAGCCCCTGACCAACAGTGATCTGTGTGGAGTTTGCATGTTCTCCCCGTGTCTGCGTGGGTTTACTCCGGGATTTCTCCGGTTTCCTCCCACATGCCAAAAACATGCAAGTTAGGTTAATTGGCATCAAAACTGGGGATTCTAAATTGTCCTTAGGTGTGACTGTGAGAGTGAATGGTTGTCTGTCTGTCTGTTTTGGCCCTGCGATGGACTGGTGATCTGTCCAGGGTGTACCCTGCCTCTTGCCCAAAGATGCTGGGATAGGCTCCAGCACCCCCGCAACCCGAAAAGGATTAAGCGGAAGAAGATGAATGAATGTGTGTGTGTCAAAAAATGTTTAGAAAGGTGCAGAATTAAAGTTTTTGTGCTCTTCAAAAAATAATATATTGTTGAAAAAATATTCTAATTTTTACAAGACTGAAATGATCAGATTTACATCTGAACGGCTGCATGATGAGACTGGTGGCTGGTAACATGGATGCAGTTGAAACCATGAGTTTACATAAATGCACATAACTTTTTTTGTTATCCCCCGCCGGTCTTCATCCAAAGGGGTTGATGACCCCTCTGGGTGAAGACCGAAGGGGGATTGTGTTATGCATCTGTCCGTCCAGCCGTCCCACTTTTGTGAAATCAACTCCTCCTAGCTACTGTTTTGTTCTGTTTTGAAACTTGGTATCATAGTTTGATGTACACTGATGATGCGCTTATTGCACTTTGATTCTCGTCGGTTGACCTTAAGGTCAAAGGTCAGATTTCCCCTAAATCTTGTAAATACAATAACTATTGAAAGAACTCATGTTGGCGTTTGAAATCGGTACATTAGTTGTATCTAATATGCATCTTGGATGACTTACACCCTGACCTGACTATGGGTTTGGGGTCAAAAGGCCAAAGTTAACATTCCATTTGCACTAAGAGTATGGTAAATGCTAAATTTATTATTACTATAAAACGAGTAAACCTAGGGCCACCAAACCTGTTATACAGGTTCACCTTGGGATCCTAAAAAAGTTTCATGGAAAGCACAAACTGGATTGCACTGCATTTAAAAAAAGATGGGTATCTAAACAGAATTTCACAAAAAGTCCACCTCTGGAATCAAGAACTTTATTTGCCATTTGTATGCAAACATACAGTTTAAGCACATAGGAATTAAAGTCCACCTCTATACTATATTTTCAGTATGGAAAAACTGTGTCACGTCTATGCCCGTATCCCAGCAACAGCTTGTCACACTCAGCTCATCACTCCCTCTTTTCCTATTGTCAGACTTTCTACAGATTTTTTAATAGCAGTCTCTAAATAACAATGGACAGGAGATGTTTTCTAGCAGCTCTGGATGTAAAATATGATGACACAGAAAGCAGGAGTCTGAGTACAGACTAGTACTGGCGTCCTGTGTCCCGCCCACACAGCAGTTCTGATTTGATGCTTAAGGTCTGACATTGACAAGCTCAGCTGCAGTCTCTGAAAAGTTGACTTTTTTCAACTCTGAGCGCCGCGACAAAAAACCGCCATTGCCAAGAGTGTTTCAGCACTGTGGGCGCTCAGTACTGTAAACGCAGGACTACATAGAGAATGAATGGAAAATAGCCGCCCAGAGCTGAAAAAATGTTTGGTGGACATGCAGCCTAAATAAACTCAATTTCACAACAGCGCTTCACTTCATGGGTACAGATCTGGAACAAAGCGCGTCTGTCTGGGGTGGATATCCTGGCTGTTGGCCGTGTGTGTATGTGTGTGGTCCCCACAGCAAACAGCTACACTGGAGTAGTCGGACCCACAGAGCCTCTGTGGAGAGCACTCATAGGCTTGTGCCATAATCTGTCCGAGCAGCTGCTGATACAGCAGTTCAGTTCTGACATAAAATCAGACTAAACTTTTCCTGTTTTATGTCAGTTAGAATTACCAGAATTATTTATATTTGCTGAATAATTTTTTAGAGAACTTTTTATTACTTTCTTCAAAGTCAGAAGTTTACATACATCAGGATTACTGTTCCTTTAAACAATTTGGGAAAGTTCTGATGATGATGTCATGGCTTTGGACGCTTCTGATAGGATAATTGACAACATTTGAGTTAATTGGAGCCATGCCTGTGGATGTATTTTAAGGCACACCTCAAATATACTGCTTCCTTGTGTGACATCATGGGGAAATCAAAAGTAATCAGCCAAAATATCAGGAAGAGAATTGTGGACCTCCACAAGTCTGGTTCATGCTTGGGTACAATTTTCAGATGCCTGAATGTGACACGTTCATCTGTTCCAACAATCATACACAAGTATAAACACCATGAGAATGTCCAGCCTCATACTGCTTAGGAAGGAGATGGGTTCTGTGTCCCAGAGGTGAATGTGTTTTGGTGTGAAATGTGCATATCAACCCCAGAACAAAAGCAAAAGACCTTGTGGAAGATGCTGGCTGAAGCTGGTAAGAGTGTCATTACCCACAGTGAAAGGAGTCCTATACCGACATGGGCAGAAAAACCACTCTGCAAGGAAGAAGCCATTACTCCAAAAGCAACATAAAAAAGCCAGATTACAGTTTGCAAATGCACACAGGGATGAAGACCTTAATTTTTGGAGACATGCCCTTTGGTGTGATGAAACTCAAATTGAACAGTTACATTTGGAGGAAAAAGGGGGGAAGCTTGCAAGTCTAAGAATACCATCCCAAATGTGAAGTATAGGGGTGGTAACATCATGTTGTGGGGGTGTTTTTCTACAGGAGGGACTGGTGCACTTCACAAAATAGATGACATCATGAGGAAAGAACATTACGTAGAAATATTGAAGCAACATCTCAAGACATCAGCTAGGAAGTTAAAGCTTGGGTGCAAATGGGTGTTGCAGATGGACAATGACCCTAAGCATACTGCTAAATTAGTTACAAAGGGGCTTAAGGACAACAAAATCAATGTTTGGGATTGAGATCAGAGCTTTGTGATGGCCACTCCAACAGAAAACTTGTGGGCAGAGCTGAAAAGAGGAGTGAGAGCAAGATGGCCTACAAACCTGACTCAGTTCCACCAGTTCTGTCAGGAGGAATGGACTATAATTCCAGCAAATTATTGTGAGAAACTTGTGGAAGGAAACCCAAGATGTTTGAGCCAAATCATACAGTTTAAAGGCAATGCTACCAAATACTAAAGAAAAGGATGGAAACTTGTGGCTTTGACGAAAGTCATAAAAAAAATTCTCTAAAAAAATATTTGGCAAATATATAAAATATTTAGCAAAAAGAAATGATTTTGGTAATCCTAACTGACCTAAAACAGGAAAAAGTTTAGCCTGATTTAATGTCAGTGAGGGGGAAAAAGGGTTGTCTTTTTGTACAGTGGATATAAAAAGTCTACACACCCCTGTTCAGATGCCAAGTTTTTGTGATGTAAAAAAATGAGACCAAGATGAATCATTTTAAAACTTTTTCCACCATTAATGTGACCTATAACCTGTATAACCCAATTGAAAAACAAACTGAAATCTTTTAAGGGGAAAAATTAAAAAAAAAAAAAAAAAAAAAAAAAAAAAATTACCTGGTTGGATAAATATGCACACCCTTGAAGTGCTGATGACACGTTCTTGACTTCCTCTAATTTTTCAGCACATAATACAATATGACAAAATAGGTTGGTCTGTGCAGTTCTAAGTCAAACAGGCTTTTTTTTCACGCAAATATCTGACATTTTCATGAGCGCCACATTACCAGTTGTCAGTGGCTGGAAAACCCCACTGCCATGTAGTCACGTCATTGACAGAACACAGCATTTGGCTGCTCATTGTACACACAGGATGGAAGCGGTTGAAAACATTGACTATGGTTCCAGCACATGTAGTCTGAAATTGGTTTGTGTTTTCCAATCTTCAGACAATTATAGTTCCGAAGAATGGGATGATAATGAAGAATCCGGGGGCATCAGACCGTATAGGTTTGAGCCGTGCCAAGCGAATCGCACTCAGAGAGTGACGGGTGGAGAGGCACACATGCCCACCGCAGCAGCAGCGACAAACACACGGCAGGGGAACACGGAGTGTTATTCTTTTGTTACAGATATTGCAACAAATTATTTATTCATAAATATAATTTATTTCAACCCGATTTTTCAATAAAATCATAGCAGTGTATTCTCTGTGGCTCAGGCATCGGGTTTATTATGGATTATATTTTGAGTTCTTGTTTTTGTTTTGTACATGTTTTATGTGCGTTTTGAGCCACTTTCAGGTGGGCACTGTCCAAGATTCCCCAGTCCGAACACACGCGCCCTCTCTCTTTGACAGTCAACTGTTCATGGTTTGTGTGCATCATCTGCCGTGTTGTCAGCCAGCCAATGTTGCCAGTGTTATCACGACATGTTGGCCGCTCCACTAAGCTGTGGGTCTGTTGCGTCCCTTGAAGCAATGTCGGCCCTGGGGCTCAACCGTGGTTAACATGTCTCCTCTCCATGTTTGCTGGGCGATGTCGGCCCCAAACGCCAACTGTGGGTGTTTATTTTAGTGGGTCATCACCTTTTTGGGAACTGTTGTCGTCATTCTTATGTTCAATACATGTGCTGTGGTGAATTCTGCGCATAAATCCATTCATCATGACCCTCCTTGCACTCTTACACAGGGCAGGGAGAGGGAGGATGAAATAATGAGGATTTGCGTGCAGGGTTCACCACAGCACATTTAATACAGAAAGACAGACAATTTCCTGAAAGGTGAAGATGTACAAGAAACACAGACACACTTGCTGATGGCGTTCGGGGGCCGGCATCGCCCAGAGAACGAATGAGAGGAGACGTGTTTGCCACAGGTGCGCCCCAGAGCCGACGTCACTTCAAGGATGCACGAGAGCCACGACGAACATGGAGTGACTAGCGCGTCGTGAGAGTGCTGAAAATACTGGCAGACAAACAGCACAGATGACAATACTATTACCATCAGTGCATGACTGGCAAACAGCCACGAAGGACACGCACTGCTGGTGATTGTGTGATGAGAAGCACCTGGACGAGGACCAGGAAACATGATCAGCAGGAGTTTGAATCAGCTGATGATAATGATAGAGGGGACGTGGCCGGACCGGCGAGATGTCAGCATGGGATCACAGAAAGTAGGTCAAAGCTGCGCGTAAATCCATTAATTCTTCCCCTCCTCGAGTGCTCCTCCTGCATAAAAGCGCACAAGGAGCAGAGGAGGCTTGTGACAGTTGGAGCTGAAGCATGTGATGTGGTCTTTCACAGCCTGCTGTTTATCTAAGCTTGCCACACAACGCGAAGGCACAGCTGTAAAATTAAAACAAGAAACCAGAGAAACTGTGAGCTACAAAGCTGCTGTCATTCCAGTCAACAACACCGGAGTCCGTTCTGTCACTTACGTCCTGGGGGTGCCGCCCTTAATTCGGTGGGCGGCACCACAGTCCAGTCAGTGGCTGCAGTTTTTTGATGTTAACTAGTTTATGCAGGTGCTGTTGTAAATATTATATTGATCATAGACAATGACTTTTGGGTTTACACAACATGCTAAAAAAAATGTCAAAAACGTGTCATCAGCACATTAAACTAATACTTTGTTGCAGCACCTTTGGATTTTATTACAGCACTGTCTTTTTAGGTAGGAGTCTATCAGCGTGGCACATCGGGATGTGGCAATATTTACCCACTCTTCTTTACAAAAATCCTCTAAATCTGTCATATTGCGAAGGCATCTCCTGTGCAGAGCCCTCTTCAGATCACCCCACAGATGTTTGATCGGATTCAGGTCTGGACTCTGGCTGGGCCATTCCAAAACCTTAATCTTCTTCTGGTGAAGCCATTCTTTTGTTGATTTGGATGTGTGCTTTGGGCCATTGTTGTGCTGAGAGATGAAATTCCTCTTCATCTTCAGCTTTCAAACAGAAGCCTGAAGGTTTTGTGCCAACACTGACTGGTATTTAGAACTGTTCATAATTCCCTCCACCTTGAAGAAGGCCCTAGTTCCAGTTGAAGAAAAACAGCCCCAAAGCATGATGCTGCTACCACCATGCTTCCCTGTAGGTATGGTGTTCTTTTGGTGATGAGCAGTGTTGTTTGCACCAAATATATAGTGGTGTGAAAAAGTGTTTGCCCTCTTCCTGTTTTCTCTCCTTTTTTTTTTTTTTTTCGTTTTTCACACTTAAATGTTTCAGATCATCAAACACATTTAAGTATTAGACAAAGATAACACAAGTAAACACAAAAACACAGTTTTTAAATGAAGGTGTTTATTATTAAGGTAAAAAAAATCCAAACCTAGTGATTGCCCCCTAAACCTAATAACTGGTTGGGCCACCCTTAGCAGCAACACCTGCAATCAAGCGTTTGCAATAACTGGCAATGAGTCTTTTCCAGCGCTGTGGAGGAACTTTGGCCCACTCATCTTTGCAGAATTGTTGTAATTCAGCCACACTGGAGGGTTTTCGAGCATGAGCTGCCTTTTTAAGGTCACGCCACAGCATCTCAATTGGATTCAGGTCAGGACTTTGACTAGGCCACTCCAAAGTCTTCATTTTGTTTTTCTTAAGCCATTCAGAGGTGGACTTGCTGGTGTGTTTTGGATCATTGTCCTGCTGCAGAACCCAAGTGCACTTCAGCTTGAGGCCACAAACAGATGGCCGGTCATTCTCCTTCAGGATTTTTTGGTAGACAGCAGAATTTATGATTCCATTTACAAAGCAAGTCTTCCAGGTCCTGAAGCAGCAAAACAGCCCCAGACCATCACACTCTTCTTGGCATCCTTCAGTCTCGGGAGACTATGGATCTGCACCTTGAGTTGGAATAACGGGGTTATGGCAGCATTGCTTGTGGCTGTGTAAGCCGATACGCAAGTGACAGTCACGGTTGCAACGGTCGCAGATGTAGGCAGATGTGGTGTCTTTTTCAGTGCATCCTTCTGAGTTGATCGTTTTTCGTCGGCAGACTGGCGAAGGTGCTCTTCTCCCCTTCTGAGTCCATCTTTCAGCGTATGTCTCCAGCGGTTTCGGTCGTCTGCAGTATCCTCCCAGTTGATCACGTCTATGCCCAGTGTTTTCATGTCTCTTTTGCATAAATCCTTGAAACGGAGATACGGTCGACCTCGAGTTCGTTTGCCGGATGCAAGCTCTCCGTACAGAATGTCTTTCGGTATTCTCCCATTCGGCATCCGATGGACGTGTCCCAACCAGCGGAGACGACGTTCGCGAAGCAAGGTGAACAGGCTTGGTAAGCTCGCGCGGGAGAGTATCTCATTGTTTGTGATACGGTTGCTCCATTTAACGTTAAGAATACTTCTTAGCATGCGGAGATGAAAGGCGTTGAGCCGTCGCTCTTGCGAGGCGTATAGACACCATGTCTCACTGCCATATAGCAAGGTACTGAGGACACATGCCCTGTAAACGGTGATCTTCGTGTGCCTCGACAGTTTTTGGTTCAGCCATACCTTCTGTGATAATTTTCCGAAGGTCATTGCAGCAAGGCCGATTCTTCTACTGAGCTCATTGTCGAGTGAGTGGTCGTCTGATATTTTGGATCCAAGGTATGTAAACTCATGAACCACATCCAGTGGGTGGTTTCCGATATTTATCGTAGGAGGGTTCAAGACACCTTGGCCCATTACTTTGGTCTTCTGCTGACTGATGGTCAGACTGAAGTCGTCGCGGGCTTATTGAGTGTGTTGATTGTAATTCCAGTTCTGAGTGAGCTATCAGTGCTGCATCGTCGGCAAACAGCATCTCACTGATGGATACTTTTCGGATCTTGGATTCTGCACTCAGTCGTGATAGGTTGAACAGTTTGCCATCAGACCTGGTGTGGAAGCAGACACCATTGTTCCGAGTACCAAATGCATATTTATCCTTTTTTTTTTTGTTTTTTTTTTTGTTTTTTTTTTTGTTTTGTCCCTGAGAGACTCTTCTGATGAAGGCTGCAGTGCAGTTGAAACATGTAAAGAAGGTAAAGACATCTTTCTATTTTACTTTTGTCTTTCAAAGAAAAAAAAAAGGATAAATAATTAAAAGAAGACAAAATGAACCTGTTTGACGTATTACCAAATGCATACTTTAGCATGATGGCAAAGTATACGTTAAACAGGGTAGGAGCAAGCACGTAGCCCTGTTTTACTCCACGGCGGATGTTGAATGGTTCTGAAAAGCTCCCATTAAACTGGATAATAGCTTTCATGTTGGTATGGAAGGATTCAATAATTTGCAGCAGTTGGGGGGGGGGGCACCCGATCTTCTTGAGAACTTGGAACAGTCCTTCACGGCTAACTGTATCGAAGGCTTTTGTCAGGTCGATGAATGCTGCATAAAGTGGTTTATTTTGCTCCCTGCATTTCTCCTGTAGCTGTCTGAGAGAAAAGATCATATCAATTGTGGAGCCCCCGGATCTGAAACCACTTTGAGATTCAGGATAAATTCTTTCCGCGAGTTTCCGAAGACGACTGAGAACCACACGCGCGAATGCCTTTCTGGTGACACTAAGCAATGATATCCCTCGATAACTGTTGCAGACACTTCGGCTACCTTTGTTTTTATACAGCGTCACAATTTTGCAGTCCTTCATGTCTTGAGGCACCTCTCCTTCCTCCCAGCAGCGAGATAGGATCTCATGTAGTTGTTGAAGGATGACATTCTTTGAGCACTTTATAACTTCTGCTGGGATCCCATCGAGGCCAGGCGCTTTCCCAATTGGCAGAGAGTCTAGTGCTTCTTCCAATTCCTCCATGGCTGGAGGTGAGTCCAGCTCTTCCATGATCGGTAGGTCCTCCAAATTATTCAGTGTTTCCTCCGAAATCGAGCTGTCTTGGGAGTATAGTTCAGAGTAGTGCTCTACCCACCTCTCCATCTGCTCCGTTTGGTTTGTGATGGTAGTTCCGGTCTTGGTTTTTAGCAGCGCTGTCTTGCGTTGAGTTGGCCCAATTGCTTTCTTGATCCTGTCGTACATTCCACGTATGTCTCCTGTGTCGGCTGCCATTTGGATACTCTCACAGAGTTTCAACCAGTAATCGTTTGCGCAGCGTCTGGCTGTCCGTTGAGTCTTGCTCCTGGCTGCCTGCAGAGCTTCCTGTGATTTGCAGGTGGGGCAATCTTTGTATTTCATTAGAGCAGCTCTCTTTTCTGTGAGGATGGCGGCCAGCTCGCTGGAGTTTGCCTCAAACCAATCGGGTGTGTTTCCTCCTTTTTTACCAAATGTGCGGAGAGCAACACTGTGGATGTGATCTCTGAGGGTGTTCCATCTCTCTGCGGCATCTGCTTCAGGTGAGATTGTGATGGACTTCTTGAGATTTTCGGTGAATTCGATGACTTTGTCTGGTTGTTGCATCATCCTGGCATCAATGTGCTGTCTTCCAGGAGGTTTGTTGTAATGCAGGGCCTTGGGAACAAGTCAGACCTTACAGCATACCAGTGAGTGATCTGTGTTGCAGTCAGCACTCTGGTACGAGTGGGTGATCTGTACATTCCGCAGATGGTGTTGACGTGTCAGTATCTGGTCCAGTTGGTGCCAGTGCTTAGAGCGCGGGTGCATCCAAGAAACTTTATGCTGTTGCTTTAGCTGAAAGTAGGTGTTCGTTATGCAGAGTCCTTGGAGTGAGCACAGTTCTAGCAGGCGTTGTCCATTTTCATTCATCTTACCGGTTCCGTGCTTCCCCATACATGTTGGCCAGGATCCTGAGTCAGCACCCACTCTAGCATTGAAATCTCCCAATAAGATCAGGTGTTCTCTGGAAGGTATCTTTTGTATCATCGATGAAAGCTGGTTGTAGAATTCATCTTTCATGTCCTGCCTGGAGTACAAGGTGGGCACGTAGACACTGATTAGGTTGACCGGTCCGTCTGAGGTGTGCAATCGAAGAGAGAACATCCTTTCTGTTCCTCCCTCGGCAAGATCCACCATCTTCAGCAGAGAGTTTTTCACTGCAAAGCCAACTCCGTGCTCCCTTGTCTCTTCTGCACTCTTACCCTGCCAGTAAAAGGTATAATCACGTTCACATAATGAGCCTTTTTCTGGTAGACGCGTTTCTTGGAGTGTGGCGATGTCCACCTTGAGCTTCAGCAGTTTGTTGTTTATTACCGCTGTCTTGCGTGCGTCCTCTATCTCTCGGTGATCGTTTGAGAAGCCCGGAAGTAGGGTTCTGACGTTCCAGCAGCCGAATTTGAGTGCTGGTTTTTTGTTATTTGATACTTTGTTTTTGTTTGGTGCAGGGTTTGCAGTCCATGATTCAGAACATAAGTATCCCTGAGCCCCACGCATCCAGTAGGGCGAACAGACTGTGGAGGAACAGCACCTAACTGGCTGGGGTGTTCAGACCATCACACTACCACCACCATATTTTACTGTTGGTATGATGTTCCTTTTCTGAAATGCTGTGTTATTTTTACGCCAGATGTAATGGGACACACACCTTCCAAAAAGTTCAACTTTTGTCTCGTCAGTCCACAGAGTATTTTCCCCAAAGTCTTGGGGATCATCAAGATGTTTTCTGGCAAAACTGAGACGAGCCTTTATGTTCTTTTTGCTCTGCAGTGGTTTTTGTCTTGGAACTTTGCCATGCAGGCCATTTTAGCCCAGTCTCTTTCTTATGGTGGAGTCATGAACACTGACCTTAACTGAGACAAATGAGGCCTGCAGTTCTTTGGATGCTGTTGTGGGGTCTTTTGTGACCTCTTGGATGAGTTGTCACTGCACTCTTGGGGTAATTCTGGTCAGGCGGCCACTCCTGGTAAGGTTCACCGTTGTTCCATATTTTTGCTATTTGTGGCTCTCACTGTGGTTTGCTGGAGTCCCAAAGCTTTAGAAATAGCTTTATAACCTTTTCCAGGCTGATAGATCTCAATTACTTTGTTTCTCATTTGTTCCTTAATTTCTTTGGATCGCAGCATGATGTCTAGCTTTTGAGGATCTTTTGGTCTACTTCACTTTGTCAGGTCTATTTAATTGATTTCTTGACTGAGAACAGGTGTGGCAGTAATCAAGCTTGGGTGTGGCTAGAGAAATAGAACTCAGCTTTCCAAAGATGTGAGAAACCACAGTGTAGCACTTAACAATTGATTATAAGTGTGATAAGGTACAAGGATTATTTATTTTATAATTAGAAGTATGTGAATGTGGATGGAGGGTTACTCCGTCCACACAAACACTCACAAACTAAGAGAGAAGGACTCTCTAAACAGGGCACCAGTCCAACGGGACAACTTATTGATAGGCAATCCGTAAACCTGTCATTAACTAGTCTCAAAATTCGGGAGTTCTTCTGCAGTGAACCAGGAAAGGACACACAACGAAAGAAATCAAGTACAACTTCTCTCTACCGTTAACAAGTTTTATTAATCAGATTCGGGTTATGACATTACATTCAAATGATTTGTAAGCAGGTTCAAATGATCAACAGGTGTTAAATATCATTTTAACTGTTAATGGACTCCTGAGCATAAAGTCTATAGTTAAACCTTTGTGGAACCAAGAGAAACCAGATTTTGAATTTTAACTGTAATGCAATGGAAGACTGAAATAACTGTAACAAAAATATGCATAAAATTGGATGCAGTTTTATGGACAAAGTGACATAAGCCAATTATCTGGGGGAAAAAAAAACAGATTCTGAGTTACTCTACAAAAAAATGGAGGTTATGGAAAAGAGAATATTAATTTTCCTTCAGCTTATAGCTTCTGTCGTAGCTTATGGGTTACTCTAACATGGAGAATGGGTCATATTCAATTAGAATTAGACATCACATTTAGCCCAGCAGATAGTAAATGAAAGTCTAGCTTATGAAAGCAGCTGTCTTCAGATTGCAGCATTGAGCTAGAAACCACAGGTGGCAAACAGGAAAAGCGACTGCCCGCAGTCCTTTTCAGTTCAGCTGTCACGGCCTGGACTCATCCGAGGTGCTTCCGGGGAATGGAGCCAGCAGCAGAACGACCCAGCTGGCTCGGTTTCAGGGGTGACATCTTGACGGCAACGGGTCCGAAAATTTAGGATGTCCACCAGCCAATAAAAACCGAAGGCTGAAGGAAAATTGTAGTTAGACCATTACACCCACGAGATCAGAGTGCTTCTGGTGTCGTGGTCCGTGGGTCACGCAGGAAACAAAAGTCCAAAAATCTCTTATTAGTCCACTTTGACGGTGAGTTATGTAAATCAATAGCGAAAGCTCAGTAGGACACACACGGCTTCTGAGGGGAGGAAGAAAAAAAGCGTTTATGGAGTTTTACTCCAGTAAAAGAATTGAGCTCAACGGGGAAGGGGGGTCTCTCCTCAGATGCCAGAAAACAGGAAAAACTTAACACAAGACAGAACTCTTTCTGAGCAAAAACGAAGACTTAAGAGAACTAAAACTCTCAGTAGAACTGAAAACTAGGGCGGCTCTCTATTTAACTGAGCCAGTTTTTCCCGGGCCGAGTTTGACTGACATGGAAAGAGAACCAATTGTCTTCCATTGCAGGTAGTTTGAATGAACTCTGGTCCAATAAGGAAGCAGATCTTTGTAACCGACCAATAAGATGACAGGGGGCATCGTCTAGCAGCGACAGCCTGGTGATTGCTGGTACTAGTCCAATGACTGACACAAGTTTCAGAAGACATTCATACATTTCCTATGAAATTCATTATATACTTAATATGGAATTTAAGCTAAATTCAGTGATTCAAAACTAATATTCAGTGAGCATGCACGTTTTAAATGGGTCCTTCTATAATTAATGTGCATTGGAATAAAGCTCATGTGACATTTCCCAAACATGCACACATTTAAAAATCAAGGATTAATGAATGTTTCAAACCCATTATTGTCCCATACAAGGCAGTCGTCTTCAACATTGTCTGAGAATTTATCCTGAGGAATAAAAACTTGAAGAGATGGTTAATGTTCAGTCAGAAATAACAGTTCATCAGCTACACAAGTAATGAAAACCTATTCCGTAGATGTCCACCAGGGGGTAATGTTGAGCTGTGGATAATTCTTAGGGAATTAGAATGCAGTTCAGAGTTTTATGGGTGTCTGGAATGGCTCAAAGAGTGTTCTCTCAGCATAAACCTGCCTGGTTAAGGAGTAAGCTTTGGGATTTATGACTTGTAAGAGTCAGTTCCTGGCACGAAAGGGATCCTTTCACTATGGAATGTTTTTCCACGGTGGTCCTTAGATGAAGAAAACAGTCCTTGACCACACTTCTTGGGGTGAATCAGTTTCTTTAAGGTGAAAGTAATGTTATAGATTATAGCCAAGGGGAGCTGATGCTACAACAGTTAATTTATGTTTTAACGGGGGGGGGGGGGGGTCACTTTTTCACACAGGGCCATGTAGGTTTGGAATTTTTTTTACCCTTAGTAATAAAAACCTTCATTTAAAAACTGCATTTTGTGTTTACTTATCTTTGTCTAATATTTAAATTTGTTTGACGATCTGAAACATTCAAGTGTGACAAACATACAAAAAAATGAGAAATCAGGAAGGGGGCAAACACTTTTTCACACTTTGGAATTATGGCCAAAAAGTTCAACCTTGGTTTCATCGGACCAAAACACATTTTCCCAAATGCATCTGGGAGATTTCAAATGTGTTTTTGCAAAATGTAGTCGGGCTGGATATTTTTCTTCGTAAGGCTTGTGTTTTGCCACCCTACCCCATAGCCCAGACATATGAAGAAGACGGGGAGATTGTTGTCACATGTTACCGCATTCCCAATTATTATGCAAATATGATTTTAGTGTCATAAACATTGAATTTTTTGTTTTTCAATTAAACTCATGGGTGGTATTGTGTCTCAAGGCTCTTTAGGTCACTGATATTAATCTCAAGACACCTGTCATAATTAGTTTGCCAGGTGAGCCCAATTAAAGGAAAACTACTTAAGAAGGATGTTCCACATTATTAAGCATGCCACAGGTTTCAAGCAATATGGGAAAGAAAAAGGATCTCTCTGCTGCCAAAAAGCGTCAAATAGTGCAGTGCCTTAGACAAGGTATTAAAACATTAGCTATTTCACAAAAATTTAATTGTGATCATCGTACTGTGAAGAAATTTGTGGCTGATTCAGAGCACAGAAGGGTTTGTGCAGATAAAGGCATAATGAGGAAGATTTCTGCCAGACAAATTCATCAGATTAAGGGAGCAACTGCTAAAATGCAATTACAAAGCAGCAAACAGGTATTTGAAGCTGCTGGTGCCTCTGGAGTCCCACGAACCTCAAGGTGTAGGCTCCTCCAGAGGCTTGCAGTTGTGCATAAACCTACTATTCAACCACCCCTAACCAATGCTCACAAGCAGAAATGGTTGCAGTGGGCCCAGAAATGCATGAAGACTAATTTATTTTTAGTTAATTAATTTTTTTATTTAACAGTTTTGTTTACTGATGAGTGCCGTGCAACCCTGGATGGCCCAGATGGATGGAGTAGTGGATGGTTGGTGGATGGCCACCATATCCCAACAAGGCTGTGACGTCAGCAAGGAGGTGGTGGAGTCATGTTTTGGGCCGGAATCATGGGGACAGAGCTGGTAGGCCCCTTTAGGGTCCCTGAAGGTGTGAAAATGACCTTAGCAAAGTATATAGAGCTTCTGACTGACCACTTTCTTCCATGGTACTAAAAGAAGAACCGTGCCTTCCGTAGCAAAATTAACTTCATGCATGACAATGCACCATCTCATGCTGCAAAGAATACCTCTGTCATTGGCTGCTGTGGCCATAAAAGGAGAGAAACTCATGGTGTGACTCCCATCCTCCCCTGACCTCAACCCTATAGAGAACCTTTGGACTATCCGCAAGCAAAAGATCTATGAGGGCGGGAGGCAGTTCATATCAAAACAGCAGCTGTGGGAGGCTATTCTGACATCTTGCAAATAAATTCAAGCAGAAACTCTCCAAAACTCAGAAGTTCAATGATGCAAGAATTGTGAAGGTTATATCAAAGAAGGAGTCCTATGTTAACATGTAACTTGGTCTGTTAACATGTTTTTGAGTGAAATAGCTTTTGATTTCAGTAAATGTGACCTCCTAATGCTGCAAATTCAACAAATGACCATTTTCAGTTCTTTACAACCAGTAAAATGTTTTGAAACTCTTGTGAATAATAATTTGGAACAGTGCGTTTTGAGTTTTTTTATTCTAAAAAAAAAAAAAAAAAAAAAAAATCGTTATTGGGAGGTTTGTTCAATAAAATTTGAATTATGCTCTCACGGTTGATGACTTGGTAATTATACTGACTGTCATTTGCATTGACTATTTAGGAAAATCTGAGACAAATATCATTTGCATAATAATTTGGAATGCGGTGGAAACAGCCAGTACTTGGCCAGAAATTCCTACATCTCCTTCAGTATTGCTGTTGACCTCTTAGCAGCCTCCCTAACCAATTTTCTTTGCGTCTTTTCATCAATTTTGGAGGGATGTCCAGTTCTTGGTAATGTCACTGTTGTGCCATATTTTCTCCACTTGATGACTGTCTTCACTGTATTCCACGGTATATTTCATGCCTTGGAAATTCTTTAGTACCCTTCTCCTGACTGATATCTTTGAACAATGAGATCCTTCTGATGCTTTGGAAGCTCTCTGCAGACCATGGCTTGTGCTGTAAGATGTGTCTACAAAAATGTCAGGAAAAGCCTACCAGAACAGCTGAACTTTATTTGGGGTTAATCGGAGGCACTTTAAATGGTGGCAGGTGTGTGCTGACTCCCATTTAACAGGAGTTTGAATGTGATTGGTTAATTCTGAACACAGCCACATCCTCAGTTATAACAGGGTGTGCATATTTATGCAAACACGTTATTTTAAGTTTTTTTTAAATTTTCCCACTTAAAAGGTTTCAGTTTGTTTTTCAATTGGATTGTACAGGTTGTAGGTCACATTAATGGTGGAAAAAGTTTTGAAATGATTTATTTTGGTCTCAGTTTTTTACATCACAAAAACCTGGCATTTGAACAGGGTGTGTAGACTTTTTGATATCCACTGTATGTAAACTTCTGGTTTCAACTATACCATATAGAGGACATGGTGAATATTTTCATGGCAAACAGAGGTGCCGTCTTCTGTAAGTTATTATAGTGGTTGACAGCACCTTAAGCATTGTGAGAACAGGATACACAAACAATTGTTTATTGTATTTATTGCATTCATATATGTATGCTATGCATATGATGTGACTAGCCTAGTGGCTTGTCATGTTCTATCTAATGTTTACATACAATGGTGTGAAAAAGTGTTTGCCTCCTTCCTGATTTCTCATTTTTTTTTGCATGTTTGTCACACTTAAATGTTTCAGATCATCAAACAAATTTAAATATTAGACAAAGATGACACAAGTAAACACAATATGCAGTTTTTAAATGAAGGTGTTTATGATTGGGGGGGGGGGGGGAATCCTTCATGGCCCTGTGTGGGGGAAAAAGTCACTGCCCCCTCAGTGTTTCCTCTGGCTTAAAGACCTTGGCGCGGTGGCAATATATTTTTCCGGGGCGGGGGGTAAGTAAACATATGACACGATTGTTACCGGAATATGTTAATTTTATACTATTCATCTATTTTTTTAAATTTTGCACAGTAACTTTGCATATGGAACTTACCATTTGAAGTATTGTACAACCGAGGCTTGAATATTGGACTATTGGGCCAGTTGGGGTCCCACCCAGATGTCCTGTGTTTGGACTTTTTACTGGTGTCATCCTTCCCTCTGCCCTCACCTCTCCTGGACCCTCTGCTTGAACGCTTTCCTCTCCTTGGCTACTCTCTTCTGTCTCATCTTGCTCTCTCTGAGCTCTGTCTAATTCAGGTTCTCTCTCTGTCTATGGTGGTATACAAGCAGGTTAGAAAATATCAAGTGTCGTGTTTTGTCCTGTGGGATTTTTTTGTCATGGTTTCCATAAATGACAAAAATATGTGTATTTTTTTTTTTGTATTTTTATTCTAGTGTTTCTTTTTTTTTTTCCATTGAGAGAGTAGGGAAGGGAAAAAACATTCATAATAGTAATGTACTCATGCATACTTAAATTATGTGATCAGAGGTGGGTTTAGTAACCAGAAATTCTACTCATGTAAAAGCAGTGCTTTGAAATTAGTAATTGAAAGTAGACAACCAAAAAATTCTAGTTAAGGGTACAACGAGCAGCCACTTAAAAACTTGAGTAATGACTTCTGTCTTGAAGGTTTCATGTTTTTCTCAAAAATTTATAACAATTTTCTAATGGTTTTCTACTTTCCTCTGTAAATTTATCTAAATTTGAAACAATTTTCCTCAAATTTGTAATTTCCTCTTGTAAAATTGACTTTTCTTGTACATTTGAAACTTTATTATAAATTTGTGGATTATTTTATGGCTTATTTTTGTCTGTTTTTTAAAATGAAATAACTTTTTTTTTTTTTTAAATAAATTTGAAACAGACTATGGTAATTTTTTGTTACTTTTTCCTAACTAGTGCATACCCGTAGAACCAAGTATTCCTGTCTAAAACTGGTATCCAATCAGGCTTTACAGGCTCAAATGGATCTTAGTGGAAAAGGACTGAAAACCGGGAAGTCAAACAGCAGAAATGGACTCTGTTTGAAGAGAAACTTTGTGAAGAAGTCCACCGTTTCTTCGTTGGTGAAAATCCTGGTGTGTCAGTGCCTTGGCGCTACCTATCGGGCGGGAGTGAAACTACAAATGATGGTTGTGCGCATGCGTCAACCGCTTGGCCTGGGTAGATGAAAAAAGTGAGCATGTACAGCGCCACGTACGCGGACCAAGGCAGACTAGAGGGGAAATGCAGCATTTGCGATAACTGGCAATGAGTCTTTTACAGCGCTGTGGAGGAATTTTGGCCAACTCATCTTTGCAGAATTAGCCACATTGGAGGGTTTTCGAGCATGAACCGCCTTTATAAGGTCATGCCACAGCATTTCAGTCAGATTCAGGACTTTAATTAGGCCACTCCAAAGTCTTGATTTTGCTTTTCTTAAGCCATTCAGAGGTGGACTTGCTGGTGTGTTTTGGATCATTGTCCTGCTGCAGAACGCAAGTGCGCTTCAGCTTGAGGTCACGAACAGATGGTCGGACATTCTCCTTCAGGACTTTTTGATAGACAGCAGAATTCATGGTTCCATTTACCACAGCACATCTTCCAGGTCCTGAAGAAGCAAAACAGCCCCATACCGTCACACTACCACCACCATATTTTACTGTTGGTATGATGTTCCTTTTCTGAAATGCTGTGTTACTTTTATGCCAGATGTAAAGGGACACACACCTTCCAAAAAGTTCAGCTTTTGTCTCGTCAGTCCACAGAGTATTTTCCCCAAAGTCTTGGGGATCATCAAGATGTTTTCTGGCAAAACTGAGACGAGCCTTTGTTCTTTTTGCTCAGTGTTGGTTTTCGTCTTGGAACTCTGCCGTATAGGCTATTTTTGCCCAGTCTCTTTCTTATGATGGAGTCATGAACACTGACCTTAACTGAGGCAAGTGAGGCCTGCAGTTCTTTGGATGTTGTGGGGTCTTTTGTGACTTCTTGGGTGAGTCGTCGCTTCACTCTTGGGGTAATTCTGGTCAGCCGGCCACTCCTGGTAAGGTTCACCACTGTTCCATGTTTTTGCCATTTGTGGATAATGGCTCTCACTGTGGTTTGCTGGAGTCCCAAAACTTTAGAAATGGCTAGAAAATTGAACTCAGCTTTCAACGATGTGATAAACCACAGTTAATTTATGTTTTAACAAGGGGGCAATCACTTTTTCACACAGGGCCATGTAGGTTTGGATTTTTTTTTTTTTTTTTACCCTTAATACTAAACACCTTCAATTTAAAAACTGCATTTTGTGTTTACTTGTGTTATCTTTGTCTAATATTTAAATCTGTTTGATGATCTGAAGCATTTAAGTGTGACAAACATTTAAAAAAAAAAAAAAAAAAAAGAGAGAAATCAGCAAGGGGACAAACACTTTTTCACATCACTGAATCTGTGGTCGGTAAAAATGTCACAGCTGGTCACAGCCAATGGGATGACTGGGTTGATGTCACGTGTCTCTACCAACCAGCTAGTGCAAGAGGAAGTCCAACACCCATTGACCAGGAGAGCAGAATCTTGTCTCCATCACCTGTGTCTTTTTGTCACATCAGTCCACTTCAGTCTTCTCTTTTTTTAAATTTAATAAACAAAATCAAGTTCACATGCAGGTCAGGTGAATCCACTTGATTCTGGTCTAATTGTCAATGTCTGGTCACATACTCTGTAGTGTAGGATACACTGCTAAAGCATAATCTGATGTCTAAATCTGGATGAGATAAAACTGACTAACCTTGAATATCATCTGACCTGGTCTCTGTTCCTCTTCAGTGGACCTCCTTCAGATGTTGGAGATGAACATGACCATCGCCTTCCCAGCAGCCCCTCTGCTCACTGTCATCTTGGCTCTTGTTGGTAAGCCTGTTTTGGATTGGTGTAATATTCCCACTGTGGGACTGGACCAGAACTTTGTGGGTTGTTCTCTGGAAAGTCTCTGGTGGTTCTGGTGCAGTTTCAGACTTGGGGCATGTTCATACCTGAAAGTCCACACCAAAATTGATGGTTTTGATAGATTGTGTATACAGTGGTACCTCTACTTACGAACGTCTCTACATACGGAATTTTCAGGTTACGACACGCCTCAACGGGAAAATATTGCCTCTTGTTACGAACGAAATTTCAGGATACGAAAGGCAAAAAAGTACGCGCTCCTTGCAGCTCCCGTAGTTTACCGAACGTAAACATACCTGTAGCTGCTCTGCCATTGGCTATCGCCTAGCATCTTCCTGGTATCCCATTGGCCACGAAGTTTTTTTTATTATTTTTTTTCTAAAACTTTATTAAGAACAAGGTGAAAGTTTTACGTGTGTGTACAGTACAGAATTAACATTTATTCGCTATGGGCCCCAAGAAAGTGACGGAGATAAGGAGAAAAGAAGAAGAGTTTTTTTTGTCCATACAAACAAAGAAGGAGATAATCGAAAGGTATGAAAAGGGGATGCGTTTGGTTGATCTCGCCAAAGAATATGGCCGTAATACATCAACGATCAGCACAGTATTAAAACAAAAGGAAGCACTTACAAGCCGACAAAAGCAAACGTCCTTGGATCAGAACATGAACCAAAGAAGGCAAAAGGTGACGACGTCGACGACGATAGCAGTTAAAGGGTAAATGAACATAATTTTTATTATTTTCTCTTTTATTATTCTCTTTTATTATTCTTTCTCTCATTTTAAACTCTCATTTTATGTTTATTGTGCAGTAATCTAATTGTAACATGTATTTGTTACATGTTTTGATGCGTTTTTATGATTTATAAAAAAATTATGCCCGAATTTTGGGGGGGCTTGGAACGGATTACGGCATTTACATGTAAAACGCGCCTCTACTTACGGAATTTTCACGTTACGAGAATACTTCCGGAACGAATTAATTTCGTAAGTAGAGGTACCACTGTATATATTTGGTCTGGTCCAGTTAGGTTTGAGTTCACATTGCCCCTCATCACTTTTCTCGAAGAACGACTACAGTTCTTATTTTATTTTTTTTTTGGTTCTGCTAGCTCACGGTAGCTTCCTTGTTTGATCTGAATTGCTACTCCTCCTAAGCATTTACCCTGATGCTACAAACTCGCTCACAATGATCCTTTGGTGGGTCTGCATCAAAGTTGTGGTCAAGGTCAAAAGTCAGGAGATCTGGCCACTTATGTGATTACAGAGATATCGCTACTTCTCATAGGAATTTACCTCAAAGCTCACCAAACTCACTCACAATGATCCTCAGATGGGTATGTATCTGGGCTGTACTTCAGGTCAAGGTCAAAGGTCAGGAGGTCTGAGCACCAGTGTTAATTTTCTTGACGAATAATTTTTGTCATTGTCTTCCTAAATAACATATTTATTCTGACAAAAATGAGATGTTAAGCTATGGTCACAAAGATTTTACGAATGATGGGCTTGAAAGGATCTTCCACTTCCTACGAATTATGGAGTTTACAGACATTTGTGGAGGAGGGCATAGTTTCTTACGGCTGCCGTTCAATTTGCAACAGCAGCTTGAGGCATTCTTGAAAAATGAGGTGTTTTTCTGTTGTACGATGGTCCTAGAGTTCTCACATTCTTCATAAGGATGCCTTGGGATCTTTCTATGGCATACTTACTGCCATCTTCACAAAATTTTTGTGCATCTCACGGCACTCAAGTTGTTGGTAGGAACATCTTAGGGCTTTCGGCACATTTTGTCAGCACAAATGTCACATGAATGACATACTTCTGCCACATGAGCACTTCACTACCGCCTTACACATGCTGTATGAATTGGCATTTCCTGCGACTGCTGTAAGGGGCTATCAAGAACAACTTGTTGTTCTTGAGGCATACTTATGGCCAACATCTTGCATAGTTCTTACGTTGTTCCTACGGCATTCATATGGCCGCCCTACGATGAAGGGTTTTCGTGAGGCATTTGTAGAAATCTTGGACAAGACCATCGACCTGTCCATGAACTTATGAACGGTCTACGAATGCTGGATTTTCCTATGGCCGCCTTAAAAAGGCCATACAAAATGGTCCAAAAATTGTTCGTACGGTGTTCACAGCGATTCTTAAGGGTATTTGTGACTGTAGCTTTAACTCTAATTACGTGGGCTGTGATCTAGTCCAGGGGTGTCAAACATATGGCCCACGGGCAAAAACTGTCGTTAGTTTGTATGGTGTGGTGAGTCTGTTCAGGTGGTTAGTAGGGCTGTGCGATATGGCAAAAAAAAAAAAATGGTATCACAATGCAAGTCATCTTATGTCACGATAATGATATATATCACAACATACATTTTCTGTAAATTCTGCAGTTTAGATAATCATATAAAAAGGACCATCTCTTTTTTTACATGTACCATTTTCCCTCATAATTTTGTTGTTATAAAATAGTTTGTGCATTTGAGACTTGATTCTCATAAATTTTAGGTTTTTCTTCTAAATCATATATGAATAAAAAGTAAAGATCAATAAGTTAAATATTTCCTGAGCCAGAGGAGAATAGCAAAAAAAAAAAAAATCCCCGAAAAACCATAACATAAAAAAATGTCTGAAATGAAAAATAATACCCATGGCGGTCACTTACAGATATAAAGTAGCTGTTAGTTTAAATCAATGAAAATTTAAGTGTAGACCTGCAGCCTAAAGACTGCCATTCTGGCCTGATTTAACCCGTTTGCTTCTTAGTAAAAATATTTCAGACTGGTCATGATCTGAAAATCAAAGACACAAAAGGTAATGTAATAAAATACATGTGATGACTTTAACTTTATTCATTATCAGTACTTGACTAGTTAAAATTATTAGAAATCAAATAAATTACATTAAGAGCCAACTTGCTCCTCTGACCAGTTTTAATGTATTTATTTTGCATGTATGTGCCACCATCATGCACTTTTGCAGCTTTAATAAAAAAATTTCCAGACAAAACTAAGAAACTCAGCAGTAATTACCCTCCCCAAAAAACAAAAATGATGGTCTGCTATGGTTTCCAGTTAGCACAACTTAGCTTAAATGACGATCATTTAGCATTTTATAATTAGACATGGTGTTAACGTTACTTACCTCCTATTAAAACGAGGTTAGTGAACTATCCTTTCTGACACAGCATGATGAAAAACAGTCCCACATCCCTGGCAAACAGGAGTAGCAGCTATCTCAATTGGTAGTTTGGAGTTAGCATTAACTTCCACTGGACAGAAACCAAGCCACCCACCACACTGTGCGCAATCGCACAGTGCAGGGAAGAGACGGGGCGCTGACAAGTAGTGAGGTTGGAGCTTTACTGAATAAACAGGGTATGGGCATTTTAAATACAATATAAACGATAGAGTATTCTATGAAACGATAGACGTTTTTATATCGTCATCTTGCACAGCCCTATTGGTTAGGATTGATTAAGATCGATGACTGATGTGGAAATGTCTGTAAATTTAAAATAATTTCTCGATCTAGGTTTTTTTTTTTTAATAAAGTGAAATACTATGTTTATGAATTCCAGTTACTAGTGTGTTAATGATGTAATGCACATATTGACCCCTTGATTTCAAGGGGTGGGGGTAGGCGAGGGGGTACAAATGACAATTTGGGCGGACCCAAAAAATGCATTACCCTTGATATCATAAGATTTTAGTAGACTAAATTCTTATATTTAGTTGACTAAAGCTTAAATAGTTTAGATAATTAAATTATGACTACAAATAAATGACATTTTAGCCAAAAGACTATGACTCAAACTAAATTTATAAAATTGCCGTCAAAATTAACTTTGCTGAGCACTCCCAGGGTGACTTTGTCAGGCCAAAATGAGCTCCTCTGTCGTTGACAGTCTGGTTGTTGATGACTAGAGTTCACATATGTTCTGGTCTGGTCCAATGCTGTGTGAAGTGTGTGTGTGTTTAAATGTGCTTGTGATGTCATTTCCTGTCTGCAGGTATGGAGGCGATCATGTCTGAGTTCTTCAATGACACGACCACAGCGTTCTACATCATCCTCATAGTGTGGTTGGCTGATCAGTACGATGCCATCTGCTGTCACACCAACACCAGCAAACGCCACTGGCTGCGGTGAGTCCAAGTTACCTTTAATCCCCCCAATACACGCACACACGGAGTTTATCTGCGTCTCTGGTCAAGTGACCACTCTGATCTGTCTGGTTGTTTCAGGTTCTTTTACTTGTACCACTTCGCCTTCTACGCCTACCACTACCGCTTCAATGGCCAGTACAGCAGCCTCGCCCTAGTCACCTCCTGGCTCTTCATCCAGGTGTGCATCGTCACCTACCTAAAGCCCCATCCCTTCACCAGACCACCAATGACCAACAGCTGTTGAACATATCAAGGTTTTTCTGACGGTTAAGTTAGTTTGTCTCTTTCCTTGTCCCCTGTCCTCAGCACTCCATGATCTACTTCTTCCACCACTATGAGCTGCCTGCCATCCTCCAGCAGATCCGGATCCAGGAGCTGCTTCTTCAGAATCAGCAGCCAGGTCAGAACCAGTCAGCTCTGCAGGACAACCTCAACAACAACGGCGCTGCCACTGCTGGACCAGGTCCTGATGCTCAACCAGGACCCACCCCCAGCTCCCCGGCAGAGTCTCTGACGGAATCCCAGCCCTCGTCCACTTCCTCCTCCTCCCCAGAAGCAGTGAGTGCAGGGCAGGGAAGGTCTGAAATGTACACCGTCACTCACATGGCTGCTGTCTTTACCCCTGCCATGACATCTGCCTCAGGAGGTGGCAGCGCAGGGGGTGCAACAGGAAATCTGCACTCGGCAGGAGCAGACGTGAACATGGTGGCAGAATTGAAGAATGGAGGAATAGGAGGAACTGAAGGAGAAGACGCTGAAGGAGTAATTCCAGCAGGAGAAACTGAAGGAACAGCAGTAGGAGGTGAAGATGTGCCCACGGCTTCAGTAGAATTTAAAGCTGGAGCAGCAGTAGTTGATCCTCCCATCACAGAGCCCCAGGAGGATCCTCCTCCACATACAGACTGCACCCCCTCACAGAGTCCAGGTACAGACTGCAGACCCGACTCCTGAGGGTGGAGTGGGCTCCTGATGTCATCATTGTGCCTCAGTCTGTCAGCTGATCTGTTCGAAGCCTGATTATTAATTCATTGTTTCCCAACCTGTGGATCGGCCCGGCAGGAGGTCACCTCATCCTTGGGGAAAGTCATGGCGAGCCCCCCCCCCCCCCCCCAAGGTTTTGTTTCCATGTCAGGGATCAGGAGTCAGATGGTGTGAGGTTGCTCAGGTGACTTCCTGTAGAAACAATTTAAACAGTTAATTTTTGTTATTAATGAAATGTTTTATGCTTCACTGATCAGTTTCCACAAGAAAAATCTTATTAACAATTGTGTTTTTAGGATTTTCAAAATAAAAGTAGTAAATGACAAACCTTTTTAATTTTACTCTGCTAAAAGGTAGGTCTGCTTCTCGGGTGTTGTTCATCAGTGATCATTGAATCTGTCTGCTTAACTGGCTTTGTCTAAAAATTAAAGTCTCCACTACTCAGTCTTAAGGCCTGTTCAGAGTCCCTCCAAGGGGACAACGTTTGCGTTCTGTAGACTGTGTGTGCATACACAGCTGTATTCAGAGTGGTTTTTGAGCCACTGCAGCTGCTGCTCAGAAACCACATTTCACGCATGCACAGTGAAAATAATCTCCAGTTCACATGCCTGTACTGTCAGCGGCAGCCAAGAGCCACCAAGCTGATTTGAACAGCTGCAATCCAAACACAAAAGAAGAGCACGGTGGCAGACGTTTAAAATGGCGGAAGCAATGGAGGTACGTGAATACAATGACAATCAAGATGACCAGGAGCTCTTGCTGTTTAGTGGCAGAGGAAGAAAGCAGACGGGCAAAAAGACGGACAGTTGTTCACCCAGTATTGGTGGATTGATCGGTACTTCCCTCTGGCAGGAGTTTCCAGGCGCATGCACAGTTCATTATCATCTGCGTACTTGTATGTGCGTACACTTTTTTGGGGCTGCATGTGCTCAGTCAGCGCTCACCCTCTGCATAGGGTTTGCGCACAAATGTGTCCACTATGCTCGTTGGTGTACCAATGCATTTTTGCCACTATGAATTGGGCTTTAATCTGCAGTTGAACTGAACATTTTTTTAGCTCATTTCAGTAAAGGCGAAATAACCTTATGCCATGGCAACCAAGTCTGTTCATCCACAATTTGATAACTAGAACTACAGTTCACCACTCCACAGAGGCAGCTGCCTGGTACTTGCCAAACTGGCACACAGTGATCCACAGGTGGGTCTACTTTCAGGTTGTGCTGAAAGTCAAAGGTCACAAGATGCAAGCTGCTATGAGAACACTAGTGCTAGTGAGCTACTTGGTCATTGATGGACTGCTTTTCTTTAAGCTATGGTCACAAAGATTCTTACGAACAATGGGTTTGTATGAATTTCCCAGTTCCTATGAATTCTGGAGTTCAGACATTTGTAGAGGGGGGCATAGCTTCCTCCTACTGCTGTTCAGTTTGCAGGAGCAATTTGAGGCGTTCTTGAGAAATGCGGTGCTTTTCTGTCTTACAATGGCCCTAGACTTCTTATGTTCTTCGTAAGGGTGTCTTGGGATCTTCCTAAGGCATACTTGCTGCCATCTTACAAAAATTTTCTTGCAACTCACGGCACTCTCAAGTCGTTGGTAGGAAGATCTTGCGGCTTGCGGCACATTTTGTCAGCACAAATGTCACACGAATGATGTACTTCTGCCTTATGAGCGCCTCAGTACCGCATTACGTATGCTGAAGAAATCTCTGCATGAATGGGGATTCGTACGGCGTTTCCTATGACTGCTATAAGAGGCCCTCAAGAACAACTTAAGGTGTTCTTGAGGCATACTTACAGCCATCATATTATGTAGTTTTTACATTGTTCCTATGGCATTCCTACGGCCGCCCTACGATGAGGGGTTTCTGTGGGACATTCATAGAAATCTTAGACAAGACCATCGACTTGGCCACGAACTTATGGTCTACGCACACTGGATTCTCCTATGGTCGCCTTAAGATGGCTGTGCAAAATGGTCCAAAAATAATTCATACGGTGTCAGCAGCTATTCGTAAGGGTATTTGTGACTGTAGCTTAACATCCTTTAGTATTTGTACATAGGTGAACAATCTAGACCACTCACCTAAATATCTCTATAGTAGCCTTTTTTTGGGGAATCTGCACTGCTCTTAGACTGTGACAGTTTTCTCAATGAACTTAATAGGTTCAACTGCTTTACTTTGGAGATGAAACATTGAGCTTTTTTGTACAAAATTGAAAGATATGACATGAATCCTGTTGCCTGATGTTTGAACAACTACCTGACAGTTTTTCTGATTGGAATGTTTGGGTCCTTAGGACTTAATAGTGATCCTCTGACTGGATGGTAGTCCATTATTGGTCAGACTGAAGCACTAACTCGGCCATCTGTTTCCGGAGCACATTATGGGGCTCCTGTCAGAATGAATGTGTTATTGATGAACTTAAGATATTAGCAGTTGAACCAGACTGAAAGTTATGTGGCACACGTCAAGCTTTGCTTCCTAGGGAGGTTGCGTAGATACGTGATCTCTTCCTGTCTTGGGGCAGTTGATGACGCTCTGCTCTTTATGGTCTGGGACACACCAAGCTGATCAGTCATTGGGCATGTTTTGGGGAGTCGGTGAACCTAGTCTGTTATGTACAGCACTGTTGGTACAAAACAAACCTTGTTAGAATCTGGGATAACAACAAGAAGACAGACTGACATTGAGCTATCGCAGAACTTTCTGTAGACATCCTGTTGTTTCCAAGTGCAACGTTTTTGTTTTTTTTTTTAGCTGACAAACTTGACAAAAGGGGTTACAGCAGGATGTCTTCAATCAGGTTTTGCGGGAGATGACAGCTTGGTGTATCCCAGGCCTATGCCCTGTGTGGGAGGGCTGTTCATGGAAACTGACCAGGAGGGGGATGCAGTGACTTCTCCACGGTGTTCTTGGTTTTTGGTATCCTCTGCAGTGGCGTCATGGTCCTCCTGTTTATTTGTGAGGCTAGGGTTGGATTCTGAATGCTGAGGATGCATAAACGCTACTATTGTCCACTGACAGAAACAAGTCTGTACATGAAGTCATATTTCTGACCATAAAGGCATTGCAGCACAACATTGTCCCAAAGCTGGAAAACTAAGACTCCTCCAAGAAAGCTACTGTTGTGGTCTTTGTCAGAAGTGGTAATAAATAATACATTTTACCTGAGCTTTCACTTTCTGTTGATGCTGGGTGCAGTCATTCTGAATCCCTGACTTCTGTTTAATTTACATTTCATTCACAACTCATTCATTCCACAATTTCGTTGTACTGCACAACTGTACAATGACAATAACGCCTAGTCTATTCTGTTCTTTAACCTCTTACCATTCTGTTGTTCTGCCCGTGGGGTGCTTTATATTGGCTGGACAGTGGCTAGAAATTGGCAGGAATGGTAACGGGTATAGTGCCAGCTGGCCAGAGTACACGGTCAGAAATCCATTATTAGGGGTGTGGCATTTGACAACCTCAGCAACTAAAGCTTGATTTATACTTTCACGTTGGGCAGCTCGGTGGTGCAGTGGTTTGCACTGTGGCAGCACAGTAAGAAGGTCATGGGATTGATTCCACCCCTGACCATCATAGGTTCGATCCCACTCCCTGGCCATCAGTGACCCTTCTGTGTGGAGTTTGCATGTTCTCCCCATGTCTGCGTGGGTTTACCCCGGGTACTCCGGTTTTCTCCCACAGGCCAAAAACATGCAGGTTAGGTTAATTGGAGACTGGCCCTAGGTGTGAATGTGTGTGTGAAGGAATTGGCGCCATACCGTGGCTGCCTCATCCATCCAGGTGGATGCCTTGAATTTCCCTCTGGGATTAATAAAGTATACAAAATACCAAAAATAAAATAAAATGACCCCATAGCTTTGGTGTAGCTGCAGACCATATGCCGTACATACACCGTAGCCTATGCAATAACCTGACATGCACTTTTTTTAATTTATTTTTTTTTTAAATATATCCATCACAGCAACACAGACCACAACAGCTGTGATTGACCCACTTTGTTTCCTCCTACACAATTCCTGGTTCTTCTCTGCTCATTCTCAGTGGTGTCATTTGCAAGCAGATTTGGATAAACAATGGACTGAATTGAAGAAAGATTAACCAAGAAAGTTCGTAGATATGAACATTTGTATGAATTGTCCTCATGGCATTACAAAGATTGTCAAATGTAATGCCATGTAATATAACTTTGCTACAGTTGTGTTGGAGAACAGATGTCTGACGTTTGTTAGCTCTTCATATCAGACTCATCAAAATCAGACTGGACATAAACTCACATCTTTTAAAATATCACAGCAAAAATAAATGTATTAACCTGGGTTAATGCTCCACCTCTGCTCTGTGCATCTGCTCGAACGCAAGGCTTGTGTGTTGTAAATGGGGCTGAGCAATATGAAAAAATTCCAGTCACGATAAATTTTTTTTCATATTGATCGATATTGGTATATTTTGCGATGTGAGTCAAATGACTATTTCTGTCAAGCTTAAAGGATCCTTTTTACTTCTGAGATGTGAAGCTATAACAAGATTAATTTTAAATATTGTTGAACCTGACAAATGTAGTGTAGAACATTATACAACTGTTTTAAATAATTATAAAACATAAAATAATTATGTAACAAAATAATAAATATTTTATAATGTTGTGCTCATCAACTTACCCATAGCTGAGTGAAGTACATGGCCAAAGCACTACAGCCGTGTCAACTTGTTTAGTGATGTGACCTTCACTATATTTGTCCCACTGTCTGTTGTGATGCAGACTTGTCTTCACTCAGTCTCCAGGATTCAAGTGCTTCAGTCAGTCCTAAATGACTTCAACTGTATGGCCTTCAGGAAACTTTAAAGACATTTGCTTTTCAAATTCCAATTTTGATCAACGAAGTGAGCAGTGAGGCTCACATATGGTTCAGATGTGCGACTTGACCACAAATCTGACGTGATAGCGAAGTATGGCACATTTTGCAGCTCATTTTCAACAGTTTCTCTACATTCCATGTACAGCTGGGGAAGTGCCGTCTGGGATAAATATTTACGGCCAGGGAGTTGGTAACGGGGGTCAGTTAGTTTCATCAGCCAGTTAAATCTGACATTCTGTGTGCTTAACAGGATGGTACTGCTTCAAATGGTGAAAAAGATTTGTAGTGTTACCTAACTTTGTGGGAACGTGCGTGCGACACAGTTTGCAGTGCATGCTAAGCTGCTTCTTGTCGGACTTCAAATAGCCAAAATATCTCCATATTACTGAATTCCTTGGACCATTCTTTTCAACAATCTCCTCGTCTATTGAGTATTGGGTGGCGTCCGTTTCTGTCTTCTTTGGTAATGCTGTCACTGGACTTTTCATTAATGTTTTCTGTCGTCTCCTACACAGCTGTGCTAGCCCAAACATTAGCAGGTGTGCTAGGCTAAGCCCCACTACGTGCTGGTCGTACGCACCTACGCACTCTGTTGTGTGCGTCAATTGAACGTGACTTTCCAGCTACATGATTGGTTTGGTGTGGTGTATTCTCATTTTTATTGGCTTTTCGTGTTGCCTGTCAAAACACGGAACGAATGAGTTCTATCAAAGTTCTATCAAATGTTTTGTCTCCATCGAGGGAAAGTTATTTCGTGATAATTATCGTTATGGTTTTATCGCCCAGCCTTAGTTGTAACTTATGTCGTTGTCTGTGAGTTCTTACATTCTTCGTAAGGGTGCCTTGGGATCTTCCTATGGCATACTTACTGCCATCTTACAAAAATTTTTGTGCAACTCACGGCACTCTGAAGTCGTTGGTAGGAAGATCTTTCAGCACAAATGTTGCACGAATGACATACTTCCGCCTTATGAGTGCCTCACTTACGCTTGCCTTACGCATGCTGTACGAATCTCTGTACGAACGGGGATTCATACGCTGTTTCCTACAACCACTGTAAGGAGCCCTCAAGAACAGTTTAAGGTGTTCTCATGAATGACTTAAGGTGTTCTTGAGGCATACTTACAGCCAACATCTTGCGTAGGTCTTATGTTGTTCCTATGGCATTTGTACAGTCGCCCTACGATGAGGGGTTTTTGTGGGGCGTTCATACAAATCTTGGACAAGACCATCGACCTGGCCTCGAACTTAGGGTCTATGAACGCTGGATTCTCCTATAGCTGCCTTAAAAAGACCATACGAAATGGTCCAAAAATCATGTACGGTGCTCACGGCCATTAGTAAGGGTATTTGTGACTGTAGCTTTAGGAACAACGGTTCAGCTGATATGTAACACAGTGAGTCAGGGCACTGATGAATAATACTCATCATAGGGTTAACACAGGAGTTTAAGTTAGGCTTAATCCCACCTGAGAAAACTCCTTGAAGAAGCGAATGACTCCTTCAAACCCCTGATCAGTAGAAATGGTGGACCACAACTACCATTACAATGACTTTAACCATCTTCTACCATTCTTGTCAGACACAAGTTCCCTTTGTGTTAGTATTGGATGGTTTTGGCAGGACCTGTGATGTGTGTTGTCTGTGCCTATGTAGGTGATTGTAGCTTCATTATTGATCTGAAGGCTGAGACTTGGTGTATTTCACTGTAAAATCAGTGAAGCTTATGACGCATACACATCTCAACCTGAGGTCTGTTTTGACTGAACTTCACTGTGAGAACTTTATTCTGAAAGTGTCAGATCATGACATTAAATGTACAGCTTTTTATTAATTTTGAGGTGATTTAAAAAGCAACTTTTCCAAATAAATTAATAACAGATTAATAAACGCTTCTCAGAATTAAATCTGTAGTTCTTCTGATGTCCACTAAAGGCTGACTCATTACTGAATCAGTTCTCAGACTTCTGTTAGTTTCCAAACTACGGTAAAATATCTACAGTCTGGTACTAAAAAAAATCCTTTTTGGTGTCTTTAGGTGCAGCAGTAGTCACCTCACAGCAAAAAAAGGTTACTGGTTTAAATCTTCTAGTCGTTAAGAGATTTTTTGAGTGGAGTTTGCATATTTTCTATGCACTAAAGTGGGTTGTGTGGTATTCCAAAGGGATCCTTATTTGGTTTACTGGTGGCGCCAAATTGTCCATACCATGAGGTTACACATAGAAAGTAAGATGCTTTAAGTATACTGAGAGGCATTAAAATGCAACATGCAAAGAAAACAAAATCCTGTATATCTTTATTATGATTATGTCCTTAAACCAGGTTTTGGTACTTTTGGCAGTGTGGGCAGGTGCAAAGTCCTGCTGGAAAATGAAGTCAGCATCTCCATAAAGCTTGTCAGCGGAGGGAAGCATGAAGTGCTCTAAAATTTCCTGGTAGACAGCTGCACTGACTCTGGACTAAATAAAACCCAGTGAACCAGCACCAGCAGATGACATGGCTCCCCAAATCAGGTGCCAAGTCCTGTCTGTTATGTCCACAAACCTGGCAATGCCGACCAATGAGGATGTTGTCGTTTACTGAACTTTATTACAAGAAAAGCATAAGAGTACAGGCATGTGTGTAATGGGGCCAGCTGCCAACCACCTCTCATACCAACTGTATCTACCATACAACTGACCACCTGAGATGGCGGGCCACCCAATACTGTATATGCTGTGTGGTGACATCATCAGCAGGATGCGCACCACAATGGTCTGACCAAAAGTGTTCTACTGGCTCTCCTCAGGGGTGTGTGTTGTCACCACTACTCTTCATCCTGTACACAAACATGTGTCAGAGCAGACATGACAACAGAAACATTGTAAAGTATGCTGATGACTCAGTTATTGTCAGTCTCCTTCAGGATGGTGAGAGTGGCCACGGCCCAGTAGTTGATGATTTTGTTCACTGGTGTGAGGATTCCTACCTGCAGCTGAATACAACAAAAACTAAAGATATGATTATTGACTTCAGGAGGAAAAGTCCCAGGCACAAAGTCACTGTACTAAAAGGCCAGACCATTGAATGTGCGCAGTCCTACAGATATCTTGGGACAATTATTGATAGTAATTTAAACTTTGAAGAGAACTGTGAAAGGGTTTGCAAAAAGGGTCAGCAACATTTTTATTGTTTAAGGAAACTCGCACACTTCCAAATTGACTGAACCATAATGACAGTGTTTTATTGGGCTTTTATTGAATCTGTTTTATCCTTTTCTTTAGTGTCATGGTTTGGTCAGATAAAACTGAAAGAGGAAATCCTTAGACCAGGTGGTTAGATGGTCCAGTCGTTTGCTTGGTGAGTCACAGCTGAGCCTGACATCCCTGTACACCAGACAGGTACAGAGGATGGCTACCTCCATTTTAAATGATGACTCCCACCCTTTGCACTGCAACTTTCAGGTTCTTCCCTCCAGACGGAGGTTTGTTGTCCCAAAATGTAAAACCCAGCGCTACAAAAACAGCTTTGTTCCTGCTGCTGTCAAAGAGTTGAACAAGATTTAGCAATATATTACACATAATTTAGTTATCTATTTATTCATTTTTATTTTATATTTATTTATTTTTGTAGGTTTATTTGGGTTTTAAATTTTTTATTGGGTTTTAGACTTGAGTGTTTAATCTCTTTGACTTACAGTGGGGTAAAAAAGTATTTAGTCAGCCACCAATTGTGCAAGTTCTCCCACTTAAAAGATGAGAGGTCTCCAATTTTCATCATAGGTATACCTCAACTATGAGAGACAAAATGAGGAAAAAAAAAAAAAAATCACTGTCTGATTTTTAAAGAATTTATTTGCAAATTATGGTGGAAAATAAGTATTTGGTCAATAACAAAAGTTCATCTCAATACTTTGTTATATACCCTTTGCTGGCAATGACAGAGGTCAAACGTTTTCTGTAAGTCTTCACAAGGTTTTCACACACTGTTGCTGGTATTTTGGCCCATTCCTCCATGCAGATCTCCTCTAGAGCAGTGATGTTTTGGGGCTGTCGCTGGGCAACACGGACTTTCAACTCCCTCCAAAGATTTTCTATGGGGTTGAGATCTGGAGACTGGCTAGGCCACTCCAGGACCTTGAAATGCTTCTTACGAAGCCACTCCTTCGTTGCCCGGGAGGTGTGTTTGGATCGTTGTTATGCTGAAAGACCCAGCCATGTTTCATCTTCAATGCCCTTGCTGATGGAAGGTTTTCACTCAAAATCTCACGATACATGGCCCCATTCATTCTTTCCTTTACACGGATCAGTCGTCCTGGTCACTTTGCAGAAAAACAGCCCCAAAGCATGATGTTTCCACCCCCATGCTTCACAGTAGGTATGGTGTTCTTTGGATGCAACTCAGCATTTTTTTTTCTCCTCCAAACATGACAAGTTGAGTTTTTACCAAAAAGTTCTATTTTGGTTTCATCTGACCATATGATATTCTCCCAATCCTCTTCTGGATCATCCAAATGCTGTCTAGCAAACTTCAGACAGGCCTGGACATGTACTGGCTTAAGCAGGGGGACACGCCTGGCACTGCAGGATTTGAGTCCCTGGTGGCATAGTGTGTTACTGATGGTAGCCTTTGTTGCTTTGGTCCCAGCTCTCTGCAGGTCATTCACTAGGTCCCTCTGTGTGGTTTTGGGATTTTTGCTCACCGTTCTCGTGATCATTTTGACCCCACGGGGTGAGATCTTGAATGGAGCCCCAGATCGAGGGAGATTATCAATGGTCTTGCATGTCTTCCATTTTCTAATAATTGCTCCCACAGTTGATTTCTTCACACCAAGCTGCTTACCTATTGCAGATTCAGTCTTCCCAGCCTGGTGCAGGTCTACAATTTTGTTTCTGGTGTCCTTTGACAGCTCTTAGGTCTTGGCCATAGTGGAGTTTGGAGTCTGTTTGAGGTTGTGGACAGGTGTCTTTTATACTGATAACGAGTTCAAACGGGTACCATTAATACAGGTAACGAGTGGAGGACAGAGGAGCCTCTTAAAGAAGAAACTACAGGTCTGTGAGAGCCAGAAATCTTGCTTGTTTGTAGGTGACCAAATACTTATTTTCCACCATAATTTGCAAATAAATTCTTTAAAAATCAGACAATGTGATTTTCTGGATTTTTTTTCCTCATTTTGTCTCTCATAGTTGAGGTATACCTATGATGAAATTTGGAGACCTCTCATCTTTTAAGTGGGAGAACTTGCACAATTGGTGGCTGACTACTTTTTTTACCCCACTGTAGTTTTTAACTTTTTTAATATGACCCTTCTCTTAGCTCTTTTTTTCTCTTATCGCTTTGTCTTACGTCCTGATTGGTGGAGTTTTGAGTACTTTCATCGTATTTATAATCAGCTTCATGTGTACCTGTGTTTGTGTTCATGTTGAATGTAATTGTGGTTTGTAAATGTGTCTAAAAGGATGTCACCTGACTGCAAAACAAATCTACCTATGGGTACAAATAAAGTAACCTGAACCACTTCCAGATGGGCCCAATATCATACACTGCACCAGGGGTGTCCAATCATGTGCCATGGAGGGCCAAGACCCTGCAGGTTTTCTCTTCTATCCAGTCTCTTCAGCAGGTGTTTTCACTTATCAACAATTAGTGGGAAGAAATTCAGTGAAATCTGCTGTTGAAGATACTGGTTGGGGGGAAGGCCTGCAGGGTCTTGGCCCTCCATAGCATGATTGGACACCCCTGCACTACACTGTCATGTGGAAGTCAAGGTCCCAGAGTCTGGAGGAAAAGTGGAGAGGCACAGAATCCAAGTTGCTTGAGGTCCAGTATGAAGTTTCCACAGTCAATTATGATTTAGGGAGCCATGTCATCTGCTGGTGTTGGTGTTTGTTGTCTGCTGACAAGCTTTAGGAGATGCTGATTTCATTTTCCAGAAAGACTTGGCACCTGCCCACACTGCCAAAAGTACCAAAACTTGGTTTGATGACCATGGTATCACTGAGCTTGATTGGCCAGCAAACTCTTCTGACCTAAACCCCATAGAGATTCCATGGAGTATTGTCAAGAGGAAGATAAGACACCAGACCCAACAATACAAATGAGCTGAAGGGTGCTATCAAAGAAACCTGGGCCATAACACCTCAGCATTACCACAGGCTGATCACCTCCATGACGCACCACCTTGATGCAGTAATTCATTTAAAAGGAGCCCCGACCAAATATTGCGTGTGTACATGGACATACTTTTCAGTTGGCATACATTTCTATTAAAAATCCATTTTTTAAATTAATCTTATGTAATATTCTAATTTTTTGAGAAACTGAATTTGGGGTTTTCATAAGCTGTAAACCGTAATCATCAAATTAAAAGAAATAAATGCTTGAACTATATCACTGTCTGTAATGAATCTGAGTTTCACATTTTTAAATGAATTCAGTTTGAACTAAATTTACTTTTTGATGTTGTAATTTATTGAGATGCACCTGTAGTGCTCGTCTCTGAAACTGAGTAAAATGCATCATTCCAGACATTTAGAAGAACAGAGTACTTTGATTAAAAAGTTGATTGGAGAGTAGCAAACCTATAAAGCAGCACAGAAACTGATAGGCTGCTCTGCTAAAATGATCTCAGATGCTACAACATGGCCCCCAAAACCAGAAAGACAGAAGAAAATGGGAATTGCTATTTGAATGGATCAAAGAATAGTCAAAATGACGACTCAGCCAATTATCAACTCCACAATGATCAAAGATGGTCTAAAGTTACCTTGGTTATGATTAGAAGACACCTATAGCCCTGTTTGAACTACCAGGAACCACTTAAGGGGGCTAAGGAACTTCTCAAGGGCCGTCTCAAGGTCACATCTTGGGAAAGGACTGGTAGTGGCCGGTGTATGTGCTGTACTACTCAGCTGTACTGCTTATGTTCTCCGCATGTGCTGAATAGTCATTTAGACCCTCTCCAATTATGGCAGCATTATAAGTTTTTAAGCATAGCTCTTCACTATTATCTTTTCTGGTCAAATTTGCCACTTTTCATTTCTTTGTTTTGTGTATTTTGTTCATGAAGTCAAGTTTTATCCAGTCAGCTCCAAGTCAATCCTACATCCCACCCAGCAGGTTTTGGGGCTGCTCTGAAGTACCTACTCCTAAACAGGGCCGTCGTCAGCCACTAAAGGCTCATTGAAACTCTCCCTTACAGGGAGGTTCCTGGTAATACAGACAGATTTATGGGAGAAGTTCCTCCAAATTGGTTCCTGGTAGTGGAAATGGTGTTAAAGCCAAGCTATCAACAAGAAGCCCCCATGTGCTGACAAAGTTACAGTTTGCCAAAGAACACATTGAACTGGCTTCAAGAGAAACTGTGCAACATTTTGTTGACTGATGAAAGCAAGATTGCTCTTTTTGGGTCTAGAGGCCGCAGACTGAATTCAAGTTACAGTCCAATGTGAAGACAGTGAAGCATGGTGGTGCTAGCATCTTGATATGGAAATCCTACTTTGGTTTTGTGCCCATTGCAGTACAGATGTGCAGCAGTCCTCAGAAACGGTGGTCATTCAACTAAATGGTTCATTCTAAGGAAAACAAAATTCAGTTTATAGAGTGAATGTCCGAGTTAGTAAAGATGAATGCAGATACCTTTGTGTTTTTAATCAACCTAATATTCCCGTTCCTTGACTTTCTGTAAAGGAAAAACCCGTCTTGACATATTTTTCTTCATGTTTTGATTTGGAACAGAATGTGCAGTGTTCCCACTACATTTGTCTATGGAAATAAAAGCCATTATATATTGGGCTTTATTCACTTTTTAAAAAAAAATTTTTTAAACGCAATGCTGTTATTCTAAACACAACTTCATGTCATAGCAGGTTTGTGCTGGAAAGCAGCTGTTTTAAAGGAGGAGCGACAAAGGCAGACTGGTTTACTTCTGTTGTGTTTTGATGTTTCATCCAGTAGGTGGCAGGTGTGGTACGCTCTGTCCTGTCAACACATCCCATAGTCAGCTAGAGGAGTGTCTCCATTGGTCATTAAGCCTCAGTTTAAGTCACTGTTGCCAACTATCGCCTTTTGAGAGTGAGTCCCACTGTCTTGCTCTCGTTCTCATTCTCTCACCACAAACCCCATTTCTTACTCCCAAAATGAGAAAAATACTGCCAATGTTGTTGACTTCCTTCAGAATTTTACACACACTTGTGTGCATGTAGCAGTTTTTACAGGGCTGATGCATTATCTTGTGGTGGTAGGCAGTGGCTAAGTAGGTAGAGTGTGTTGTCTGTTTGAATCCCACTCTCCCTAGCCATCCTGCTGTTGTGTCCCCAGGCAAGACACTTTATCCACCTTGTCTCCAGTGTTCATGACCCTGGGTATGAATGTGTATAAATGTTCAGTAGTGGTCGTAGAGGCCGTTGGCGCGGATTGGCAGCCACGTTTCCATCAGTCTGCCCCAGGGCAGCTGTGGCTACAGAGGTAACTTACCACTATCATTGTCTGTCTGGAGTGAATGAATAATGAACTCACTGTAAGCGTTTTGAGAGGTCACTTGACATGATGGTAAATGGCAACCAGAGGTTTGTATCAACTTTTCCCAGTCAGCATGTCCATGTGAGCCCCACAAAAGGTTAAAGCTGGGCTGTCTTATGGGTCCCATGTGGGATTGTCCCCAGGTTCCATGTTGGCCCCATCTGTTTGCCCATATGGACTTTACCGGTTTACCTATTTTCAACTTTTCTCATAAATTTGCTATTTTCTTGTAAGTTTGACTTTTATTCCCGTAAAATTGACACATTTTCTTGAAAAAAAATTTACTTTCTCATAAATTTGAAACTTTTTTACTGTAAACTTGCAACGTTTTTCCTCATAAATTTGAAACTTTTACTGTAAACTTGCAACTTTTCCTCATAAATTTTCACATTTCTTTTTTTTTCCACAATATCTTTATTGAACCTTTTTTTTTTTTTTTTTAACAAACATGATACAAACAATCAAACACTAACACTAAAGTACTACAAAAAAAAAAATGCACTAAAAACACCAACAACCACCAACAAAATCAAGTCTTCAACAATGCTCCTCTGTTTAGTCTAGACAATCCAATACATAAGTATACATATTATGTTCACCAGTTTGGAATTTACAAGGTCCACACACATCATTCACCTTCTTCTTCAAGAGTTATGTTTAAATTTTTTACATAATCAATAAAAGGTCTCCATATATTCTCAAACACAATTTCCTTTGATTTCAGTATATATGTTATTCTTTCTAATGGAAGGTTTGTTAACATCTGTCTTAACCACTGAGTCACATCTGGTCTATGAGTCTTTTTCCATAATAGTGCAATACATTTTTTGGCATTAAGCAAACTGAGGTCTATGAATGTTCTTTCACTTTTATTGAAATTATGCTTTTCTGGGTACAGACCCAACAAAACCAGTTTAGGATTCAATATGATTTGTTTTGAGATTATTTTTTCAATTGTTACCCTCACCTCTTCCCAAAACATTCTTATTAATCTACATTCCCATAAACAATGAAATAGGGTTCCTTTACTTTCCATGCATTTTGTGCATGTATCTGGTATATTTTTGTTATATCTATTTAACTCCTCCGGTGTAACATACATCCGCATTAACCATTTGAAATGTATCAATTTAAGGCGTGCATTTATTGATTTGGTTTGAGCTTCTGTACAAGCCAATTCCCATTGTTCCTCTGAAATTTCAATTTGCAGATCTTCTTTCCAGTAGTTTAATCTTTTCAGTGAATTTTCACTTGAAGATAGTGTCAATGAGTTATAAAACTCTGAAATAATACCCTTTCTTTTACTATCTTTCATCATCATTTTTTCCAAGGATGAATAAATAGGTCGAGTGAGAGCTTTATTTTGATTTGATCGAATAAAGTTTCTAAGTTGAAGATATTTAAAAAAATGTGTTCTATTGAGATTAAATTTGATCCTCAGCTCTTCAAAAGACATTATGTTGTCTGCACATGGCAAATATAAATCCTGAATCTTTTGTATCCCTTTTAAATTCCATACTTTAAATACAGCGTCCGCTCTCCCTGGTTTAAAAATATTGATTACCCCATATTGGACTAAATTGTGACAATAACTGTGGTTCTTTTAAATAGTTTTTAGCTTCACACCATATTTTGATCATATGCTTTACAAATGGATTTTTAACTTGTTTTTGTAATTTTTTTGCCGAATCTGAGTATATGAATATGGGAAGAGGTAAAGGTAAATTGTATGATTCCATTTCAGTCCAGTGAGGGAGATCATTTGATGAAAAATAATATGTCATAGACCTCAGTTGTGCCGACCAATAATACAACATAAAATTTGGACATTTCAGACCTCCACGATCAAATGGTAAATATAATAAAGACAGACGTAATCTAGCCCTCCTGTTGTTCCATATAAATTCCACTAACTTTTTTTTTATTCTTGAGAATAGATCTAAAGGTGGTGATAAGGGAATGTATTGAAATAAATAAAGTATTTTAGGTAAAATATTACTTTTAAGTATATTGATTCTCCCGATCATCGACATTGGTAGTGACATCCATCTCTGAGTTAACTCACTGATATCTGACATTAAGGCTTCATAGTTGACACTGGCGACTGATTCTAGCTTAGGCATAATTTGGATTCCTAAATATTTAAACTGATTTACAACATTGAATTGATTTACCTCAGGGGCTGGGTAATTTCTCTGGGTCTCATTTAGCATTAATATTGAAGATTTAGTTTTATTTATTTTATATCCTGATATTTCCCCAAAATTCTTTATTAAATTCAACAAGGTTGGAATTGATTTTTTTAGATTCGACATAAACAAAATTATATCATCGGCGTACAGGGAGATTTTATGTTCTGTTGGTCCAACTTTAATTCCATATATTTGTGAATGTAAACGTATCGCTATCGCTAAAGGTTCAATTGCCATAGTAAACAGTAAAGGTGAGAGTGGACAGCCTTGTCGACATCCTCTATTGATTTTTATTGGTTTTGAAATATTGTTATTTGTTAGAATTTCTGCTGTAGCATTATTGTATATTATTTGAACCCATTTTATGAAATTATTTCCAAGTCCAAACCTTTGTAGGACTTCAAAAAGAAAGGGCCATTCAACTCTATCAAAGGCCTTTTCGGCGTCCAATGATAGGAGAGCTGTATCCGGTGCTTCTTTATTAAAATAGATAATATTAAATAGTCTTCTTACATTATGGAAGCCTTGTCTACCCTTTATAAAGCCATTCTGATCTCGATTAATAATATTTGGTAAAATTTCTTGTATTCGTCTTGCTAAAATTTTACAGATTATCTTAAGGTCGGCGTTTAATAGGCTTATTGGTCTCATATTTTCACATTTATTAGAGGGCTTACCTGGTTTTGGCAGCAGTATAATTAAGGCATTATTTATGTATGATGGTAAATTATTATTTTGAAATGCTTCTAAAACCATTTCCAAAAAAGGTTTTATTAATTTATTCTTAAATTTTTTATAAAGGTCAACTGGAAGACCATCTGGTCCTGCACTTTTTCCTGATTTCATATTATCAATGGCTAGCCCAACTTCTTCTTGACTAATTTTAGACTCCAATATCTCCCTGTTTTCATTTGGAATACACGGTATAGATAGTTCGTTCAAAAACCCATTTAGTTTTGTTAAATCAGGTTCATTTTTGGTATCATATAATTTTTCATAGTAATCTCTAAAGGCTCTATTAATTTCTAAAGGATCTATAACTACCTGTCCATTACTTATAATACTGGTAATTGGTGTTTTAATTTCCAATTGTTTAATCTGCCATGCTAATAATTTTCCTGATTTTTCACCTTGTTCATAAAAAGATTGTTTCAATCTTAGAAGACTCGAGGCAGCTCTATTCGCTGATTTTTTGTCGTATTCAGCTCTCAAAATCAGTAATTCATTCTCCAACCTTGGGTCACTTCCTGCATACACTTTTTCCTGAAGATTTTTTATTTTATGTTCCAATTTAGCTCTCTCCTCTCGAGTCTTCTTAGATTTTGATCCTGTATAACTAATAATATGCCCCCTAATAAAAGCTTTGAAAGCCTCCCACTTTACACATGCTGATGTTTGTGTAGTATTGATGTCAAAGAACTCGTCTATCTGTTTTTCTATATACTTGACAAATTCCTCATCCTGAAGCCATTTATGCTGAAATTGCCATCTACCTGATTCCTTTGTCAATTTTTTATCTACATATATTAGACAACAGGGTGCATGATCAGAGATCACGATGTTATCATAAAAGCAGTTTTGAATCTTGGACCTTAATTCTGTGGAAATCAAAAAATAATCAATACGTGAGAATGTCTTGTAGGTACTGGAATAACAAGAATAGGCTTTAACTTGTGGTTTCATTTCTCTCCATATATCTAACAATCTCAATTCTTTCATAAAATGATTAATAGTCATCCTACATCCAATGTGCGTACAATCCAGTCCTGTTGATCTATCCACACCTGGATTCAATGTACAATTAAAATCCCCTGCTATTATATGTTGCCCTGTAAGTGATGATAAGATGAGAAATAAATTAGCAAAGAACTTCTGATCATCTATATTGGGACCATATAAGTTCACAAGATTTATATTTTCTAATAGCAAAGAACCTTGAATGATTACATATCTTCCAAATTTGTCTCCAATTACATTTTTCACTTGAAAAGGAACTGATTTATGTATGAGAGTCATAACTCCCCTGGCTCGGGATGAAAATGAAGAGGTGAATACACTTCCCTGCCATCTACTCCTAATTCTTTTAACATCCTCCTCTATCAGATGAGTTTCTTGTAAAAACACAATTCTTGAACCCATGTCCTTTATTTTATTCATAACTTGTTTAAGTTTTTTTAAATTTTGTAGACCTCTGCAATTCCATGAAGTTAAATTAAGATTAACACTTTGGTCCATGATCAATAGAGAGTTTGGGATTACCTTGCAGTGTAAACATGCTCATACAGAGAAGCAAAAACATGAGTGGTTGAACATTCATCCTACAAACTACACACAAACAAATTTCCCCTTCCCACACTTGTGGCAAACCCCCCAAAATCAAAAGAAAAATTCTGTCTCCCGATATAGCCATCGACCGTTCCACACCCACGGGGAACAGCCTAAGCCACTCCTTCTTCATCCTCCCAATCACCCTAACTCTACTGCTTTTAATGACGTAACATTAACTCTCCTCTGTAGTTTTCCAACTTAACTCCAAAATTTTTAGCAACTTTGTACATCATAGTTTTTTTTTTTTTTGTTTGTTTTGTTTTTGTTTTTTTTTTAAATATATAATACAATCTATATTTTGTAAACTTACTATTTACTTCAAGTCAGTCAGATGCCTGTGCAAATGCTTAATTATTCTACCTTATATTTTGTTCATGCTTAGCTCCCACCAGTCTCTTCTTTTTCTTTGATCTTCTTGATGAACTCCTGCGCCTCCTCTGGGGTCTTGAAGATGTGGGTTCTGCCCTCATACGTGGTCAGCAGTCTCGCAGGATAGATTACACCATGACGAATCCCAAGGTTGCGCAGCTCCTTACGTACGGGATCAAACTGCTTCCTCAATTGCTGGATTCCTGTGGCCAAATCTGGGTAGAACCGCACCTGCTGGTCCTGGTGTTTAATCTCTCCTTTTTTAGCTCGTGCAGCGTTGAAGATCTTCATCCTGTCTCTGTTGTTAAGAAACTTCATAATTAAGGTCCTCGGCGGTCCCTTATCTCTCCGTGGGCCAATGCGATGTGCTTTTTCCAGAACCACTGCTGATTGCAACTCCTCGCTGCCCAGCACCTCCGGAATCCACTTTTCCAGAAAGGAACATACGTCCCGACCTTCTGATTCCTCTGGAAGACCCACCAGCCTCAAATTATTCTGTCTCGACCGAGATTCCAAATCCAAAATATTATCTTCCAGAGATTTATTTTTTTTTTCCAAAGTGCGCACCTTTAATTGAAGACGGGTGACGTCATCTTCAGCACTAGCGAGACGGAGCTCCATCTGCGCCGTTCGTTCTACACAGTCACCCAATTCCTTTCTTATTCCTTCCAACGCTGTCATAATCCCATCAAATCTAGAGGAAAAGTCCGCTCTCATTGAACTCATGGCAGCCATCAGCGCATCTGCGCCATTCCCCGCAGAAATCGCAGCGTTGCCAGCCTCCTCCGCCATATATGGAGCCCTGTTTGCTGCGTCACAGACCTGAAAGTCCGTTAATTTGGACTGTTTCGGCGGCTCGCTTTTTCCTTTTCCTGGTTTTCCAGCCTTAGGCTTCGCCGACATATCCTCGCCCAAACGCTGGGATACGTTCTGTCCCAAATGAGAGAGTTATTTGCCGATTTTTTTTCTCCAGGAGCAGAGCAGAGCGAGACACGTCCGTCCTACGTGGCAGCCATAACCGGAAGTCCAATTTTCACATTTCTGACCTGCCACGAGTAAACCAGCAACAAGTCACTTGGCCTGATGTGATTTCTAAAAAAAAAACGCAAATACTTTTTTTTTTTTTTTTTTTTTTTTAAATTTGAGATTTTCTTTTATTTTTTTTATTTTTTTTTTTTTTGCAAAATATGCTAGTTGGAATGATGAAGAATCTACTCAATGCTTCAAATAACAGTGTGGGAGATTTTAAAACTAAACTTTGTATTTGAAATAGAGTAGTTTCAGAGGGAAATATCAGCGAGACTGCTTCCTAGATTTGGGGGCGTGGATACCAAAACTGATTTACATATCCGGTTTGTTTGGCTATTCACACTCATTTCGGCCAATCAGCAGCACGTTCAGGTAGAAGCACTTGGCTGCTTAAGCAGATCTCCTTTTGATTTTACAGTTTAAGCACTGTAGGGGGTTGGGTTCATGCTAAGTTATGTAAATGACCAGCTTTTGTTACCGCCCCCCACCTGGCTTCCCTAGAAGGTGACAATCCTTCGAAACGTTGAACCTGATTTTCTCAGAGAAGTAGTTTGAGAGGTGCTAACATTCAAATGGCCACATCGTCTTCAAATCTTTTCGGATTTCTATGTGTTAGATATCATTGGAAAGCTTAGATTCCACACTTTTAGAATCTTAAAAAAAAACAAACCTCAAAATACTCTTTAGGAGACTTGTTCCTGGTTTTTCCATGACTGGTCACATTTTTTCTCATAAATTTTCAAAATTTTCTCAGAAATTTGCTACTTTTTTTGTGAATTTTCACATTTTTTCTCAAATTTGTGACTTTTCTTGTAATTTTGCCTGCGGCACAAGTATTACTGAAGACTGCTCACCCATGTGAAGCCCAAATTTATTTAAAGTGGGTAAACAGATTACCTACTTAGCTGTACCACAGGTAAAGTACATGTGGGCAAACACAGATGGGGCCAACATGGAACCTGTAGACAAACCCACATGGAACCTATCGTTCGTAAGAATCTTTGTGACCGTAGCTTAACTCTCACTCCAAACTTTTCTTAACCTCTTGCACTCTGGTGTACCGCGGGCGGGCACGTCTCTGCGTCCTAGAGCGCATGACGGCGCTGCGTCCTAGAGCGCACTGAAAAAAAAAAGCTGCATTTCCGTTCTTCCACTACAGACACAGCCGCAAACAGAAAGCCAAAGGAGTGCTTTGATTGGTTTAGATGTGATTGACCTCTCATTCGACTAATAAGAGCCTTGAATTGGGTTTCTGAAACCTTGAAGAACCAATGACTGAAAACCTAGCAAGAAGGACCCGCCTACCAACGGCTGCGAATACAGCCAGCCAATTGAAGCACAGAAGTTCGAAAGCTGTTTTGTGTAAGGCTGGGTGAAGAGAGACTGACTGCTGCAGCAGATGAAAAAAGGACCCACAGGAAGAACCGCCACAGACCCAGCAGCACGGAGACCACCCACAAGTGTGACCTGTGTGACAGGGACTGCCATTCGCGCATCGGCCTGTTCAGTCACAGGCGGTACTGTCCCAGCAGAGTAGACGTTTAGGATTCTCTTCCATGGTCATCATAGACCGTCCACATGCTGTTGTGGACAGTTAAGTGTTATAAGCTAAATTATTCTTTATCCCTGAAAATTGTAATCAAAAATGACTTTTGACCGATCGGTAAATTACAACTGTGCGTAGTAGACCACGGTGCTCGAAGTCCGAAGTCCGTGCGCCGCAGTACACGGTTCGTGTGCCGCGTCCGGACCATGAACGCCACCCCCACCCCCCCCGCTACTCTTCTGTAGCGGGGGGGGGGGCCGCGGGGACTGTGCACCGTGGTCGCCACATCGCCACATGACTGTTCCGTCATGTAGCCATGGCTGATGTCCGTTCTCTGTAGCGGGGGTGGGGGGGTGGGAGTTGTTATCTTCTACATTACAAATATTTTAGAATAATTTTTAGTGCACTGTAGGTTATTTTTTTTCTTGTAAAAAAAAAAAAAAAAAAAAAAGCCACACATTTTTTACGTGGCATGCTTCTTTGTGTGTGGGGGCTTGTTTGTTCATTCTGAACGAACAACCCCCCCACCACCTCACACACACACACACACACACACACACACACACACACACACACACACACACACACACACACACACACACAGAGCCCTGAGTGTCACCTTTCATTAGAGCCCAAGATGAAGCTTTTATATTGAATCATTCAAAAGTTACAGACGTTTTTCCAAACTGTGCCATTTGGCACAATTTGGCACAGTTCAAAAACGCCTGGGAACTACCTGAGAACAAAGCTGTGTAATATATTCATTTTTTGTGGTATTGTTACAAAATTTTGACCTCAGCTGGATAACACTTGGTTCTACATTTCTGTTGCATTTTCCAGCCCGGATCTGAAGCTGTGTGTTATTTGCAAGCATTTGTATCCAAAAAAAACACCCAGGCGAAATTTATTTTCTTCAAGTTCAGTATGTTTAGATGACTGTAACTCAGTGGCAGGAGCACTTAGAGAGATTATGACTGTTTTGCCCAAAAATTCAAAGTGTTTTCTTTTAAATGAGACCAACCCCATGAAGATGCTGCAAAGGGTTGAAGAACAGCTTTTGATTTACTTTGGGTACGTTATTTTTTTGGTGTTTTTAGGGAAATTGACCAGAGTGCAAGGGGTTAACAGTTGGCATCTATGGGTTAAATACAGGTTCGGAGCTTATGATACTACTCTCTAAATGGGAGACTGAAGCCCACAGTCAAAAGTGCTTATCCAATGATCCAGGTATCTCTGCACCAAGCAGTCTAAATGGAAACACTTTGACCTAAACAAGATAATGATTATATTGCAGGAGTCAAGAATTGAGGAGACTGGATAATTTTCCAGAATCTGCTTTAATTCTCATCCATCCTACGTCCTCTCTCGATCGGAGTGAAAAGAGACAGGACGCAGTCACACACATTTATACACTCATCTCTAACAATACATCACACAAAAGTCACAATACTCAGCTACATCCTTTCATCTGTAATAGAACACCCAGAGTCCTTCTGTTCTCCTCTCTGACCCCCAAAAGGTCAGGCTGGGTAATCTTCTCCTCTCTCCTGAGTCCCCAGGGGGTGCAGACACATCTTCCTCTTGAGGTGTGAAGTCAATACACATTGCTAGCTCAAAGTCTCTCTTGGCTGAATTCAGCCAGTCACATGTGAGTCACATAGGTTATAATTATGGGCTCCACATCACTTCCCCCTTCCACGCGAAAGACTGGGCACCCACATACAGTCATACAACAGTCATACAGCACGTCACCCCCCAACAGAATCTCACAGCAACCTAAACAACCTGACCAAAAAACACATCATTCTGCATGCAGCTTAGGTTTCAATCTTCTCCCGAATCTGCTGTATGCAGGTCTCCTGCTCTGTGTTGGGCCGTCCTGTTGTGCATCTGTGGAGTGAGGGGGAGAAGGGTTATTTGCCCCTCGTGGGGGGTCCCGGGGCTGCCCCTTCGGAGGCCTGCCGCGTCGAGGCGCGCCCTCCGGCCGTACAGACTCGTTATGCAACACAAAAGCAGGTTTTAATCTATCGATACTGATCGTCTCCCTCCTGCCCCCCAAATCTAGCACAAAATATTTCTCCCCGGTTTCCAGCACTCGAAATGGACCATCGTAAGGTGGGCGGAGGCTATGCCGCTGTGCATCGTATCTGACAAAAACAAACTCTGCGTCTCGTAAAGCCTGGGGCACGAACACACGCGGGAAAGAGTGATGAGCGGGGCCCGGGAAAATTTCTGCTCCCGTGTTACTCAGAGACCCCCGGATCGGGGAGGGCCCTGGTGCCGTGTGGTCGGGTAAAAACTCGCCTGGTAGCCTGAGCGGTTGTGCAAAGACCAATTCTGCTGGTGAGGCATCTAGATCCTCTTTGGGTGCCGAATGCAACCCCAATAAAACCCATGGTAGTTTGTTCACCCAATCTGTGTCCGTCAGTGACGCTCTGAGGGCTGCCTTCAAAGACCTGTGAAAACGCTTGCATAAACCGTTGGCCTGGGGATGATAAGCGGTCGTGCGATGTACCGCCGCTCCTAAGCCGCTGGCCACTGCTGACCACAGTTCCGACGCAAATTGAGGTCCCCTATCAGACGTAATATCTGACGGGACCCTGAACCGCGCTACCCAGGCTGTTAAAAAAGCGCGTGCCACCTCTGCCGCTGTGGTCGATGTTAACGGGACCACTTCCGGCCAACGAGTGGTTCGGTCTACCATCGTCAAGAGGTGCGTGAACCCTTGTGATGTGGGTAGGGGGCCCACGAGGTCCACGTGCACATGATCGAACCTTTTAGCCGGAATGTGGAACGGTTCTAAGGGCGCTTTAGTGTGCCTGTGAATTTTAGCCCGCTGGCAAGCCATGCAGGCCTTAGCCCACTCTTTCACGTGCTTGCGCAGGCTCGGCCAAACAACCTTCTCCGCCACCATTTTCACCGAAGCACGCACCCCTGGGTGCGCTAGGAAGTGCACGGCGTCAAAAACGCGACGGCGCCACGTGGCTGGCACCACCGGGTGCGGTCGCCCTGTGGATACATCGCAGATAAGCGGGGTGAAACCGGTTTGTAGATTTCCGCGTTCCAGCCTTAACCCTGTTGGTCCAGACAGGAGCGCGCGCACGTCCGCGTCCTCGCTCTGCTCCGCCGCCATGGCTGTATAATCTATTCCCACGTGGACCGGAGCCGTGCGCGTGTCCGCACTGTTACCGCGCTCTGGGTAAGCAGCCGCGCAATCCGTTTCCGCACGGACGGGTGCTGTTACTGCGCGTGACAGTCTGCCACCACATTGATTTTACCGGCTACGTACTGAATATCGGTAGTAAATTCAAAAATTGCGGCCAGCTGTCTCTGCTGCCGCCCTGACCACGGTTCTGAAGTTTTGGACATCGCAAAAGTGAGCGGTTTGTGGTCGACAAACGCGGTGAAACACCGCCCTTCCAGCCAGAACTGGAAATGTCGAATGGCTAAGTGGAGCGCCAGGAGTTCCCTGTCAAATGAGCTGTATTTCTGCTCGGGCTCGCGCAGAGACCTGCTGAAAAAGGCGAGAGGTTGCCAAACTCCGGCGACCTGCTGCTCTACCACGGCCCCTATCGCTACCTCTGACGCGTTTGTGGTTAGCGCTATGCGAGCTGCCGGGTCTGGGTGCGCCAGCAGTGCTGCGTCAGCGAGTGCTTTTTTTACCGCTGTGAACACGCGCTCCCGCTCCGGGGACCACTCGATCACATTGGCAGGCTTCTGTTTTTTAAGCGCGGTGTATAACGGCTGCATGAGTTGTGCTGCGCGGGGTATGAAACGGTTATAAAAATTCACCATCCCCAAAAATTCCTGCAACGCTTTCACTGTCTGTGGCTGGGGAAACTCGGCCACCGCGCGCACTTTTGCCGGCAGAGGAACTGCTTCCTCTAGTGAGACACGGTGCCCCAGAAAATCAATTTGCGCTGCGCCAAACTGGCACTTGGCCGGGTTGATTATCAACCCGTGTGCTTCCAACTTTTGAAAAACTGTAGCGAGGTGTTTCTCGTGTTCCTCCTCTGAGGCGCTGGCTACTAAAATATCGTCCAAGTAGACAAAAACAAACGGAAGGTCGCGCAGCACTGCGTCCATCATCCGTTGAAAGGTTTGCGCGGCGCCTTTAAGGCCAAAAGGCATGCGTAAAAACTCAAAAAGTCCGAACGGGGTTATTACCGGTGTTTTGGGAACATCCTCTGGTCGAACCGGGACCTGATGATAACCGCGGACCAGGTCTATTTTAGAAAAAATGCGCGCTTTTGCCAGGTGCACTGAGAAATCTTGGATATGCGGAATCGGGTAACGATCCTGAGCTGTGGCATTGTTCAACCTGCGATAATCACCGCAAGGTCTCCACGAGCTGTCAGCTTTAGGCACCATATGCAGGGGGGAAGCCCAAGCAGACTTCGAGCGGCGAATTATGCCCAACCTTTCCAGGTTGGCGAACTCCTCCTGTGCCACGGAGAGCTTAGCTGCATCCAAGTGCCGAGCTTTAGCAAAAACTGGTGGGCCACTCGTGGTTATGAAGTGCTCCACCCCATGTTTCGCCACCTTAGCTGAAAAAGTGGGAACTGTGAGTGCTGGAAACTGGTGTAGAAGGGTGTGGAACATACCACCTGCTGCGGCGACGTTGGTCTGTACTGGCGGCGGGCACACCCGAGCTGCACAAGGGATAGAACAGAAAGAGAGTGCATTTACTAGGTGTTTGTTGGCCAGATCAACTAACAAACCATGTGAACACAGAAAATCAGCACCTAACATATTGAAGCTCACTGCCGCTACGATGAAGGTCCACTCGTAAGCGCGGCCGTGGAAGGACAGAGACAAGGTTCTCTCTCCGTAAGTCTTGATGCTGGAGCCGTTGGCCGCTGTTGCTCCGTCCCCGCGGGGTCCAGCCACCCGATCTGCATAAGTCGCAGTGATGAAGCTCCTCTGGGCTCCGGTGTCCACGAGGAATTGCCACCCGGAGCCCGCATCTGTCAAATAAAGCAGCTTGTTCCGTTCGCCGAGAGTGGAAGCTGCTAACGACTCCCGGCCCGGTCGTTTCCCCGCTTTTTGAAACTGCATGGCGGGATGCATCTGTGCACCTTCTCGGCGAAGCGACGGTGGTAATAGCAGGGGTTGTCATGCCCTCTGGCTCGGGATCTCGTCGCCGCCGTCGTCGCTGGGGTGGGATCTGCTGCCTCTGGCTCCACGCTGCCCCCGGCCGTCGTGCCGAGGTCTGCCACTGCCACGGAGGTCTCTTGCTCGTCGCAGGCGTTGAGGAGCCGCTCCGCCTCCTGGGCCAGCTCGCGGAAGTCCTGCTGGTTCACACACCGTCTGCTGGACAGGGAACCTCTTGTGTGCGCTGGGAGGGTTCTCAGGAAAATATGCTTGAAAAGGAACGCGTCGTTGTCCATCCCGATCATCTGTAGCATGTCCTCCATGAGGACAGTCGGCCTGCGTCCACCTCTGTCGCGCAGGTCCAGTAGCTGCCTGGCTCTTGCCTCCGCCGACGGCACAAAGCTCCTGATGAGGGTGGCTTTCAGCGCGTCGTGTATGCCGGCAGCGGGTGGTTGCTGCGCCAGGCTCCGCACACACCGAGCCGTGCGGCTGTCGACCGTCGCGATGACATTATGGAATTTAATGTCATCCGCTGAATCTCCCCCGAGCAGGAACCGCGACTCCACATGCTGGAACCACGAGTGCGGGTCATTTTGCCAGAACTCGGGGAGCTTAATCAGTCTTGTGCCCCTGCTGGCATTCCCCGGTGAATCCGGGTCTGAGTGGCTGTCTCCCAGCTCTTCCATATCGATCACGAGGCTGTCCTCCAGCCTCGGCGTGCTCAGATTCATGCGTAGGTCACCAATTGTAGGAGTCAAGAATTGAGGAGACTGGATAATTTTCCAGAATCTGCTTTAATTCTCATCCATCCTACGTCCTCTCTCGATCGGAGTGAAAAGAGACAGGACGCAGTCACACACATACATTTATACACTCATCTCTAACAATACATCACACAAAAGTCACAATACTCAGCTACATCCTTTCATCTGTAATAGAACACCCAGAGTCCTTCTGTTCTTCTCTCTGACCCCCAAAAGGTCAGGCCGGGTAATCTTCTCCTCTCTCCTGAGTCCCCAGGGGGTGCAGACACATCTTCCTCTTGAGGTGTGAAGTCAATACACATGGCTAGCTCAAAGTCTCTCTTGGCTGAATTCAGCCAGCCACATGTGAGTCACATAGGTTATAATTATGGGCTCCACAATATTATCATTGCCAAGTATTCTGGTCGGTTTTCTCATTAGGTCTGTATAATATTGATCGGTCAGTCAAACTATTTGTAGACCACCTTTCATAGCAACTGATGGGAAGTTAAAAACCAGACCGTCAATGGTAGAGTAGCTCATTCTGGCTTTACAAAATCACCCCGGGAGCGCTCCGATCTCTTGACTGTTGACTTGGACCAGGGGTGTCAAACTCATTTTAGCTCGGGGGCCACATACCGCCAGACTTAATGTCAAGTGGGCCGGACTAGTAAAATAATAGCAAAACAACCAAATGGCAACTCCATATTTAGTACAAAGAAATACAAGCACATTGTGAAATGTTTACATTTATTCAACTATTGATCTTTTACAAAACATGAGCAACCTGAATGAGTTGGACTAATGACTCCAGTTACATACCCTTTATTGAATTATTCTGTTTACATTGCACCTGAATAATCAGATAACTGCAGAAATTCAATCATAACCGGTTTATTAGTGTACATGTAAACCTTATCATTGACCATGTTTACATGAACATGAATAAACGTTATTTCTTTTAGTGAGCCCTATGATCGTGACAGAGATTTCTTGAATTATATATAGAGTGATAAGGTGGTGGAAGAAATGTCAACAGTCGGAGATAATTTACTGGAACTAGTGTATATGTCAGGTCAGGCACTAGTTTGTTTGCTACTGGATAACCATGAAAACCGGTACTTCCGGTCTCATGGGTCGGGCCGTCGGCGACTCAGTCGGCAGCCCCGCCTTCCGAGGGCGTGAAGGGTGAAACTGGGCATCCTGGCAGAACTAAAAGCAATATCTGTCACAGGTCTGTGGTGGACCACTCCCAGTTACATGGGGTGAGACTGGACATCCTGGCAGATAAGCACATCTGTCGCAAGGTCTGTGGTGGACTTTGACCAGTCAGCGCATCGTGACATGCACTACACAAAGAGCAGAGATAAACAAACCTATCATCTGGTCAGTCACTGCAGCAGATACTGGAGTCAGTTTGTCTTGGGCCTGATTGCTGGGGTCTTTCTGCAACTGTGGGGGTTCCCCCCCTACAGTTGATAGTGCTATGAGATGACTGTTGTTGTGAAATGGCGCTATATAAATAAAGTTGAATTGAATTGAATTGAATTGGCCTGTCCTTGCCACTGATAATACCTCTATCTGCCAAGAATGTGTTGCTAGTCCAGCAAAAGCTAGCGGTACTCAAATACTTTGCAAGCAGTTTCATGAAATGGTCAGTCAGAAAGCAACTCATACCGGCCCGGGTTAACAAGGTCAGGAGTTCCTGGCAGCGGAAGGTGAAGGATAGAGCTGCATGGAGGAATCTAATCAGACTTAAATGAAACGGTCATTCTCGCCCCTGGCAGACTGCTATGATGATGATGATGATGATGGTGATTGGATTTCTGGAGTTTCAATCCAGATTAAGACCCTTAATCAGTGTTTGGGAGGAAAAATACAGAATTATTGTCCTTTAAGACTATTTCACAAGTGTGACAGCGCAAGTTACAGTATTATATTCATAATTTAACCCTGAACAACCAAATCAAGTTATTTTTAAAGCAAAAAAAAATGCTTCAATCAACATTAAGACCCTTATTAATCAATTTTTGGCAGGTGAAATAACATAAGCTATAAGAGCCCTCTGAGACTATTCACAAGTTTGACAGAACATGTTAGAATGTTCACAATTCAACCTTGAAGAACCAAATCAAGTAATTTGTTAGCAAATAAAATGTCTGAATCTAAATTGGGAGCTTTAATGAATTTTTGGCAGATGAAGCATACGTTTTATGAATTCTACTTACAATTTATATTGTAACGTCGGGGCTGTGATAAGGGGTGGGGGAATTCTCTCGGCATACTTTGTGCCGTGGGATATTCAAAGACTTATTTTTCTTGTATTCTGAGCGTTATTGTTGTACCGTTATAACTGCATTATAAGTCTGGTCGTGATAGTGTTGTTTTCCCTGTGTGTGAGAGAAAATGTGTCTGTCACCCTGAGTGAGACGAATGTCTGTGTGGTTGACCTCCCCTCTGTTCTGTGTAATTAGTGAGAGTTGAAATCAATGCCGGTTACATTCCAAACCCTCTCATTATTGCAGGGGTGTTCAATCATGTGCCACGGATGGCCAAGATCCTGCAGGCTTTACCTCCAACCAGTGTCTTCAACAGCAGATTTCACTGAATTTCTTCCCATTGATTGCTGATAAGTGAAAACACCTGCTGAAGAGACTGGGTAGAAGAGAAAACCTGCAGGGTCTTGGCCCTCCATGGCACATGATTTGACACCCCTGCATTTTTGTGTGGACCCTTGGAATGTCACAGTATAATTATAGGAGGTAAAAAATGCACAAACACTAGTATTTGTGGGAAAGAAACGCTTTGACTTTTACATTGTTATACACAGATTTTGTTAATTTCACCACACTTTTCTTAACATATCAGGCAAAACGGACTTCCGGTTATGGCGGCCGCCTAGAAGGACACGTATCACTCTGCTCTGCCCCTGGAAATAAAAATTCGGCAAATAACTCTCTCATTTGGAACAGAACTTTTCCCAGCGTTTGGGTGAGGATATGCCGGTGAAGACTAAGGCTGGGAAATCAGGAGGGGGAAAAATTGAATCGCCGAAGCAGTCCAAATTAACGGACTTTAAAGTTTGTGGCGCAGTAGAAAAAGCTGCGGATATGGCGGATGAAACTAGCGGTGGTGCAGTAACTGCTGCTGCTGACGATGGCGGCACAGGTGCAGTGCTGGCTGCCATTAGCTCAATGAGAGCAGACTTTTCCGCTAAACTTGATGGGATTATGGCAGCGTTGGATGCAATGAGAAAGGAGTTGGGTGACTGCGTGGAGCGAGTGACGCAGGCGGAGCTTCGTGTTTCAAGTGCGGAGGATGAAATCAGCGGACTTCAAATAAAGGTGCGCACTTTGGAAAAAAAAAATAAAGATCTGGAAAATAGCGTTCTGGACTTGGAATCTCGGTCCAGAAGGAACAACCTGAGGCTGATGGGTTTACCGGAGGGAGCCGAAGGTCGTGATTCATGCTCCTTTTTGGAGGGGTGGATCCCGGAGGCGCTGAACAACGCGGAGCTAAAATCATCTGTCGTCTTGGAAAGCTCCCACCGAATTGGCCCACCGAGAGGTAACAAGGCAGCACTGAGGACGCTAATTATGAAGTTTCTCAGCTACAGAGACAGGATGACGATCTCCAATGCGGTGCGGGCCAAAGGAGAAATTAAATACCAAGATCAGCAGGTGCGGTTCTACCCAGATCTGGCCTCAGGAATCCAACAATTAAGGAAGCAGTTTGACCCCATCCGCAAAGAACTGCGCAACCTTGAGATTCGTCATGGAGTGATTCACCCTGCAAGACTTCTGGTCACATATGAGGGCAGAACACGCATCTTCAAGACCCCCGAGGAGGCGCAGGAGCTCATCAAGAAGATCCAGGAAGAGACTGGTGGGAGCTAAGCATGAACAGAATATAGGGTAGAATATTTGAGCATTTAACTGATTAGAAGCATATAACAAGATTACAAAATATAGAATGTATTACATATTAAAAAAAAAAAAAAGTACAAAATTGCTAAAAAAAAAATTTGGAGTTAAATTGGAAAATTACAGAAGAGAGTTAATGTTACGTTATTAAAAGCAGTAGAGTTAGGGTGATTGGGAGGATGAAGAAGGAGTGGCTTTGGCTGATCCTCGTGGGTGTGGAACGGTCGATGGCTATATCGGGAGACGGAATTTTTCTTTTGCTTTTGGGGGGATTGCCACAAATGTGGGAAGGGGGAATTTGTTTGTGTGTAGTTTGTAGGGTGAATGTTCAACCACTCATTTTTTTGCTTTTCTGTTTGAGCATGTTTACACTGCAAGGTAATCCCAAACTCCCTATTGATTATAAATCAAAGCGTTAATCTTAATTTAACTTCATGGAATTGCAGAGGTCTACAAAATTTAAAAAAACTTAAACAAGTTATGAATAAAATAAAAGACATGGGTTCAAAAATTGTGTTTTTACAAGAAACTCATCTAATAGAGCAAGGTGTAAAAAGAATTAGGAGTAGATGGCAAGGAAATGTTTTCACCTCATCATTTTCATCCCGAGCCAGGGGAGTTATGACTCTCATACATAAATCAGTCCCATTTCAAGTGAAAAATGTAATTGGAGACAAATTTGGAAGATATGTAATCATTCAAGGATCTTTGCTATTAGAAAACATAAATTTGGTGAACTTATATGGTCCCAATATAGATGATCAAAAGTTCTTTGCCAATTTATTTCTTATCTTATCATCACTTACAGGGCAACATATAATAGCAGGGGATTTTAATTGTACATTGAATCCCAGTATAGATAGATCAACAGGACTGGACTGTACGCACAATGGATGTAGGATGACCATTAATCATTTTATGAAAGAATTGAAATTGATAGATATATGGAGAGAAATGAAACCACAAGTTAAAGCATACTCTTGTTATTCCAATACCTACAAGACATTCTCACGTATAGATTATTTTTTGATCTCCACAGAATTAAGGTCCAAGATTCAAAACTGTTTTTATGATAACATCGTGATCTCTGATCATGCACCCTGCTGTCTAATGTATGTAGATAAGAAATTGACAAAGGAACCAGGTAGATGGCAATTTCAGCATAAATGGCTTCAGGATGAGGAATTTGTTAAGTATATAGAAAAACAGATAGACGAGTTCTTTGATATCAATACTACACAAACATCAGCATGTGTAAAGTGGGAGGCTTTCAAAGCTTTTATTAGGGGACATATTATTAGTTATACAGGTTCAAAATCTAAGAAGACTCGAGAGGAGAGAGTCCAATTGGAACATAAAATAAAAATTCTTCAAGAAAGAGTATATGCAGGAAGAGATCCAAGGTTGGAGAATGAATTACTGATTCTGAGAGCTGAATATGACAAAAAATCAGCGAATAGAGCTGCCTCGAGTCTTCTAAGATTGAAACAATCTTTTTATGAACAAGGTGAAAAATCAGGAAAGTTATTGGCATGGCAGATTAAACAATTAGAATCTAAAACACCAATTACCAGTATTATAAGTAACGGACAGGTAGTTATAGATCCTTCAGAAATTAATAGAGCCTTTAGAGATTATTATGAAAAATTATATGATACCAAAAATGAATCTGACTTAACAAAACTACATGGGTTTTTGAATGAACTATTTATACCGTGTATTCCAAATGAAAATAGGGAGATAATGGAGTCTAAAATTAGTCAAGAAGAAGTTGGACTAGCCATTGATAATATGAAATCAGGAAAAAGTGCAGGACCAGATGGTCTTCCAGTTGACCTTTATAAAAAATTTAAGAATAAATTAACAAAACCTTTTTTGGAAATGGTTTTAGAAGCATTTCAAAATAGTAATTTACCATCATATATGAATAATGCCTTAATTATACTGTTGCCAAAACCAGGTAAGCCCTCTAATAAATGTGAAAATATGAGACCAATAAGCCTATTAAATGCCGACCTTAAGATAATTTGTAAAATTTTAGCAAGACGAATACAAGAAATTTTACCAAATATTATTAATCGAGATCAGAATGGCTTTATAAAGGGAAGACAAGGCTTCCATAATGTAAGAAGACTATTTAATATTATTTATTCTAATAAAGAAGCACCGGATACAGCTCTCTTATCACTGGATGCCGAAAAAGCCTTTGATAGAGTTGAATGGCCCTTTCTTTTTGAAGTCTTACAAAGGTTTGGACTTGGAAATAATTTCATAAAATGGGTTCAGATAATATATAATAATGCTACTGCAGAAATTCTAACAAATAACAATATTTCAAAATCAATAAAAATCAATAGAGGATGTCGACAAGGCTGTCCACTTTCACCTTTAAGATAAGATAAGATAAGATAAGATGAGCCTTTATTAGTCCCACAACGGGGAAATTCCAGGATTGCAACAGCACAGGGATAGCAACACTCAGAGCAACAATCAGAAGGCAAGAAAAAAAAAAAAAACAAGCAAGCAAGAGCAGCTAATATACATATGTACATATTACTATAAAATATATATATACACACACACACACACACACAGACACACAGTGCAGAGCATTGTAGCTGGATGGAATAAATATATGAATATATGAACACACAGTGCAGAGCATTGTAGCTAGATGGAATAAATATGTAAATATATAAACACCCACAGTACGGAGCATTGCAGCTAGGTGGAATAAATATGCAAGTATATAAACACACACAGTGCGGAGCAATGTAGCTAGATGGAATAATATGTAGATATATAAAAACACAGTGCGGAGCATTGTAGCTAGATGGAATAAATATATAGATATATAAATATAAACACACCCAGTGCTGAGCATTGTAGCTAGATGGAATAAATATATAGATATATAAATATAAACACACCCAGTGCAGAGCATTGTTGCTAGGTGGGATGAAACAGCATAACCGTCTATTTAGTTATCCTACATGGTATGATTATGTGCCCATACATATTCTCACCCTCCATAGCGACCGGTATGTTCCTAGTTGTATGCCGGAGAGGACCATTGTGTAAGTCTATTGCATCTTTTGCATTCAAAAAAAACTATTAGTTTGTTACGTCTTTTTGCTATCTCTGCGAGCAGCCCTGCTTAGGTGTTTACTATGGCAATTGAACCTTTAGCGATGGCGATACGTCTACAGTCACAAATATATGGAATTAAAGTTGGACCAACAGAACATAAAATCTCCCTGTATGCCGATGACATAATTTTGTTTATGTCGAATCTTAAAAAATCAATTCCGACCTTGTTGAATTTAATAAAGAATTTCGGGGAAATATCAGGATATAAAATAAATAAAACTAAATCTTCAATATTAATGCTAAATGAGACCCAGAGAAATTACCCAGCCCCTGAGGTAAATCAATTCAATGTTGTAAATCAGTTCAAATATTTAGGAATCCAAATTGTGCCTAAGCTAGAATCAGTCGCCAGTGTCAATTATGAAGCCTTAATGACAGATATTGATGAGTTACTTCAGAGATGGATGTCACTACCAATGTCGATGATCGGGAGAATTAATATACTTAAAAGTAATATCTTACCTAAAATACTTTATTTATTTCAATACATTCCCTTACCACCACCTTTAGATTTATTCTCAAGAATTAAAAAAAAGTTAGTGGAATTTATATGGAACAACAGGAGGGCTAGATTACGTCTGTCTTTATTATATTTACCATTTGATCGTGGAGGTCTGAAATGTCCAAATTTTATGTTGTATTATTGGTCGGCACAACTGAGGTCTATGACATATTATTTTTCATCAAATGATCTCCCTCACTGGACTGAAATGGAATCATACAATTTACCTTTACCTCTTCCCATATTCATATACTCAGATTCGGCAAAAAAATTACAAAAACAAGTTAAAAATCCATTTGTAAAGCATATGATCAAAATATGGTGTGAAGCTAAAAACTATTTAAAAGAACCACAGTTATTGTCACAATTTAGTCCAATATGGGGTAATCAATATTTTAAACCAGGAAGAGCGGACGCTGTATTTAAAGTATGGAATTTAAAAGGGATACAAAAGATTCAGGATTTATATTTGCCATGTGCAGAAAACATAATGTCTTTTGAAGAGCTGAGGATCAAATTTAATCTCAATAGAACACATTTTTTTAAATATCTTCAACTTAGAAACTTTATTCGATCAAATCAAAATAAAGCTCTCACTCGACCTATCTATTCATCCTTGGAAAAAATGTTGATGAAAGATAGTAAAAGAAAGGGTATTATTTCAGAGTTTTATAACTCATTGACACTATTTTCAAGTGCAAATTCACTGAAAAGATTAAACTACTGGAAAGAAGATCTGCAAACTGAAATTTCAGAGGAACAGTGGGAATTGGCTTGTACAGAAGCTCAAACCAAATCAATAAATGTACGCCTTAAATTGATACATTTCAAATGGTTAATGCGGATGTATGTTACACCGGAGGAGTTAAATAGATATAACAAAAATATACCAGATACGTGCACAAAATGTATGGAAAGTAAAGGAACTCTATTTCATTGTGTATGGGAATGTAGATTAATAAGAATGTTTTGGGAAGAGGTGAGGGTAACAATTGAAAAAATAATCTCAAAACAAATCATATTGAATCCTAAACTGTTTTTGTTGGGTCTGTACCCAGAAAAGCATAATTTTAATAAAAGTGAAAGAACATTCATAGACCTCAGTTTGCTTAATGCCAAAAAATGTATTGCACTATTATGGAAAAAGACTCATAGACCAGATGTGACTCAGTGGTTAAGACAGATGTTAACAAACCTTCCATTAGAAAGAATAACATATATACTGAAATCAAAGGAAATTGTGTTTGAGAATATATGGAGACCTTTTATTGATTATGTAAAAAATTTAAACATAACTCTTGAAGAAGAAGGTGAATGATATGTGTGGACCTTGTAAATTCCAAACTGGTGAACATAATATGTATACTTATGTGTTGGATTGTCTAGACTAAACAGAGGAGCATTGTTGAAGATTTGATTTTGTTGGTGGTTGTTGGTGTTTTTTAGTGCATTTTTTTTTTGTAGTACTTTAGTGTTAGTGTTTGATTGTTTGTATCATGTTTGTTTAAAAAAAAAAAAAAGGTTCAATAAAGATATTGTGGAAAAAAAACAAACATATCAGGCAAAACAAAAGCTGCTACAGGATAAAATGTCATATCTGATTATTCTAATACAAACTTCATGGGCCGAAAATTATGACAAATCCCTCACTTCATAAAATATTCACAGACAATTGCATGGACAAAAAGATGTGTCTGCTTTACTCGAAAGCAGCCCTCAGAATCAGAAGAGAAATGGCTTTAGCCGAGTGAGGCGTGCTCCCGCAGTGAGCCGATCAGTTTCTGGTGGCCCATCACTTTTTAAGATAAGACACTGTATCAGCCGGGAGGTATTGCCGCCACCTTGTAGGGGTGAAGTTCTACTTGTCCTGGGGGGGACTGAGTGAGACAAGATCTAGGTCCTCCCACCCAGTTCCTATAGCTTCAGTGTTCGTGTTTACGAACAGGTAGTCCTCTGTTTAGCCGCCTAGGCTAGGCACAGGCCCTCAACACTGAGCTAAGCAGGCTTCAGGATAAAAGATGAGGGTCTGTTGGCCGCCTGAAGTGCATGCAGTGTGTATTGAACTTACTTGACACCGCCCCTACTTAACCCAAATCTGGCTAAACAGGTGAAGCACCCCTACCCCCAGATAAGTAGCCTGTAAACACAAAGGTGAGTGAATAACAAGATAACATTTATTATATCACCCAATCTTTAGTTTCAGGGTCAATTACCCTGAAACTTTTGTTTTCCAGAGGAAAACAAACAAAAACACAGCGAAGCACCCTCTTTCAACAACAACAAAAAATAATTAAAGAACTTCTCTTCAGAAACTTGTATGACTTGTTATATTGACCATTAGTGAACAATTTCAGACCATAAACACATTAGGAGAAATAGCAGTTTTCTACCCCAAAATTGCCACAGAACATTCACACTCGAATTCAACAACGTTGAGACATCCATATCACAAAAACATTCCGTTAAATCAATTTCCCTTTTTACCATGGACCTCAAATGTTCACCTCTCCTCTTTCTGTATGTATTTGGAAGGGGAAAAGTCAGTATCTGTGGGAAAAGGAGGGGCAGTCCTTTCTGGCTCCCACTACATATCTGTGTGTGTGCGTGCGTGCATGTGCTGGCGCCAGTACAGTCCAGTTCAGTTCAAAAGGCACCGCACACACAGAAATCAGAGCAAGAATCAGTTCAGTTGGCGCAAGGTGTGTATATGTTAGGACTGGAGGCAGGCAAATGGCAGTCTCATGTCCGTTCCTGCTTGTGTGTGGGTGTAAGTGTGTGAGTTACCCAGCAACGGGATTGTGGGGAAGATGTCAGGTGGATGGCAGGGCAAAACTGGGCTTGTTGCTCTTCCACACTAGACACAGGTCCCTCTTCTTCTGGCGGGAGGCGCGAACAGCAGTGGACACAGAGTACTAAGCCACATTAGCTCAGTCCTCCCACCAAGATTCACACAAACTATCAGCTCCAGAGACGTAGACGATATGAATACATGCACTAGACTTACACTTAACACTCTTCAATCCGTCTTCATCCATGTAGCAGCCTATCTGTGCACCGCCACCCACCTGAGTAACAAAACTTAACACCAGTTAAGCACAGCCGGCTTTAGCCCTAGCTCTATCAAAAGGAACCATAAAAACGCAGCAACGTTACTTGTCCTAAACCCGACACGTAATGGTACCATCGGCTTAGACTAAAACTTTTCCTTTTTTTCCCCGGAATAACAGCACACTCTCATGCTCCGTTACCACACAGTGCGGCTCGCTCCGCACCGCCCCCCCCCCTTCTGTAGGTGACTCTGCTCAGGCGCGGGCCTCTCCCTCCTGCCCGTTCATGTGAGCTTGCCTGTCTTAAAGGTACAGCAACCATTTGCACCTGCTGCATTCCCCCTTGCAAAACCCTGCCATACCATCTGACATCCATGTGCAGTCCACCCATCCATCTTCTACCGCTTTTCCGGAGGTCCAGGTTGCGGAGGCAGCAGTTCAAGCAGAGAAGCCCAGACTTCCCTCTCCCCAGCCACCTGCTCCAGCTCTTCAGAAAGGATACCAAGGCGTTCCCAGACCAGCTGGGAGACATAGTCTCTCCACTGAGTCCTGGGTCTGCCCCGGGGTCTCCTCCCAATGGGACGTGCCCGAAACACCTCAAGTGGGAGGCGTCCAGGAGGCATCCTAATCAGATGCCCATACCACCTCAACTGACTTCTTTCAATGTGGAGGAGCAGCGGTTCTACTCTGAGCCTCTCCCGGATGACTGAGCTCCTCACCCTGTCTCTGAGGGTGAGTCCAGCAATCCTACAGAGAAAGCTCATTTCAGCTGCTTGTATCCGCGATCTTGTTCTTTCGGTCATTACCCAAAGCTCGTGACCATAGGTGAGACTAGGAATGTAGATTGACTGGTAAATCGACAGCTTTGCCTTAGAACTCAGCTTCCTCTTCACCACAACAGACCAGTACAACATCCGCATCACTGCAGATGCTGCTCCAATCCGTCTGTCAATCTCTCGCTCCATTTTCCCCTCACTTGTGAATAAGACCCCGAGATACTTAAACTCCTCCGCTTGGGGCAGGGGCCTGTCCCCAACCCAGAGAGGACAATCCACCTTTTTCTGGCTGAGGACCATGGACTCGGACTTGGAGGTGCTGATTCTCATCCCAGCTGCTTCACACTCAGCGGCAAACCGTCCCAGCAAGAGCTGTAGGTCATTGCTGGATGAAGCCAACAGGACAACATCATCTGCAAACAACAGAGATGAGATCCTGTGGTCACCAAGCATGATGCCTTCCGTTCCCTGGCTGCACCTAGAAATCCTGTCCATAAAAATTATGAACAGGATTGGTGACAAAGGGCAGCCCTGGCGGAGTCCAACTCTCACTAAGAATGAGTCCGACCGAGTGTTGGCAATACGAACCAAACTCTCACAACGGTCGTACAGAGACTGAATAGCTTGTAACAACAAGCCCGATACCCATACTCCCAAAGCACCCCCCACAAAAAACCACAAGGGACGCAGTCAAATGCCTTCTCCAAGTCCACAAAACACATGTAAACTGGTTGAGCAAACTCCCACAAACCCTCGAGAATTCTCAAGAGGGTAAAGAGCTGGTCCGATGTGCCACGGCCAGGACGAAAACCACATTGCTCCTCCTGAATCCGAGGTTCGACCAACGGCCGGACTCTCCCCTCCAGTACCTTGGCATAGACTTTCCCAGGGAGGCTGAGGAGTGTGATCCCTCTAAAGTTGGAGCACACCCTCCGGTCCCCTTTTTTGAAAAGAGGAACCACCACCCCGGTTTGCCATGCCAAAGGCATTGCCCCCGACCTCCACGCAATGTTGCAGAGGTGTGTCAACTATGATAGCCCTACACCATCCAGGACCTTGAGGTACCCAGGGCGAATCTCGTCCACCCCCGGGGCCCGTCCACCAAGGAGATTTTTAACCACCTAGCGACCTCAGCCCCTGTGATAGGCGAGTCATCCCCCTCGTCCACAAACCCTGCTTCCTCTGTGGAAGGCGTATCAGTGGGATTGAAGAGATCCTCAAAGTATTCCTTCCACCGCCCGATGTTATCCCCAGTCGAAGTCAACAGCGCCCCATCCGCACCATACACAGTGTAGACAGGGAGCTGCTTTCCTCTCCTGAGCCGCCGGACAGTTTGCCAGAATCTCTTCGAGGCCAACCAAAAGTATTGTTCCATGGCCTCACCAAACTCCTCCCATACCCGGGTTTTTGCTTCAGCAACCACCCGAGCTGCACTCCGCTTGGCCTGCCGGTACATCTCAGCTGCTTCGGGAGTCCCACAAGCCAACCCAGCCTGATGGGACTCCTTCTTCAGCTTAATGGCCCCCCTCACCACTGGTGTCCACCACTTGGTTCGGGGGTTGCCACCACGAGATGCACTGACCACCTTGCGGCCGCAGCTCTGGGCCGCCACTTCAACAACAGAGGTGGAGAACATGGCCCATTCAGACTCCATGTCTCCAGACTCCCTCGGAATGTGGTTGAAGTTCTTCCGGAGGTGGGAGTTGAAGACCTCCCGGACAGGGGCCTCAGCCAGATGTTCCCAGCACACCCTCACTATACGTTTGGGTCTACCAGGTCTGAATGGCTTCCTCCCCTGCCATCGGATCCAACTCACCACCAGGTGGTAATCAGTTGACAGCTCTGCATCTCTCTTTACCTGAGTGTCCAAGACATACGGTCGCAGGTCTGATGACACGATAACAAAATTGATCATTGACCTGCGACCTAGGGTGTCCTGGTGCCAGGTGCACATATGGACACCCTTATGCTTGAACATGGTGTTCATTATGGACAAACTGTGGTTAGCACAGATGTCCAGTAACTGAACACCACTCGGGTTCAGATCGGGCAGGCCGTTCCTCCCAATCACTCCCTTCCAGGTTTCACTGCCATTGCCCACGTGCGCATTGAAGTCCCCCAGAAGGACAATGGAGTCTCCAGGAGGAGCACCCTCCAGCACCCCAGTAACAGACGCCAAAAAAGGTGGATGAAAGGGTTGCTTCCCTGCTCCTTCGGGTTGGGAAACGGGTCCTGACCATCATTTGTGCCTATGCACCAAATGATGTTTCAGAGTACCCATGTGCAGTCCCTAAAAAAACAAAAAAACAAACAAAAAAAAAAACCTCATGATTACATGAGGCAGCACTTACAGTTCTTTCAAAATTGAAGTACACAATGATGCCTCAGAACATTTGCAAGTAATGAAAATGTAACACTCCATAACCAAATATATTGACATGTGTAAAATATAGGTTTCATACACTGCAGTTGCACACATAACTTCAAAACATAATCTTCCCTAAGCCTCCACGGAAGTGTACCTCTTGTCTTTCTTCGAGAGCGTCTAGGCCAGGGGTGGGCAATCATGTGCCATGGAGGGCCATTCTACTGCAGGTTTTCTGCTCCACCCAGTCTCGTCAGCAGGTGTTTTCAATGATTAGCAATCCTTGAAGCTGATCAGATCACACACCTGCTGAAGAGACTGGGTGGAACAAAAAACCTGCAGTGGAATGGCCCTCACTGCCCACCCCTGGTCTAGGCTCAACCACACTTTCACTTTCTGCATCTGACCCACCCACAGTCTCCTCACCCTGAACCCGATCCCCATCATCTCTCCCATCCACAACCCCTTCATCACCCAGGTCTGTGTTATTGTGTGTGCATGTAGGGGCAGGGAAGCAAACGTTGTCAGGGCAGTCTGCATCGGGGCCAAAGTCCTCTCTGAGTCTTCTCCCACCGGGGAGGCGGGGTGGTGATCGGAAATTACAGTGTCTCAGTTGGTCCCTGTGGACAACTTTTGAAGGCCCTCCTCTCTCAGGGCGGATAGTGTTGACAGGGACGTCATCGTGGTTTTGTGTGACCATAATGTAGGGGTGGGGTTCCCACTTGTCTCCAATCTTATCTCGGCCCAAATGGGAGTGATTGTGTGAAAGAACACAGTCTCCAGACTTCCTGTCGTAGGCTCTTTTTCTCCTGGATAAGTCTTGTGCAGACACATTTGCTACCTCCACAGCTGCTTTGAACTTATAATGTTGGGCCTTGACTTTAGGAACTGCATCCCTCGCCAGAACACACTGCTTGCACTCCTCGACCCAGGTCTGTATATCTTTGGTCACGGTGGGCCTGTAATAATGTCGCCTCATGGACTTGAGGGTGCTCTGTTCTGCAAAATGACCATCATGTTCATGCTGGTTTTCGTACACACGGCACTGCAAATGCTCTGGGACAATTACATACCTGCCAACTACTCCGGTTTTGCCGTAATGGTTACGGTTTTCAAGACCCCATTCCGGGTTACGGCTTTATTAATCAAAACTACGGTTTTTCACTAAAAATTCAGTCAAAAATTTTAAATCGTAAAAAAAACACGAAAGCAATTCCAAACACAAGATCGCTAGGAATCATATCTAAATTTACCTGAAGCGTTTGCTAAGCTAATGCTATCGCTATAGCTAATGCCATAGCTAGTTGTAGCACCTAACACCGATACAAAGAAGCGACTCCGTCCCCGGTGATTGGGGCTCGCCGGAGGAACCAACCAAGGCAACAGTTGAACGGGAGCCAGATCGGAGTTCAAGTACAGCGGTGGTAGGAGACGGGGACCAGTGGAGGAGCAGCCGGGGCCCCAGCTGGAGCTGGAGCCCAGCTACAGTAGCGGGGCTCGGCGGAGGAACTACTGAGGAAGACGGCGGTAGGTGGCGGGGCTCAGCGGAGGATTTACCGGGACCCCAGCTGGACAGGAGCAGGATCGGAGCTCAACTACAGCGGCAGGACTCGGTGGAGGAGCTGCTGGTACCCCGGCTGGACAGGAGCTCAATTGCAGTGGCGGTAAGCAGCGGGACTAGTAGCGGAGGAGGCTAGCTGAGGCCAAGCTGGATTTGAGGTTGGTTGGCTCAGATATCAGCGTCACCAGCAGAGATTGTTTTACTATCCACTGGTCAGTAAAAATGCCACCAAAGAAGGAGGAAATGGAAGAGATCAAAAAATCTCTGAACTAAGTTCAGAGATTTTATCTTCTTGGAACATAAGTCAATATTATACAGTAATAAGTGGCATTCAGCTGTTTGTTTTATGTCATTTAAGCACAGTTCTGGTACTTAAAAATCATAAAAACCCAGGAGCTTCAGGGGGCTTTGCCCCCCTTGCCCCCCCACCAGGGCTCTGCCCCGGACCCCGCTGGGGGACTGCGTTCCCCAGACCCCCTGCTAAATTTTCAGATAATTTCCCCAACCCCAAATCACATCCCTGGGTAAAGAATGACATACTGAGGCAGGCCAGAAAGTTACAGGGAACAGAAGTTTACCTAAATGAACATTAACAAAAACTAATGCTGAAATGGCACGGCAAGCACGGATGCTGAAAAGACAAAATAAGATGCAGGCAACATGGACAAGAAATTGTAGAGTTTGGATCAAACTAAATGGAACACCTGAGGAAGCAAAAGAGTATGATAATCAGAGATCTTACCGACTTAAATAAATATAGATGAACACTGATTAAGAAAATTAAGAGACTATGATAATCCATATCCACACACATGGCAAGTCTTTTCGTGAGGAATACTCCAAAGCATTTCCAGGAATTATTACTGCGGACTGTGAGCGCATATTCAGCCATGTGAACAAGAACAAAACTGAGTTCAGGTCCAGTCTGTCAACTAAAGTTCTGGGCAACCTCATGACCAGGAAAATGATGACGGCTTCGGGTAACAAGTACCACAGTGTGTTCCATTCAAAAAACCAACTGAAGAAAGCTAAGAGGTGCACCATGGAAAACAACAACGCTTGAGAGTTACCATAGAGTTTGTCCTTTATCTTTTCCATCAGCATATCTGCATTGACAATTTAAGGAAAATAGAAACATGATTGTTGAAGAAATATGAGGTTGTTAGCCACATTTTAATTTGATTTAATGCTAATATTTGTTTGCCATCGAGGGGCTTCGCCCCCCTGAATCCCCCACCAGGACTTTGTCCTGGACCTACCGGGGCCTATGGCCCCTGGACCCTGGCTAGCTACTAGGCTTTTCAGGTTTTAAAAGTTGGCAGGTATGCAATTAGCTGACTGAGTTCTTCCCCATCTCTCGGGTCAGTGATAGATCGAAACAGCACCCGCTTTTGGAGGCTCAGCCGCTCAAACTGTTTGGCAAGCCGCTTCAGCCTTGAGTCTGCATTTCTCAACTCAGCCGCAGTGGGCTTTTGGTGGTTCCACACAGCTGAGTGGATAGGTTGGACAAGAGGATCCCGTTTTTGGTCGTCGTTTGGAATCTCAAGGCCATTGAAGGCCATTCAGTGCGAACCCCCCAAAATGCTCTTTGAAGTGAGATTCCTGGATCGTGGTCACCTCAGAGCCTGTGTCCAAGAGGCATTCTGTCCAAATGCCTGCTATTCTCACTTCCACCGTCAGACCGTTTCCAAAGGCATGCCCACTTTGGAGCCCAGGAGAATTGGTGAACTGGGTGACCAGATGCCCTCTAATTATGGGTGCCGCAGGGTCCGGTGGTATTGCCCCCACTGGACTTACTTCCACCGCCCCTGGTGGCGCAACATTATGGGGTGGAGGGCGTGCAGGACCTATTGTTCCTCCATTCAGAGGACAGTGCCTGCTGGTATGCCCCGGTTCATTACACGTGTAGCATATGTGCCACCCCTCTTCATCCTTCAGGGGCAGGTCTCTGGCTTTCACACCTTTTCCCCACAGCACACCTCCACCTCTGGAATTCATCATCTGGAACAGCTTATCTTGGCGGATGGCTATCTTTTGTATCGCCTCGTGTAATATCTCCATTGTCAACTGGGAGGCAGGTCCCTCGGATGCCCTGGCTGCATGGACAACACCCTTGGAGCGGGAACTACCCTTGGCACCATCCAAGGCCTGGACTTCCTCCTCCTCGGACCACATTATGGAATCTTGCATCAGCCCAGTGAAGGTGAGCTTTCCATCTTGCCTCAATCTTTTCTTAATCTTTCGTCTCAAGATATCATCCCGGAGCCCAAGAGCAAGTTGTTCTTTTAGCATCCCATCGGCATCTAAGACCCACTTTTTGAGTCTCTGCATCGGATCCGCATTAGTTTCTCATGAAGGTTGTAGGCTTAAGAACGTATGATCTCCCCAGGCATCTGCTTGCGCTCATAGAATTCTTTGGGATGGGTGCCTAGGGGAACTTTGTTGCCATAAGTCATACGCAATGTCTCGAAAATGTCTGCCACACCCTCAGTGCTGTCCCTCACCATATACTTGACTGTGAGCTTGGCTTCGTCCTTAAGGTGTTGTTTAATGAACTCGGCCTGATCTTCTGCTGGGATCTTCATGACTTGAAGGGCCGACTTTATGGAGGAAATCCACTCCTCAATATCCCCATCGTTTGGATTACCAATAAAGTCAGAGAATTTACGGCCTCTCGTGATACATACAGATACAGCGGGGGGACTTTTCTCTTTGCTGGTCTATGACTGCTTTAGCGAGTGACTGAGCCTCTCATTGCTCACATCTAGCTTGGGTTAAGGCATCAGCTTGATTACTGAATCTCACCTGCATCTCCTCAAACTGTTTTGTCAGTTCATCTAGTTCTGCCATGGCGTTCTTTCCAATATACAGCATATAACAAAAAAAGATGGATGTTCTATCCTGTTCGTGACGCCACTTGTAGCTGTCAGGAGGTATTGCCGCCGCCTTGTAGGGATGAAGTTCTACTTGTCCTGGGGAGGACTGAGTGAGACAAGATCTAGGTTCCCCACCCAATTCCTATAGCTTCAGTGTTCGTGTTTACGAACAGGTAGTCCTCTGTTTAGCAGCCTAGGCTAGGCACAGGCCCTCGAGACCGAGCGAAGCAGGCTTCACGATAAAAGATGAGGGTCTATTGGCCACCTGAAGTGCATGCAGTGTGTGTTGAACTTACTTGACACCGCCCCTACTTAACCCAAATCTGGCTAAACGGGTAAAGCACCCCTACCCCCAGGTAAGTAGCCTGTAAACACAAAGGTGAGTGAATAACAAGATAACATTTATTATATCACCCAATCTTTAGTTTCAGGGTCAATTACTCTGGCTCTTTCCAGAGGAAAATAATTAAACAAAAGCACAGCGAAGCACCCTCTTTCAAAAAAAAATTTAAAAAAGAATTTCTCTTCAGAAACTTGTATGACTTGTTATATTGACCATTAGTGAACAATTTCAGACCATAAACACATTAATAGAAATAACAGTTTTCTACCCTAAAATTGCCACAGAACATTCACACTCAAATTCAGCAATGTTCACTTTGAGACTTCCATTTCACAAAAACATTCTGTTAAATCAATTTCCCTTTTTACCATGGACCTCAAATGTTCGCCTCTCCTCTTTCTGTACGTATTTGGAAGGGGAAAAGTCAGTATCTGTGGGCAAAGGAGGGGCAACCCTTTCTGGCTCCCACTACACGTGTGTGTGTGTGTGTGTGTGTGCTGGCACCAATATAGTCCAGTTCAGTTCGAAAGGCGCAGCACACACTAGAATCAGTTCTGTCCAGCTTCAGTTCAGTTGGTGCAAGGTGTGTATATGTTAGGACTGGAGGCAGGCAAATGGCAGTCTCATGTCCGTTCCTGCTTGTGTGTGGGTGTAAGTGTGTGAGTTACCCAGCAACGGGATTGTGGGGAAGATGTCAGGTGGATTGCAGGGCAAAACTGGGCTTGTTGCTCTTCCACACTAGACACAGGTCCCTCTTCTTTTGGCGGGAGGTGCGAACAGCAGTGGACACAGAGTACTAAACCACGTTAGCTCAGTCCTCCCAGCAAGATTCACATAAACTACCAGCTCCAGAGACGTAGGCAACATGAATACATGCATTAGACTTGCACTTCACACTCTTCCAGCCGTCTTCATCCGTGTAGCAGCCTATCTGTGCACCGCCACCCACCTGAGTAACAAAACTTAACACCAGTTAAGCACAGCCGGCTTTAGCCCTAGCTCTTATCAAAAGAAGCCATAAAAACGCAGCAGCGTTTCTTGTCCTAAACCCAACACTTAATGGTACTGTCGGCTTGGACTAAAACTTTTCCTTTTTCCCCCCGGAATAACGGCACACTCTCACGCTCTATTACCGCACAGTGCAGCTTGCTCCACATTCCCCCACTCTGTAGGTGGCTCTGCTCAGGCGCGGGACTCTCCTTTCTGCCCGTTCATGTGAGCTCACCTCTCTTAAAGGTGCAGCAACCATTTGCACCTGCTACAATAAGATCAGCCTTTATTAGTCCCACAATGGGGAAATTTTGGTAAGACAACTGCAGCTTCTGTTGTTTTGAACATGTTCAAAAAATTTGTGACAAAAAGAACTGGTTCCGACAGTAAAAACATCCAGCAAAAGCCAATGAACTGAGCCCCCCCCTCCCCCCTGGCTGAGCTGCGAGACATGGGGGTGGATGTATTTTTAAAGAACAGTTATTAAATACAGTAAATACTGTGACATTTCAGTGTGTGCTGGATCCGGCATCCATAAAAAAAAAGATTTGTTGCATATTTTTAGCAATAGGTGAGATAGGATAATAACAGAGGCAGGTGGGAAAGCTTTGCTGTGGAGTCTTTCTGGAAGAAATCCTGTCCTCCCGAGCTGCTGCATAATAGACTCCCTTAGTGTAAATTGGGGTTCACTTTTGTCTGCTACTCTTGTGTGACCCCAAATGCACAAATTGGGAATAGCAGTTACTTTATTGAAAAAGTGCTACTCGGGTATTCTATTATTTAATTTTCACACTTTGCAAACTCATCTTCCAGGCCAAATCTGGCCTGCAGGCCGTAGGTTTGACACCCCTGACCTAGACCTTGCGCACAGACTAGCTAAAGACCCATCTAGGATCATGTGTTTAAAGTCACGTTAAAGGGCCTAGTAGAAGTAATGTTTTTTTGTGAAATCATAATCTGACCTTTGGCAATGACTTTGACCTCAAAATGGATGCAGACCTAAATGAGGATAATTTGGTGGTGGCCTAGTTAATAGAGCATTCACCCCACAACCGAGAAATTGGGGGTTCAAGCCCTGGCCAGGTCATACCAAAGACCATATAAAAATGGTACTTCCCACCTCCTAGCTTGGTGCTCAGCATAATAGAATGTGGGAAGGAGAAGTTGTTTGTGGCAGTGCCTTGCATGACAGCGACCCCTCTGATTCTATATGTGTTTAACATTGTAGATAGGAGAAACATAATTTCGTTCTACTGTTAGATCCACAAACCTGGCAGTAAAAAGACGAACGAGGATGCTGCACTGGAGCTGACCTTTATTGCTGAACTACGGCATTACATACTGTCTTCATAACGAGTCACCAGGGCAACAGCACCCTGTTATGGTGAACTCTCCCATATACAGGCTGGCGTGATGATGGCACCAGCCGGCTGCATCACCACGCCGCTCCCTGTTGTTAACCCCTTCACTACATTCTCTCCCCACCTTGCAAAACAGAGAACACTTCTAATAAATCATAACCCTCCCCAATTTGGCATAAACAACAACAACAATAATAATCCACAATTCTATTTAGGGTTAACGGGTGAACCGCCCCTCAACCCAACGTGGTTGAGTGGATTATTCTGCCACTTTTTTTTTTTCTTTTTTTAAGCCGCGCTCCTAACTAAACAGTCATTCATTCTTTTTTCTTAGTCTTCCATGGGAGGAACAGTTCTGCCTGGGGGTTTTGTGGCTGGGCCGTGGCGGCCCCCTCCCTGGAGCTTTGAAGCGGGCCCGTGGCAGCTGCTTCTCTGGAGCTGTTGGAACCCCGAGGTCAAGCTTTATTACGCCGGGCCCTGGGTCCCACACTGCAGTAACTGACTTACACGGAGCTTCGCCGTCTGGAGTAGCCACCTGGACACGCCGTAGTTGGTTCGCGTGCCGAACTGAATAATCTGTTAGCTGAAAACATGCTGTTCCCAGCTTCGCCACAATCCTCAGCGGCTCCTGTTGTTTCGGTGGCTACGGCCCGGTCAGTCGCCATCCTGGTCTCTCGCCGGTGCGAACCCGAACCCAGTCCATGACTTGGAGCGGCGCCCTACTTGGTTTCATGTGTCGTCGTTGTGCTCCCAGTGGCTCTGCATGCTCGTTCGGCTTGGGACCTCCGCCATGCTGTGGCGGTTCCATAGTCACTGTGTTTGTTGCGGACCCTTCACCCATTGTCCCCGTTGTCGGTCGCGGCTCATCGCAGGTACATAAGGTGTCCGGTGCCTCTCCGGTGTTGCTTGTTGAAGCGGACTCTTCACCTGTCTGCTCGGTTGTAACGTCCGTAGCTTGTTGAGCGAGGGTACGGGAGCACTGCTGTGCCGTGTCATGCGTTGTGTCTGTGCCCGGCTGCTGCTGCTGTGCTTTGGGGTTCTCTGCATGTTGGGGCTCCCTCTCCCATGGCTCCGATTCTGGCTGAGGGGGGAATAGAGGCGAGTCTTGTCGCTGCTGTCTCTCCATGCGGCTCTTCTCTTGAGAGCGTGGGGTGTGCGCTTTGATGTCAGTGCCATCCTCAATTACTTCAACCCACACCACGACGTTGTCATCCAGGTCTGCTGTGCCCCAACTGCCGCATCCGGACCGTTAAAACCCAGCGCTGTCTCTGATAGGGAAGCCCAGTCTGTAGAAAAGGTCACATCCCATAACGTTGTCACCGCGCGCCGTCACCTGGAATGTGAAGTCATACAAAATTTTGGTTTTGCAGCAAGCAGTCAGTTCTACTGTCCCGACATTGCACATACTGTGACCACGATATCCATACAGAGGCATTGGGTTCTTCTTAATTTTGTGGTTGGGGAAAAACTTCTTCACCGCGGCCCAGTTTAACATCGACCGCACCACTGCCATGTTGAGCAGGAGTGGTACAGCTACTCCATCTAATTCAACCATGCTGTACGAATATCCATTGATGTCGGGGCTTATCAAATGAATGGTCGTTGTTGGCGGGCGGGCTGGCTCACTTGGCGGGCCCCACGGTGCTGATGATTGGCATACTCTGGCAAAATGGTTCAGGTACCTGCACTTGATACACTGTTTTCCTCTTGCCGGGCAATCTCGTGCTCCGTCCCGGTGTGTCAGGGACCCACAACCCCTGCAGATGAGGCCTCTTGGAGCGGACCTGCATTTGCCTCGTACTCTTCTGCCGTGTACTCTTCGTCCTCCGATTCCACCGTATTAGCTAGCATCAACTTCCGGGTAGCTTCTGTGTTTGGCGCCCATTTAGCTTCATGGCTAACTGCTCTGCTGCTTCTAACTGGAGTGCTAGCATAACCGCTGTAGCTATCATCAAGTCATTTGCCGTTGTTAACAACCTAGCTCGTAGCCCAGCGTTGCATGTGTGTTCGGCCAACTGGTCCCGCGTCATTTCATCTTCTAACAGCCCACGACACATGCTAGCCAACTGTCCCAGGTCAGTGATGAATTGCTGTACTGACTCACGACTCTCTGTCGTTTCTGGCGAAAGCAAATCCGTCGCATTATCACGCTGTCCGGTTTAGCAAAATAGTTAGCCAGCGGCTTCACAACATCCTCATATGAGTCCGTCTGACCAAGCGTGTGAAGAATCCTCTGACCCTCTATGCCTAGGTTGTGGACAAGCAGCGCTCGCGTCCTCACTTTGTCCAATTTTCCCAGGCCCAACGCTGTGATGTAAGTTTCAAACGCCTTCAGCCACTATGGCCATGGAACTGGCAGTTCTCCTCGGAGCTCAAGGAAAGGCCACAGCGGTGTTACACACACCTCCATGGTTAATCCTCCGTTGCCAAATGTTATGTCCACAAACTGTGAGAACTAAGGTAATTGCCTAGGAGGAGTGAATTTTCTGAAATCATGTAAGTGCCCACATCTCTTCACCTTTGACCTTGAGTACAGCTCGGATGCAGACCCACCAGAAGATCATTGTGAGTGAGTTTGATGAGCATTCAGGATATTTCCTGCCCAATGTTATCGTTTCTAGGTGAGATCTTGGGCACACACTCCACATCTCACTAATCAGCTCATTACCTGCAGCTGCTCTCAATCACATACCTGTGCTGATTACTGTTTGAGTATAAAAGGACCTCAGTTCCCTGTCACTTGTGGGTTTGCCTTAGCTTTATACTTGCTGTGAATGCTGGTTCTCCTGTCCCCGTGCTCTTGTGTGTCTGCCTTGAATGTCACCTTCGGAAGCCCATACACCTCTTGGAACCCACGTAAGCCTGCCAACAAGTCTGTCAATTCATACCTACTTTGGATATTGCTCTTCTTTCCACTGGGCTCCCAGCCTCCTGTCATCCTGCTCCACCATCCCTGCATCGACCCTGGAAGAAAATAAACAAGTGAGTCTCAATTCATCATTTAATCAATTATCACTAATTAATAATCTCAGGAATTTCCACAGGCCTTGGGTACCTCAACACTCACCTCTGCCAAAACCAGGAAAAAAAATCATCCTCATACTCAACCTGATGAAGTCCTAATCATTCCCAGTCGGTGCCTACAAAAACACAGAATGAACGGTATAGTAAGAAACATACCATACACGTCCCATCCAGAACGTTCCATACATGTTCCACACTGAACATGTTCCATACATGTTCTGCACATGTTCCATATGGGCCATTTACCGATCCTGCCTGCTGTCAGTTCTATGTTAATGTGCCTTCATCATTAGCCGCAGTCTGCACTTGGCATGTTCGGTACATATACCACTCATGTCACATACATGACAGTTGTAAATTGCAAACATTAGTAAATGAATAAGTGCAATAAGGAATGAAGGAACATACCTGTGGTATATGGAATTGTGGCACTTTATTGTGAAGTGCAGTGTGGTGACGTGGACTTCCTGCCATGCCACCGCACTGCCCTATATAGTGGGGCGGGCTGCCATGTTACAGCCTCTTACACTGGTGCCCATGCCAGGTGCCTGCCGTGTTACCGCTGTGTGCCTTTACCATCAATAAAGCTGTGTTTGATGTAACCTTCATCTTGCCTCATTCATCACCAGGTATTACCTACATAACATTTGGCGACTGACTATTAACGCATGGAGGCATGTATAACACCACTTCATACCTTCCTCGAGCTCCCGGGTGAACCGGAGCCTTGGCCTAGATGGTCCGAGGCTTTTCAGACCTACATCACCACGCTGGACCTCAGACAGCTTGACAAGCTATGGGTGCGTGTGCTTCTCGTCCATAACCTGGGTGTTGAGGGCCAGCGAGTCCTGTGGATGCTCGGCACGTCAGACTCATTTGAGGATGTCGTGGAGCTTCTAACCAACCATTTCCACACCCGGGATAGCATGACTGTCTGGAGGATTCGTTTTCGGCAGCAACATCAACGGGTAGGTGAGCCTATCCATCAGTTTGTCGCCGACTTAAGGCAGCTAGCTAGTCAGTGCCTCTTTGGGCCACTGGAAGATGAAATGGTGCGTGACCAGCTAGCAGAGCACATGTGCAGTGCCGCATTGCGGGCTAAGTTACTTACGGCGCCCAATGACTTAACGTTAGCCAGAGCTGTCGAATTAGCTCTCCAGTTGGAGGCTGCAGACAAGCTAGCTTCTGAGCTAACCTGGCGCCAGTCACAGAGGCCACCGGAGCCACCCACCACGGCAAATGTTGTGGACACGGAAAGCGAGGATAGCTTGGATGACGACATGAAAACCAATGCTGCCAGCCGAAGGTCTACCCCGGGAAAACCCCTGTGCAAGTGTTGTGGGTCTTTAATGCACCAAAATAAGGTGAAGGACTGCCCGGCAAGAGGAAAACGTTGTAGCAGATGTGGACGCTTGAACCATTATGCTAGAGTGTGCCGTGTATCTGAACCAGAGTGCCCACGGAAGACATCACTCCGCCTGCCCCCAACAACCATTCATACGGTATCTACCAGCACAAATGGGTACATGTATTGCGCAGTGGAGTTGGACGGTGTGGAGGTGCCACTGTTGCTCAATATGGCGGCGGAGGGGTCGTTGCTGAATTGGGCCACGATGAGGAAGTTCTTCCCCCACTACAGGATTAAAGGTAGCCCGGCGCCGTTGTATGGTTATGGAGGTGGCAGGCTGTGCACAGTTGGGACTTTGGAGTTCACGGTCTGTTACAAGTCTGCAAAGATGGTTGACTTCACATTCCACGTGACAGCGCGAGGTGATAACATCATGGGCTGTGATTTGTTTTATGGACTGGGTTTTGCTATTAAAGACGGTGCTGGGAATGAGTGGTCGAGTTGTGGCCGTCAAAGAGGACACTGTGTGGGATGAGGGACTAACAGACACCACAACAGTCAAGCAGGACCAGTTTCACTCAGGTTTGACACAGGAAAGTCTCAGTGCTGGCGCTGGCAACATGGTAGAAGGGGTACAGAGTGTGGTGTCAGGATACCTACGTCAGCGAGTGACACTATGCTAGCCCCAGATGCCTCCGGAGCTTGGCTGCAGGGGGATGGAGGGTCTGCAGCTATGACGGTGACTGCTATGACAGTTTTAGAAGAGGACGGGGGGCAGACTGATGAGCATGGAGTTACCACATGCTCAGCAGCACCATGTCAGGCTGAGCCGGGCCCCGTTGAGGGTTTTGGACTTCGTTTGGGTTCGGGGTGATGAACGTCCACGGTGAAGCTGGGCCAAATGACAGCCAGCAAAACACTGAAGATGTCTGCACATAGTGGCGAAGTTGGGCACAGCATATTTCCGGTTGTCCGACGGCTCATCGGGGCATGTCAGTCAACTTCGGCGTGTCCAGGAGAATGGTCCGGGTGATGAGGCTGAATGGAAGTCGGTGTTGGTGGTGAAGGAGTCGGGCTCTGCTGTCCACAAGATCAGCCATCGTCCTGGGGGCATGCTATATCCAGGGGTGCGCTTGCTGAGGGGCTGCCCTGGGCCTCCCCGTGCCGGTTCTACCTCTCCCGCCCAAGTGACTGTGCTGTAAAGTTATGTTTATAGTTCTGTGTGTGCATGTTATGTTATGGGGTTGTATATACTGTATATGTTTGTGTCTTAGTTTAGGAGCACGGCAGTGATTTTCAGTTTACTAAAAGACTTTTTTTAGTTTATTTGGTGGCAGAATAATCCACCATGCCATGCAGGCTGTGTGGCAGTCCACCCACTGGCCCTATTTTAGGTTGTTTTGTGTGAGTGTGTTAGGCCAGTTTAGTACATTAATTTTCGTTATTTTAGAGCGTGATTTGGGTCCCAAATTGGGGTGGGTTTCAATTATGTGTGTGGTTTTGGACTTTTCTAAGGAGGGAGGAAATGTGGTATGTGGAATTGTGGCACTTTATTGTGAAGTGCAGTGTGGTGCCGTGGACTTCCTGCCATGTCAACGCACGGCCCTGTATAGTGGGGCGGGCCACCATGTTACGGCCTCTTACACTGGTGCCCACGCCAAGTGCCTGCCGTGTTACCACTGTGTTCCCTTACCATCAATAAAGCTGTGTTCGACACAACCTTCATCTTGCCTCATTCATCACCAGGTATTACATACATAACAATACCATAAGTAGTTATAGGCGAATGATACCAAAGCTTCAGAGTTTGTCTTCACTGTTCAGTGTGTTGGCGCTTGCATCAAAACACAAATGTCACGTGACTGATGACGTCCGAAACGTCACTGCTGCTTCACTTCAGACTTCATTGGTTCAGTATGTTTTGAAGTGTTCATCAACTGGTCAATCTGAGGAATTGATCCACCTCCTTCCCTGGGACTCACCACTGTCACCCCACAGTGCTCGGGCTACAGTGAAACGGTACTGCCTGTTGGACTCTACACATCTAAGGAACATGTTAGTAAGACACTTGGGAATATTATCAGGCTTATGTATCAATGGAATGTGTATTGAACATGCAATTAAACAATTGAGACTGCTAGCTAGCAGAACCGCTAGTGTTCCGTATCAAATGTTCTGTATATAAGGCATTTGGGAATGTCAGGTGGCTGGAGCACTAGCTAGCATGACCTAAGAACATATACAGAACACGAACAGAACGTTGGAAACAAGAACATTCTGTATCCAGGGCAGGACTGGGACAAAAAATTGGTCCTGGTGTGGAGAGTGTGGGAAATGATGAGGCAAGTTTACGAACAGACGAAGTTTATTAACACTCTCTCATCAGTCATACACAGAAAAGCATGAAACAGCCAAGCACGGTTTCTCCTTATAAACCCAACAGATCATCTCACATCTGCATGACATTTCACATCACACTGCATGACATCTAACCCCACAATACATTCCCCTTAAACCCCCAGCTCCTTCTTCCTGCCAACTCCCCATGACGTCCCTGACTATTGTCCTCCAAAAGTTTAACCACTGCATCCTGACTGAGACGCTGTCTGCTGACTCACCCTAGCCTCTGCAATATGCATTGCTACACCCCCCTCCCCCGACAGAGTTTCAGTCCCCACGTCTTTTGGGCTTCAGTTTCCTCCCATATCTGCTATAACGGGGGTCTCTGTGCCGGCGGGGGGGGGGCTGCTGGACGTGTGTCTGACTGCGGGTGGGCCAAGGCCGGGGGGGGGGGGGGGGGAATTCGCTTTGCCCGTGTGGCTGTCCTGGTGAATCATTTGCCTGGGGAGTTCTCAGTGGGGGTCTTCCATGCTGAGGGGCCCGAGCCAGCAGCACTTGCTCCTCCGCCACTACAAAGGTGGGCTTAAGTCTGTCTATGCATATTTTCTCCCGACGCCCCCCCAAGTCTAATAAAAAATGCTTGTCCCCTGTTTCCAGTACTCTAAACGGGCCATCATAGGGTGGGCGCAATGGAGGGTGGTGGGCATCGTGTCTGACGAACATGAACTCCGCGTTCTTCAAAGTTTTTGGCACGAAAGCGTGTGGAAAATAGTGGTGGGCAGGGCAGCGTGCCTGTGTCTGCACTACGCTGCAAACGCTGAGACGGGCAGCTGTCCGGCGCGGGATTATTTGGCAAAAATTCCCCAGGCAGCCACAGTGGCTGAGAAAAAACCAGCTCAGCCGGGGAAGCCTCCAAATCCTCTTTTGGTGCAGAACGCAACCCCAATAAAACCCACGGCAATCGGTCAACCCAATTTGCATCCGTCAACGAAGCTCTGAGTGCTGCTTTCAGTGACCTGTGAAAACGCTCGCATAACCCATTTGCCTGTGGGTTGTACGCGGTTGTGCGATGAATTGCAACACCCAGGCTGCGGGCCATCGCGGACCAAAGTTCGGAAACAAACTGAGGGCCCCTATCAGATGTGATGTCGGACGGGATTCCAAAACTCGCCACCCATGTTGTCAAAAAAGCGCGCACCACGTCCGCGGACGTGGTTGCCGCCAGTGGAACTGCTTCTGGCCAGCGTGTGGCGCGGTCCACCACTGTCAGAAGGTGCGTGCACCCCTGCAGTGGCGGGAGGGGGCCCACAAGGTCCATGTGAACATGGTCGAATCTTTTAGCCGGTATACTAAACGGCTCCAAAGGAGCCTTCGTGTGTCTGTGCACTTTGGCTCATTGGCACGCTACGCAGGCTGCCGCCCACTCTTTCACTTGTTTGCGCAGGCCTGGCTACACAAATTTCGCTCCCACCATTTTGACTGACGCACGCACTCCTGGGTGCGCCAAAACGTGAACTGACTCAAACACGCGGCGGCGCCACGCGACCGGGACCACCGGGCGTGGGCGTCCCGTGGAGATGTCGCAGATTAGTGGGGGGCTGCCGTCTTGCAGTACTCTGCTCTCCAGCCATAACCCTGTTGGTCCAGACTGGAGCGCGCACACGTCCGTATCGCTAATCTGCTCTGTAGCCATGGCTGTATAATCTATCCCTACGCAGACCGGGGCCACAACCGCGCGCGAGAGGCAGTCTGCCACCACATTCAGTTTACCCGACACATGCTGAATATCGGTCGTAAACTCCGAGATCGCGGCCAGCTGTCTCTGCTGCCGGCCCGACCATGGTTCCGAAAACTTGGCCATCGTGAACGTCAGTGCCTTGCAGTCCACAAACGCGGTGAAGCTGCGCCCTTCCAGCCAGAACTGGAAGTGGCGTATGGCCAGGTGGAGAGACACCAACTCCCTGTCGAACGCGCTGTATTTACCCTTACTGTCGCGCAAAGCCCTGCTGAAAAAAGCGAGCGGCTGCCAAGAACCGGCGACATATTGCTCCACGATGGCCCCTATGGCCATGTCCGAGGCATCGGTAGTGAGCGCTATCCGGGCCGCCGGGTCTGGGTGCACCAACAGTGCGGCGTTTGCCAGGGATGCTTTCACCTCAGAGAACGCCTGCTCTCCCTCCGGAGTCCATTCGACTCCATCCGCGGGTTTCTGTCTCTTGAGCGCAGCGTACAATGGCTGCATGAGTTGAGCTGCACGGGAGAGGAAACGGTTATAAAAGTTAACCATCCCCAAAAATTCCTGCAGCGCCCTGAACGTCTGAGGCCAGGGAAAGTTCGCCACAGTGCGCACTTTGTCGGGCAAGGGTATCGCTCCCTCCGGTGAGACGCGGTGCCCCAAAAAATCAATCCCCGTCACGCCGAACTGGCACTTCGCCGGGTTGATTATTAACCCGTGCTCCTCCAACCTCTGGAAAACCGTTCTGAGGTGGGTTACATGTTCGTCTTCGGACGCACTGGCTACCAGGATATCATCCAGGTAGATGAACACAAACGGGAGATTGCGCAGCACCGCGTCCATCATGCGCTGGAATGTCTGTGCCGCTCCTTTTAATCTGAATGGCATGCGCAGAAACTCGAACAAGCCGAACGAAGTTATTACCGCTGTTTTGGGTATGTCCTCCGCGCGCACTGGGACCTGGTGGTAGCCGCAGACCAGGTCTATTTTAGAAAAAATGCGTGCTCCGGCGAGGTGAATGGAAAAATCCTGAATGTGGGGAATCGGGTAGCGGTCGTGTGCTGTGGTGTTATTCAACATGCGGAAATCACCGCACGGTCGCCACGACCCCTCAGCCTTAGGGACCATGTGTAGCGGGGATGCTCATGGGCTGTTTGATCACCTGATGATGCCCAACCTTTCCAGGTTGGCAAACTCCTCGCGCGCTATGGCCAGTTTAGCTGCGTTCAAGCGCCGAGGTCGTACAAAAACGGGCGGCCCGGTGGTGGTGATAAAGTGCTCCACCCCGTGTTTAGCGATGGCTGCCGAAAACATCGGGACCGTGAGTGCTGGGAACTGAGTGAGCAGTGTGTGGAACTTACCACCTGGAGCTGTGACGTTGGCTTGTGTTACTGGCCTGGCCCCTCGAGCTGTACAGGGGAGAGAGTCAAAGGACAGTGCATTAACCAGGTGCCTGTTAGCAACATCAACTAGTAAACTATGCGCACACAGAAAATCAGCACCCAGGATTGGGAAACTCAGTGCTGCTATGACAAAAGTCCACTCATATGTACGGCCGTGTAGAGATAAAGCCAGTGTTCTCTCACCAAAGGTCTTAATGTCCGAGCCGTTTACTGCCACCAGCCCAGGGCCACTAGGTCCTGCCAGCCGGTTGGCGTAGGTCGGCAGGATGATGCTCTTCTGGGCTCCGGTGTCTACGAGGAAACGCCTCCCTGAGCGCGAGTCCGTCACGTAGAGCAGCTTGTTCTCTTCGCCGGCGGTCGCAGCTGCTACTGACTGCCGGCCTTGGCATTTCCCGAGCGCTTGAATTGGCACGGTGGCGCACATCTGTGTGCGTTCTCTCCAAAGCGCCGGTGGTAAAAGCAGAGCGTGTCTCTCTGGCACTCCTTGGCCCCCGCTGCCGCTACAGTCGGTGGCTCCTCACCCCCTCTGGTCGTTTCGCTGGGCAACGACGCCGCCGCGTTCACTGTGAGCGCTCTGATGGTGAGGATGATCCGGTCTACCTCCTGGGCTAGCGCATGGTAGTCACGCGCAGCCAGCAATGGCGAATTGGCCAGAACCGCTCTCGCCTCTGTTGGAAGGTTCCAGAGGAAAAGATGGGCAAACAGAAAATGCCCGTCATCCGTGCCCATTAACGCCAACATCTTCTCCATCAGATCGACAGCCGAACCATCTCCTAACTCGGAATGCCTCAGGAGCCTCTCTGCTTTCTCACAGTCCGAGAGTGTGTAGCGCCGGGTCAGCGCAGCTTTGAGAGCCTCGTATCTGTCGTGGGCTGGGGGCTGGTTGAGCAGGCTCGCTACCTGCTGAGCTGTGAGAGTGTCCAGCGCTGCAACCACATGGTAAAACTTGGTGTCGTCTGCCGTTATTCCCTGGAGGGCGAACTGGGCCTCGGTGTGGTGGAACCAAGAGTGCGAGTTGTGCTGCCAAAAGTCCGATAGGTTGACTGAAACGGTGCACGCGTTGCTGGGGGTTTCCGTCCGGGCCGTCTGTGGGATGCTTGCCGCGTTGCTGGGGCTTCGCGTCCAGGCCGACTCCGGGGTTCTTGCCTCGTGTTCCATAATACGTCCAGGGTCACCAGTGTGGAGAGTGTGGGAAATGATGAGGCAGGTTTACGAACAGACGAAGTTTATTAACACTCTCTCATCAGTCATACTATGACTTTATTAACATCTCTCATCAGTCTTCCCCATCAGAGAATCGTTGTCTGCTCCCTCCAAAGCAAATAAAAATATAATATATAAGCATCCCAAAGTGATTAAGCAAAATATTGGTAAAACTCACATTAAACATAAAGCCTCTAAATTGAATGATTTGGCCTCTGTTCCTCCTCATAATTTAAAAATTAAATGTGGTTTATTAAATATTAGGTCTCTAACTCCCAAGTCTCTGTTAGTCCATGATCTGTTAATTGATCATCAGATTGATTTAATTTCCCTTACAGAGACTTGGTTAGGGCAAGAGGATTATGTTGGTTTAAATGAATCAACTCCCTCTGGTTATTTAAACTGTCAAAATCCCAGAAGTTCTGGTCGTGGAGGAGAAGTAGCAACAATCTACCATTCCAAATTACTAGTTAATGTAAAGCAAAAAACATGTTATAATTCCTTTGAGGGCCTGGTCCTCAGTATTGGGCACTGTAGCAATTTTAGGTTAAACCCAATTTTATTTGCCATAGTTTATCGTCCCCCATCAACCTACTCAGAATTTTTGTCCGAATTTGCTGATTTCTTAGCTGATTTAGAGCTGAAATCTGATAGAATAATTATAGTAGGGGACTTTAATATACATGTGGATGTAGATAGTGACTGCCTTAATGTGGTATTTAATTCAATATTAGACTCGATTGGGTTTTCTCAGAAAGTAGGAAATTCTACTCATTACCTCCACCATACATTGGACCTTGTTCTGACATATGGCATAGAAATAGAAAATCTTGTAGTGTCTCCTCATAACCCTGTACTGTCAGACCATTGTCTGTTAACCTTTGATTTTACTATTTCTGACTATTTGGCTCCTAAAGAAAAATATTATTACAGTAGATGCCTCTCAGATGATGCCGTTACCAAATTTATGCAGATTGTTTCCTCTATGCCATGTGTCAACACAACGGAAATAAGCTATAGACAGCTTGCTCCTTCTGTAATTGATAACATGGTGGATAGTGTTACAGCTTCTCTGCATCAGACTCTAGACTTGGTGGCCCCCTTAAAAAAAGAAAGTCTAATCAGAGATTTCTAACTCCTTGGTTCAACACAAACTCGTAGCTTAAAACAGAAGACTCGTCAATTAGAAAGAAAATGGCGCTCCACTAATTTAGATGAAATCTATTTAGCTTGGAGAAATCATCTTTTAATTTATAAAAAATCTCTTAGAAAAGCTAGAACGAGTTATTACTCTGCATTAATAGAAGAGAACAAGAATAATCCCAGGTTTCTTTTCAGCACTGTAGCCAGGTTGACAAAGAGTCAGGACTCTGTCAATCCTAGCATTCCCTTAGAGCTTACTAGTCAGGACTTGATGAACTTTTTCAATAATAAAATTTCATCCATCAGAGATAAAATCAATCAGATTCTTCCCACAGTTAACTTAATTACTGTAACTACTACAACTCCTTCAATTGATGTCTGTCTTGATGAGTTTACTCCAATCGACCTTTGTGAGTTAGACAAAATAGTTTCCTCATCCAAACCTTCAACTTGTCTTTTAGACCCTATTCCTACCAGGTTATTTAAAGAAGACTTCCCACTTATTGGTAGCTTTATTCTTCATATAATCAATTCTTCATTAACTTTAGGCCATGTACCGCAGGCTTTTAAAACGGCTGTAATTAAACCCTTACTCAAAAAGCCAACGCTAGATCCAGGAGCTTTAGCTAACTATAGACCAATCTCTAATCTCCCTTTCATTTCAAAAATCTTTGAAAGAGTTGTTGCTACGCAATTATTTGACCACCTGCAGGGAAATGGTTTACTTGAAGAGTTTCAATCTGGGTTTAGAATCCATCATAGTACTGAAACAGCCTTAGCGAAGGTCACTAACGACCTCCTCATCACATCTGATAATGGACTGGTTTCTGTACTTGTCCTTTTAGACCTTAGTGCAGCTTTTGATACTATCGATCATAATATTCTACTTGATAGATTAGAACACTATGTTGGACTTAATGGAACTTCGTTGCAGTGGTTTAGATCTTATTTATCTGATAGGTTCCAGTTTGTTCATGTAAATAATGAGTTTTCTTTCAACTCAAAGCTTAGTCATGGAGTTCCACAGGGATCTGTGCTAGGCCCTACTCTTTTTAGTTTATATATGCTTCCATTAGGCAACATTATTAGAAAGCACTGTATACATTTTCATTGTTATGCAGATGACACACAATTATACCTGTCAATGAAGCCAGATGATAGTAATCAATTAGCCAAGTTAGAAGCCTGTCTTAAGGAAATCAAAGCTTGGATGACTTGTAATTTCCTGCTATTAAATTCAGATAAGACTGAAGTCATTCTTGTTGGTCCAAAAAACCTTAGAAATACCTTTCCAAATCAAACTTTCAGTTTGGATGCGGTTACTCTCTCTTAATAGCTCTGTGAGGAACCTTGGAATTATTTTTGATCAAGATCTGTCCTTCAATTCACATATTAAATTTGTTTCTAAGACTGCCTTCTATCATTTGCGTAATATTGCCAAGATTAGGAGCATCTTGTCTCAGAGTGATGCTGAGAAACTGATCCACGCTTTTGTTAGCTCGAGATTAGATTATTGTAATTCTTTATTATCAGGCTGTCCTAAAACATCTTTAAAAAGTCTTCAGCTGATCCAAAATGCTGCAGCAAGAGTTTTAACAGGTACTAGAAAGAGAGATCATATCTCTCCGGTTCTGGCCTCCCTTCATTGGCTTCCCATAGAGTTTAGAATTAAGTTTAAAATCCTTCTTCTTACTTACAAAGCTCTGAACAATCAGGCTCCTTTTTATTTAAAAGATCTGATACTACCGTATTATCCTAACAGAGCACTACGCTCCCAAAATGCAGGATTACTTGTAATACCTAGAATCTCCAAAAGTACAATGGGAGGCAGAGCCTTCAGTTATCAAGCTCCTCTCCTGTGGAACCAGCTGCCAATCTGGATTCGGGAGTCAGACTCGATCTCTGTTTTTAAGAATAGGGCTAAAACCTACCTTTTTGATATAGCCTACAATTAGGGAGGGATCATGTGTTTCTGAACCCTCCCTTAGTTATGCTGCTTATAGGTTTAGTCAGCCGGGGGACCTCCAGTAATGCACTGGGCCTCACTCCTCTCCTCACTCTCAATGAAATATTTTTTTTGCTGGTCATTAACATTTGTTTGTTCTCTCCCATAGATTGAGTCCCCATCGTGCGGTTTGCTCTCTACATGTCTGTTCTTTTCATCTTCTCTATCCCCTCACCCCCCCAGCCAGTTGCAGCAGATGACTGCCCCTCCCTGAGCCTGGTTCTGCTGGAGGTTTCTTCCTGTTAAAAGGGAGTTTTTCCTCTCCACCGTCGCCAAGTGCTTGCTCACAGGGGATCGCCTGATTGCTGGGGTCTTTCTGCAACTGTGGGGGTTCCCCCTACAGTTGATAGTGCTATGAGATGACTGTTGTTGTGAAATGGTGCTATATAAATAAAGTTGAATTGAATTGAACTGAATTCATACACAGAAAAGCATGAAACAGCCAAGCACAGTTTCTCCTTATAAACTCAACAGATCATCTCACATCTGCATGACATTTCACATCACACTGCATGACATCTAACACCACAATACATTCCCCTTAAACCCCCAGCTCCTTCTTCCTGCCAACTCCCCGTGACGTCCCTGACTATTGTCCTCCAAAAGTTTAACCACTGCATCCTGACTGAGACGCTGTCTGCTGACTCACCCTAGCCTCTGCAATATGCATTGCTACACTGGCATTTTTGGTCCAGGTGGCCTGCTATGATCGGTCAAACAACATCAGCATATGCGGTCTAGTTAAATATGTGAAAGTGTTGTGCCATTCCCCAAAGCAATGGTAAAGCTGAGTAGTAGGCTAGATGCAAAACAGAAGAGTAGAATAAGTAGTCACGTGATCATATTTAAAATAACCTCAATTTATCCAACTTAGCAAAGATGTTGACTTTAGGTCTATCATTACTGCACTAATAAATGAGTCCTTCACTGTTTGTTTCATTCGTAGTGACCTGATAAATACAGTGGCTATAAAAAGTCTACACACCCCTGTTCAAATGCCAGGTTTTTGTGATGTTAAAAAATGAGAATAAGATAAATCATTTCAAAACTTTTTCCACCATTAATGTGACCCAATTGAAAAACAAACTGAAATATTTTAAGGGGAAAAATAAAAAACTTACCGTAACCTGGTTGCATAAATATGCACACCCTGTTATAACTGGGGATGTGGCTGTGTTCAGAATTAACCAATTACATTCAATCTCACGTTAAACGGGAGTCAGCCTACACCTGCTGTCATGGGTCATTTCCAATCAGTTTAAACACTCCCAAAAAACTCCAGGAAACAGATGATTAAATTCCAGAGTTTAATTGGAGTCTTGTGAAACTGTAACACAATACAGTACAACACTGAATTAATATGCACAGATGTTACTTGAGCAGAGGGAGAATCAGAGAACAGTGTCTGAGGAGCTGGAAACTGTGTGTGCTCTGAAGCTGCAGCTCGTTACACTGATCACCACATGGCAAGTTGCTTCCTGATTCCCAGCATGCACCGCCACCATGTTTGTAGTTTTTGTAGTTTTTTTTTTTTAACTGCGAAACTGAATAAATGTACCAAGCTGTGATAATAACACATCTCCAAACAAAAAACACACATTAAACATACATGTTTTCTGGGGGCATAACACAAGTCTTTAACAAGCCCACACTAATGAATAGAGTCGGACTTAGCAGAGAAAAGCAAAACTATTTCTGTAATGGGACGAGAAAAACTTTCTTAGTTCCATCCTTTAACTTCCACTTCAACCTTCCGAACCAGTCCATCTTCTCCTGGAAAGGTTTTCAAGATGATGCCCATAGGCCAGTAATTTCTCTTCGCTTGGTTGTCTTTTAGAAGAACTGTCTTCTTCCTCAAGGCAAGGCTACTTTCCTTGCCACTTGTATTGAAGTTGTAGCGTCTTGAGGTACTCGTGTTTCCATCTGTTCCAAAACATGTCTGCTAGGCCCTGAACCTGCTTCCACTCTTCTCTCAGAAGATCCGTTTCCTCCAGGCTGCCTGGCGGAGGGGGAGGTGAAGAGCCTGTCTTGAGGGTTAGGAGCATTACTGCTGTGAGAATAAGAGGGGATTCAGGATCTGATGATATTGGGATGAGTGGCCTGGCATTCATAATTGCAGCAACCTCAGCCATAAGTGTAGTCAGAACCTCATGCGTCAAGTGAGACTTCTTTTGTTCAAGCAGCATGCAGTCCAAAATGTTCCCATGCACCCCCCATGTGGGAAGCGTGGGCTGGGTTGAACACCCAGGTGCACCTCTGTGAGTTTAGGTACTTCTCCACACTGTTGAACTCCAGATCTGTCTTGTCCATCTCTAGCTCACGGGCAGCACAGATGAAGTTGGTCCCACAGTCAGAGCGTATCTGTTTTGCAGGGCCCCTGATGGCAAAGAACCTCCTCAAGGCACTGATAAAACTGCCGGCACTCATTGTTTCAATCACCTCAATGTGGACCGCCCTACAGCACATGCATGAGAACATTACAGCCCATCGTTTGGAGTTACAGGCTCCTCCTCTTGCACAACGTTTAACTATGTCCCATGATCTGAAGACGTTGACACCTACATAGGTGAATTAAGATGCTGCTTGGAGCTGTTCTCATGGCAGGGTTGCCATCTGTTGATGTTCGGCCTTTCCTCTTAGCTTTCTGCAGGTGACGCATCTGTGAAGCAGGCTGCTGATATAACGTTTGGCCCCCACCAGCCAGAACCCTGTGGCGTGGATGGCACCCTCGGTTAGATGGCTTCCTTGATGTTTCACTGCATCGTGATAGTGGGAGACGAGTAGCGTTGTGAGATGATGCCTTTCAGGAATGACGATGAGACGTGTCTCGTCTGTGCTTAGACTTGATTGTCCAATCCGGCCTCCTACCCAAAGAAGTTGGTCTTGGTTAATTATGGGGTGCAGTTTCCACAGGTTGCTAGAGGACTGGATGTTGGATCCTGAGTTGATGCATTTGAGTTCTTCTGCATAGTATTCATTCTGGACACTCCTTATGATACACACCTTAGCTCTCTGCAGCTCATCCTTGGTTGGATAACAGACCTGCCACCCTTTACATACATTCTGAATGGAGTGGGAGAAGGCGCAAGCTGTGTGGATGGGGTGCACTATGGCTGTGAGGAAAGTGTTGAATTTAGAGAAGCATTCAAAGCATTGTGGGTGTACCACATCTCTGGTAATGTGTATGAGACTTGCCGTTACTTGGGGTACACTTCAGTGTCTAAGATCGTAGGTCTCCTGAGACTCCGATGGGTGCAGAGATGGATTACAAAGAAAAGCTGGTTCTTTGAGCCATGCTGTGGTGCTAAGCAGGGCTGGTGTCACGGTTCTTGACCCAATGCCAGCTGGGTTGAGTTGTGTTGGGATGTACTTCCACTGTCCGGGACAGGATGATTGACAGATTCGTTGGATCCTGTTGTGCACATAGACGTAGAATCTCCTTGATTAGTTATGGATATACAGTATTTCAATACGACCTTACTGTCTGTGTAGTAGGTGATGTTGTCAAATGTCGTGTCCATCTCTGAGACCACCATCTCTGCGATCTCCACGGCGAGTACAACTGTGCAGATCTCTAGCCTCGGGATGGTTAGACTGGGTTGAGGAGCCAACTTCGCCTTTCCAAAGACAAAGCCAGCATCAGTCTGCTCTTTGTGGTTTGTCACCCTGACGTAGGCCACAGCTGCTATTGCTTTGACTGATGCATCTGCAAAGACACAGAGTTCTCTCAGTAGTGCACCTATGGTGGAAAAGGATGTGTAAGGGTGTGGTATCTGGAGCCCTTCTAAGCCTTGGAGTGACTGTTTCCATCTAGTCCACTTGATGTACATGTCCTTTGGGAGAGGTGAATCCCAATCTTCCGCTTGCGTGGTGAGTTCCCTAAGTATCAGTCTTCCATGAACCGTAATGGGTGCGAGGAACTCCAAAGGATCGTAGAGACTATTCACTGTTGAGAGTACGCCTCTGTGGGTGAAGGGTTTTTGGTCGTCTTTGATCTGAAACATGAAGGCGTTTGTGTGCATGTTCCAGAACAATCCAAGACTGCGTTGGATAGGTGGATCGCTGGCGAAGAGATCTACTGTAGGTTTTCAATGTCCTTGGAGCGATCTTTGGTTGGGAATGCCTCGATGGCTGTGGGTCGGTTCGACGCGATCTTATGTAGCATAAGGTTAGAATCTGCAAGCATCTTCTGTGCTCGCCTCAGGATGCTGATGGCCTTTTTTCTGTGCTAAAGGACTTTAAGGCGTCATCAACATAAAACTCACGGTCGATGAATCTCTTTGCATCGTTGCCGTAGTTGGCCTCTGCTTCCTTGGCTGCCCATCGCAGACGGTACACAGCGACAGCATGAGAGGAACTCTTCCCAAAGAGGTGAACCCGCATTCTGTAGTCCATGATGTCAGAGGTAGGGTCGTTGTTCTTGTACCACAGGAAGCGGAGGAAATCATGGTGGTCGTCCCTCAAAACGAAGCAGTGGATCATATGCTCGATGTTGGCAGTGACCACTACCTGTTCCTTCCTGAATCTCATGAGGACACCTAACAGGCTGTTGTCGAGGTCTGGCCTGGGAAGTAGAACGTCATTGAGTGACACTCCTTCCCATGAGGTGCTGCTGTCCAAGACCACACAGATCTTATTCGGCTTTCTGGGGTGATACATGCTAAACAGGGGCAGGTACCAGCACTCTTGTCCAGGTTGCATCGACGGTATGGTCTCCGCGTGTGCCTTCTTGAACATCTTCTCCATAAACTCTAGGAATTCGGCTTTCATCTGTGGCCATTTTTCTAGTGAGCGTCAAAGTGAGATGAGGTGGTTGAGGGCCTGTTTCCTGTTGTTTGACAGCTGCTATCTTGGTGAGTGAAAGGGTAGAGGTGCAACCCAGCTTTTGGAGTCATCCTGATAACATTCAGTTTCCATTATCTTCAGGAATTCTAGATCTTCCACGGATGGAGCAAGTCTGTGGTCGTCGGGAGTACGAGCGAAGATGGTTTGTCCCAAGCTGTCCCCAGTGAGTGTCGTCGAGACGAGCATGGGGTTTGGTGATAGATGGTGCAGAGGTTTAAGTGCTTGACCGAACACCTCTTTCACTTTGATCTGGTTGTTGCATGGCTGGACATGACTTGTACGCCCATTCTGTAGGATGGCTGTTTTGTAGCTTCTCACCTCTGGTGGTTTGTGAGCACCTCCAAGACACACGTTGCTGATGACGACCCATCCTAGGTTAAGCCTTTGAACAAACGGTGCGTTTCCTGGACCATTTATCTGCTCTCGGACCTTATGGACCTGTAAGACATCTCTGCCCAGTAGAAGGAGTATCTTGGCATTTTCATCACAACTGTGTACATTCACCCGAGGGCAGACGCTGACTCCGCCTCCAGCAACGTCTTTGATGTGATCCAGCGGCTGCAGTCAATTTCTCCAGAGGTGCCAAACTTCATTCTTGGGGATTTTAACAATTTTTCTTTAAAGAAGACACTTAAAAACTTTTATCAGTATGTCTCCTGCCCAACCAGGTGAAAAAAGACATTGGACCTATGCTATGGATCCATAGAGAGGGCCTATAAATCACTCCCCCTTCCTCCTGTAGGATCCTCAGATCACAACTGTGTACATTTGCTGCCCACATATAAAACTGCTCTCAGAAGAGGCAAGGTGGAGACGAGAGACACTGATGTGTGGACAGAGGATTCAGTGCACAGCCTCCAGGAATGCTTTAACTGTACAGACTGGGAGATGTTCACACTGGCCTGCGGGGATGATTTGGACTCTTTGGTGGACGTCACATGCTCATACATGTCTTTCTGTAAAAATAAGATCGTTCCATGTAAACGTGTCAAAATATATCCCAACAACAAGCCATGGGTTACCAAATCAGTTAAATCCTGCTTACAGAGGAAAGCACTTGCCTTTAAACAGGGGTCTGTTTCTGAGCTACAGGTTGCCACAAAAGAGCTGAAGTCCGAAATTTTAAGAGCAAAACAGAATTATAAATCAGAATTGGAAAGCAAGATGGCAACAAAGAAACTTGGTTCAGCCTGGGCCAGTATGAAAACTATTGCAGGCCTTCAGAGCACAGAGCGCAGTAATTGTGTGTTTTTAGATGGTTTTAATTCAGACACAGAGCTGGCTAATGCTCTTAATTGTTTTTATGGTCGTTTTGACTCCTTTGATTTTAGCACAGAAACCCAAGATTTGAAACAGAAACTCAAAGACAATCAGCACTTTAATATTGAGGTACAGGATGTTAAAAGGGAGTTCTGCGCTGTAAAAGTGAACAAAATTCAGGGCCCTGATAATATATGTGGGCGCTTGGTAAAGTCCTGTGCACATGAACAATAAGTCCTTACAGACACAACATGTGCCTAAGATCTGGAAAGAAGCCGTGGTTGTTCCCATTCCAAAATCCAGCTGTCCTAAAACGGTAAAGGACTTTAGACCAGTTGCTTTGACTTCAATTTTAATGAAAATTTTGGAAAAACTGGTCAGATGCGAGGTCCTAAAGCAGACTGAGCATGCATTGGATCCTCTGCAGTTTGCCTATAGGCCTCACAGAGGAGTGGAGGACGCCACTGTCACTCTGTTTAACATGCTTTTTAAACATCTGGATTTTAATGGGACACACGCCAGGCTTTTATTTGTGGACTTTTCCTCCGCCTTTAATACAATCCAACCTCATATCTTAGTTGAAAGGCTCCTGCAACAATTTGATTTGAGCAATAATCTGGTGGGTTGGATTCTGGATTTCTTAACCCCTTGCACTCCGGTCAATTTTCCTAAAAACGCCAAAAAAAATGTACCCAAAGTAAATCGAAAGCTGTTCTTCAACCCTTTGCAGCATCTTCATGGGGTTGGTCTCATTTAAAAGAAAACACTTTGAATTTTTTTGGCAAAAAAAAACATGATCTCTCTAAGTGCTCCGGCCACTGAGTTACAGTCATCTAAACATAGTGAACTTAAAGAAAATAAATTTGGCCTGGGTGTTTTTTTGGATACAAATGCTTGCAAATAACACACAGCTTCAGATCTGGGCTGGAAAATGCAACAGAAATGTAGAACCAAGTGTTATCCAGCTGAGTTCCAAATTTTGTAACAATACCACAAAAAATGAATATATTACACAGCTTTGTTCTCAGGCTGTTCCCAGGCGTTTTGGAACTGTGCCAAATGGCACAGTTTGGAAAAACGTCTGTAACTTTTGAATGATTCAATGTAGAAGCTTCATTTAGGGCTCTAATCAAAGGTCACATTCAGGGCTGTGTGTGTGTGTGGGGGGGGGTTTGTCCACCCCCCCCCCCCGCTACAGAGGACAGAGATCCGCCCTCGCTACATGACGGATTACACTCGGATAAGGCATGTTTCCACAGCACCGCTGTCACTGCGGCTCCCCCCACCCCCCCGCTACAGAATCGTAGCGGCAGGGGGGGCGTTCACGGTCCGGAGGCGGCGAACGAACCGTGTAACGCGGCGCACGCACTTCGGACATCGTGCGCCGCACAGTTGTAATTTACCCATCGGTCAAAAGTCATTTTTGATTACAATTTTCAGGGATAAAAAATAATTTGGCTTATAACACCTTACCTCTTCACAGCCACATTGTCCTGGCCAATTTCTCTTCCTCATTGTCAGACGAACCGACGCTGGTCCGCTCGTGGTTCTGGTCTCGCGACCTGGTCAAAACATAATTCCATGATTGCGGTTTTGGCGAATGATTTACGACCTTCGTCGTCGGCCTCCGTCGGTCTATGATGACCATATAAGAGAATCCTATACACTCTGCTGGAATTAAAATAAATAAATAAACCACTGCCTGTGGCTGCTGAAGCAGTCTCTCTTCACCCAGCTTTAAAAAAAAAAATCCAAGATGGCGCCGTGGATGGCAGCCACTGGCTTCTGCTCTCTGATGTTTTTGATAATTTTGTGTGTTTTTTTGGACTTCTGCTCTTCTGCCCGAATCACCTATTCAAGGGAGGAACTACTTTCACTCAGACTACCTCCCAATGCAACTTCTCCGCCAGTTGCTGCTGCTGATCTGAAGTTTTTTCAGTCAATCTTAGCTGTGGGAGCAGCGCTATTGGCGCTGGCCGGAAACGAAGGCGGCGTGGTAAACGTGCCGGTGCGCTAGTCAGGCTGAAGAAACGAGGATTTCGCACGCCGCTCCCATCGATCCATCTGGCAAATATCCGCAGTTTGGCGAACAAAATGGATGAACTGCTGCTCCTGACTCACAAAAACCGGGATTTTAGCAGATCTGGCGCCCTTTGTTTCACGGAGTCCTGGCTGAGTGAACACATCCCGGACAGCGCGGTCCGCCTGGACGGATTCCAGCTGTTTCGCGCTGATCGCAGCCGAGAATTCTCTGGAAAGACTAAAGGTGGTGGAATCTGCTTCTACATAAACGAAGGTTGGTGTACTGATGTCACAGTGTTGAAGAAGTTTTGTAGCCCTAACCTAGAGTCACTGTTCATAAACTGTAAACCCTTTTATTCACCGCGAGAGTTCTCCTCGTTTATTCTGGTCGAAATTTATATCCCGCCTGCTGCTTCTACAACAGAGGCCCTGCAGCACCTCGCTGACCAGATAGCAGACGTGGAGGAAAAACATCCAGACTCTCTGCTTATCATTCTGGGTGATTTCAATAGAGCTAATCTCACAAATGAGCTTCCTAAATACAGACAGCATATTAAATGTCCCACCAGGGACACAAATACACTCGACCACTGTTACACAGTTTTAAGAAATGCCTATCATGCCGTCCCCCGTGCAGCTCTGGGTTTTTCTGACCACTGTCTGCTCCATCTTATTCCAACATACAGACAGAAACTAAAAACTTCCAAGTCTGTTGTAAGGACTGTGAAGAAATGGACTGAGGAATCAAAGCTGAAGTTACAAGTCTGCTTTGACTGCACAAATTGGAGTGTTTTTGAAGCTGCAGCCATTAACTTAAATGAACTCACTGACACTGTGATGTCATACATCTGTTTCTGCGAGGACATGTGTGTGCAGACCAAGACCTTCTGCACATACAACAACAATAAACCCTGGTTCATTCCTAAACTGAAGCAGCTACGTCAGACCAAGGAGGAGGCCTACAGGACTGGTGACTGGACTCTGTACAAGCGGGCCAGAAACATGCTGACGAAGGAGATCAGGCTTGCTAAGAGGAGCTACAGTGTGAAGTTACAAAAAAACTTCTCAGCCAACAACTCTGCTTCTGTCTGGAGAGGCCTGCAGAATATCACCAACTACAGGAGACCATCCCCCCACCCTGTGGAAAACCTCCAGCTGGCTAACGACCTAAACAGCTTTTACTGCAGGTTTGAAAAGAACCTACAGTTCTCACCTCCCACCCACACAAAAGGATTATCTGCAGCCCCAGGAACTCCATCCCTCCTCCACTCTGACCTCCCACCAGCACTAACGATCTGTGAAGAGGAGGTGCGCCGGGTCTTTCAGAGACAAAAGATCAAGAAGGCTGCAGGACCTGATGGTGTGTCTCCATCCTGCCTGAGAGTCTGCTCCAACGAGTTGGCCCCCATCTTCACCCGGATCTTTAACAGATCACTGGAGCTGCGTGAAGTGCCTTCCTGCTTCAAACGCTCCATCATCATTCCAGTTCCCAAGAAACCCTCTGTTACAGGATTAAACGACTACAGACCTGTTGCCTTGACCTCTGTGGTCATGAAATCCTTGGAGAGATTGGTGCTGAACCACCTGAAGGTCATCACAGGCCCCCTGATGGACCCACTGCAGTTTGCCTACCGGTCAAACAGGTCAGTGGATGATGCAGTGAATATGGGACTACATTACATCCTGCAACACCTCGACTCCCCAGGGACGTACGCCAGGATCCTGTTTGTCGACTTCAGCTCAGCGTTCAACACCATCATCCCAGGCATTCTTCATCAGAAACTCCTCCAGCTCAAGGTGCCCCCCTCCACCTGCCAGTGGATCTCCAGCTTTCTGACTGACAGGTGGCAACAGGTGAAGCTAGGGAGATTTACATCCAGCTCCCGAAAAATTAGTACTGGCGCCCCCCAAGGATGTGTCCTTTCCCCACTGCTCTTCTCCCTCTACTCCAATGACTGCACCTCAGAGGACCCTTCGGTGAAGCTCCTGAAGTTTGCGGACGACACCACAGTCATCGGTTTGATCCGGGATGATGATGAGTCTGCATACAGGCGGGAGGTGGAGCAGCTGATCCTCTGGTGCAGCCAGAACCATCTTGAACTTAACCCAGCCAAAACGGTGGAGATGACTGTGGATTTCAGGCGACACCCCCCTTCATTCCCCCCACTCACCATCCTCAACAGCACAGTGTCCACTGTGGACTCCAAGTTTCTGGGTACCACGATCTCCCGGAACCTGAAGTGGTCCTCCCATATAGACACTGTCCAGAAAAAGGCCCAGCAGAGGTTGTTTTTTTCTGCGTCAGCTCAAGAAGTTTGATTTGCCTCAGGAGCTGCTGGTTGTCTTCTACACCGCCATCATCCAATCTGTCCTCTGCTTTTCCATCACTGTCTGGTTTGGATCTGCCACTAAACAGGACAAGACCAGACTGCAGCGGATCATTAAGTCTGCGGAGAGGATCATTGGTACTGACCTACCCTCCATTGAGAACTTATATCGGTCCATAACCAGGAAACGGGCAGGAAACATCTGTGCTGACCCATCACACCCCGGCCACAAACTGTTTGAACTTCTATCTTCTGGTCGTTGTTACAGATCACTGAAGGTCAAAACCACCCGTCACAGGAACAGTTTCTTTCCTCAAGCCATCACTCTAATGAACTCCTAACATTCACCTAGTCCTACCTGTTGCTGTACTCATGACTTTTCATCCATTATTACATTGCACATAACTCTCACACTGCTTTTTACTTCATTCACATTATATCACTGAATCTGTGTTCACATTGAAATACTGTGTGACTGTATATTTTTTCATATATTTCTGCAAAGTGTGGTTAGTCTGAGTAAATAACTGCATATATTCCTGTATATATTTGCATCCTTTTATAGAAACGTGGACAGACTGTAATTTACTGTACATACTCTGTTGTCATTGAATCCTTATTTAAATCCTCCACCTGAACAATGAGAGCAAGTTTTTAGCCAAAGTCAAATTCCTTGTATGTGTTGTGCATACTTGGCCAATAAAGCTGATTCTGATTTAGACAAAACAGCTCAGCGAACTTCTGTGCTTCAATTGGCTCGCAGCCGTTGGGAGGCAGGTCCTTCTGGCTAGGTTTTCATTCATTGGTTCTTCAAGGTTTCAGAAACCCAATTCAAGGCTCTTATTAGTCGAATGAGAGGTCAATCAGATGAACTAATCTGTTCGCAGCTGTGTCTGCAGCTTTTATTTTCAGTGCGCGCTTGGACGCCATACACCACCTACATTACAATCTCCATGATGCGTCCTAGAGCGCACGAGAGCATCCTCGTGCGCTCTTGTGTCCCATGGTTTCACACAAAGAGCTGGAGATGATCATTCACGCACTTGTCTCCTCACGTTTGGACTACTGTAACGGCCTTTTTACTTGTTTGAACAAAAAGGAACTGGCTCGTCTGCAGTTTGTTCAAAACTCTGCTGCGAGGCTTCTGACACGTGCAAACAGGAGAGACCACGTTACACCTGTCCTTAGATCACTCCATTGGCTCCCTGTTGTGTATCGTGTCCACTTTAAGATCCTGGTGCTCACTTTCCGAGCAATTCACGGTCAGGCCCCCGCATATATGGCTGCTCTGATTCAGCCCTACAGCTCGACCCGCAGCCTGAGATCCTCAGGACAGCACTTGCTCATGGTTCCCCGCACCCACTTTGCTACCAGAGGTGACAGGTCTTTTAAAGCAGTAGCACCACGCTTGTGGAATGACCTCCCTCTGCACCTTCGAGCCATGGACAATGTCGTGAGTTTTAAAACCCACCTGAAAACATTCCTGTTTAAACAGGCATTTTAATTCCAAGATTGACTGAAGGCTGTTACCACCTGACTGCATAGAGTGTATTTTTTGTTTCTTAGTTCTACTTTAATTCGTATTTTAACTGTATCTTAACTGTATTATTGTATTTCAATTGTATTTTATTGCATTTTAATTTGTATTTTAGTTGTATTTTAATCGTTTTGATTGTTGTTGCACTGTAAAGCACTTTGTGACTTTATATGTCTGTGAAAAGTGCTATATAAATAAAGCTTACTTACTCTTGTGCGCTCTAGGACGCAGAAACTTGCCCACCCGTGGGACAACGGAGCGCAAGAGGTTAACCAACAGGACGCAGAGAGCGAGGGTCAATGGCACATTGTCTGACCTAAAGTGCTCTTCTACTGGCTCTCCTCAGGGGTGTGTGTTGTCACCACTACTCTTCATCCTGTACACAAACATGTGTCGGAGCAGACATGACAACAGACACATTATAAAGTATGCTGATGACTCAGTTATTGTCAGTCTCCTCCAGGATGGTGAGAGTGGCCACGGCCCAGTAGTTGATGATTTTGTTCACTGGTGTGAGGATTCCTACCTGCAGCTGAATACGACAAAAACTAAAGACATGATTATTGACTTTAGGAGGAAAACTCCCAGGCACAAAGTCACCGTACTAAAAGGCCAGACCACCGAATGTGTACAATCCTACAAATATCTTGGGATGATTATTGATAGTAATTTAAACTTTGAAGAGAACTGTGAAAGGGTGTGCAAAAAGGGTCAGCAACATTTGCATTGCTTGAGAAAACTTGCACGCTTCCAAATTGGCCGAACCATAATGACAATATTTTATCGGGCTTTTATTGAATCTGTTTTATCCTTTTCTTTAGTGTCATGGTTTGGTCAGATAAAACTGAAACAGAGGAAATCCTTGGATCAGGTAGTTAGATGGTCCAGTCGTTTGCTTGGTGAGTCACAGCTGAGCCTGACATCCCTGTACACCAGACAAGTACAGAGGATTGCTACCTCCATTTTAAATGATGACTCCCACCCTTTGCACTGCAACTTTCAGCTTCTTCCCTCAAGACGGAGGTTTGCTGTCCCAAAAAGTAAAACCCAGTGCTACAAAAACAGCTTTGTTCCTGCTGCTGTCAAAGAGTTGAACAAGCTGTAACAATATATTGCACATCATTTAGGTACCTATTTATTAACTCCATTTTATATTTACTTATTTTTGTAGGATGTTACTTGGGTTCTAAATATTTTATTGGGTTTTAGACCTTTGAGTTTTTAACCTCTTTGACTAGTTTTTAACTTTTAATATGACCCTTCTCTCTTACCTCTGGTTTTTCTCCCATCTCTTTGTCTTTTTATACCCTGATTGATGGAGCCTTGAGTATTTTTATCGTGTTTATAGTCAGCTTCATGTGTGCCTGTGTTTGTGTCTATGTTGAATGTAATTTGTGGCTTGTAAATATGGATGTCACCAGACTGCAAAACAAATCTACCTACGGGTACAAATAAACTAACTAACTAACCTACACTTATATAGCGCTTTTCTAGTCACAAAGACCACTCAAAGCGCTTTCATTAATACTAACCCTCTATTCTAAGGGCCTATAGGAAACAGATATCTAGGGACAATTTAGAACAGCCAATTAACTTAACATGCATGTTTTTGGCATGCGGGAGGAAACCGGAGAAATCCCGGAGTAAACCCACGCAACACGGGGAGAGCATGCAAACTCCACACAGATCACTGTTGGTCGGGGGCTGGGATCGAACCCACGATCCCACGATCCCCACAATCCCCCGGCCAAGGGTAAACTGTGCTGCCACAGTGCTAACCACTGCGCCACCGTGCATAAAGTAACCTGAACGCTCCACACTGTGTGTGTTTATATATCTACATATTTATTCCATCTAGCTACAATGCTCCGCATTGTGTTTATATATTCATATATTTATTCCATCTAGCCACAATGCTCCGCACTGTGTGTTTATATATCTTCATATTATTCCATCTAGCTACAATGCTCTGCACTGTGTGTTTATATATTTACATATTTATTCCATCTAGCTACAATGCTCCGCACTGTGTTTATATATCTACATATTCATTCTATCTAGCTACAATGCTCCGCACTGTTTATATATTCACATATTCATTCCATCCAGCTACAATGCTCCGCACTGTGTTTATATATTTATATATCTATCCCATCTAGCTACAATGCTCTGCACTGTGTCTATATATATATATATATATATGTACATATGTATACTTGCTGCTCTTGTTTTTTTCTCTTGCCTTCCGATTGTTGCTCTGAGTGTTGCTATCCCTGTGCTGTTGCAATCCTGGAATTTCCCCATTGTGGGACTAATAAAGGCTTATCTTATCTTCTGAGACCTGTGTCTTCTGAACGTACACGGATGTCTTTGTGGGTCTCTCCCATTTGCTCTCTCTCTCTGCTGGGGCTTGCATGTAGAGGTTAAAGCTTGGGTCTGTGCGAGCCTTTGCCTCTGTGTGGATGAAGTTTACCAATGCAGAGAAAGGTGGGAAACTGACGAAATGTTCATTCTTGTATCTTGCCCTGTAATACAACCACTTTTCTTGTATGTTGTGTGAGAGATTTTCAATGATGGGCTTGGTCCCTCTGGAGGTGTCAAAGTATGACAAGCCTGTGAGGTAGCCATCCTCCTTGGCGGCTAACAGCTTTGACAACAGGTCGGCAAGATCTCGGAATTTCTGTGGGTCCTTTGTTGTGATCTTTGGAAAGTCTTCCAGTTTGTTGAAGAGGGCCTGCTCGGTGGCCTATGGTGAGCCGTATACTTCAAGGCGCTCCCATGCCATACACAGTCCTTTATGTGGGTTCTTGATGTTTACTGTTTTTATTCTTCTTGCCTGTTCTGCTGACTTTTTTCCCCAGATACTTAGTCAAGTGGTCAAGTTCTTCTGCAGCAGATAGGTCCAGGTCAGCAATGGCATTTTGGAATGATGACTTCCAGGCCCAATAGTTCATTGGCTGGCCATCGTACGTGGCGAGACCTGAAGTTACCAGGCCGTTGTGGACAAGATATTTGATGAGGTCTCCGGGGGTTGTGGAGTCATTGTGGCTAACTCGATGTGGCGTCCTGGGAGCAGGTTGGTAACTGGGAGATGAAGGATCTTGCTTGAAGTTCTGTCATGGAAGCGTTCTGTTAAGCTGAGGAGTTTGGGGGAAATAGGCAGAATGAGTTGAAGCTTTGTTGCAGTGGTGCTTCGCTTGGCTGAGGGGCTTGAGGAACGTGGTGAGGCATAGCAGCATTGGATGCAGAATGTGGGTTTTGGTTTGTGTCGGGCTGATGGATTCTTATTGGAGTAACTTTGGTTGATTGGGGGTGTGAAGGATGAAATGCTGGAGGGACTTTATCGCAGTCTGTCATAGCAGGTGAGTCTCTGCCGTGCAGGCTAGCTTGTTTGGCTGCGAAGGCTGCGGTGCGCTGGTCTTTGACAGACTGAGGGACTGCGCCGTTAGCTTCACTGCGTAGTCCAATGGCCATATCTTGTAAGCTAGCAATGAGGGCATTCACCTCCACTATGGCAGCTTCTTTTTCATCTTTTAATGCCTCAAGGCTGGCTTGGATGCGTGTCTGTTCCACTTGGATGCCTGCCTGCTCCACTTTAAGCTCAGTTTCCCTCTTTGAGTATGCTGCTCTAGCGTGCGATGCTTCAGCTTTCGCCTTTGCCTTGGCGATGGCCATGCTCATGCTCACACTGGACAATGTGCTAGTTGAGTGGCCTTTCTTTGAGTGTGCATACTCTGACTGCTTATCTTCATTGTCTCTGCTGTTGTTGCTGCACTGCAATATTGCAGCTTAACGTGGTTGTGATATGAGGAGAATGGGGCTAGCGTGAAGCTGACTGGATGCTGTTGTGTTAGCTACTTATTTTTTGATATTGGAGAGCGCCATATGATGGCAGTCTCTGTGTCCCTTGTAGCTGTAATGCCGTCTTTTCACTGTCATGGGTTGTTTCCAATCAGTTTAAACACTCCCAAAAAACTCCAGGAAACAGATGATTAAATTCCACAGAGTTTAATTGGAATCTTGTGAAACTGTAACACAAGACGGTACAACATTGAATTAATATGCATGTTGAATAGCACGATGTTCAAATAAACTGTGACAGCCTATTTAAACAAACTACACATTTATCCAATAAATTGGTTTTTAACCGACAAACAAGTGGCAATAAAACATGTAGATAACTCATTATTTTAACAATTCTGATACTCACAGATGTTGCTTGAGCAGAGGGAGAATCGGAGAACAGCGTCTGAGAAGCTGGCAACTGTGCGCGTGTGCTCTGAAGCTGCAGCTAGTTACACTGATCACCACATGGCAAGTCACTTCCTGATTCCCAGCATGCACTGCCACCATGTTTGTAGTTTTTTTTTAACTGCAAGACTGAATAAACGTACCAAACTGTGATAATAACACATCTCCTAATAAAAAAAACACACATTAAACATGTTTTCTGGGGGCATAACACCTGCTACCATTTAAAGTGCCTCTGATTAACCCTAAATAAAGTTCAGCTGTTATAGTAGGCTTTTCCTGACATTTTTGTAGTCACATCTTACAGCACAAGCCATGGTTAGCAGAGAGCTTCTAAAGTATCAGAAGGATCTCATTGTTCAAAGGTATCAATCAGGAGAAGGGTACAAAAGAATTTCCAAGGTATTCAAAATACCATGGAACACAGTGAAGACAGTCATCATCAAGTGGAGAAAGTATAGCACAACAGTGACATTACCAAGAACTGGACGTCCCTCCAAAATTGATGAAAATATGAGAAGAAAACTGGTCAGGGAGGCTGCCAAGAGGCCGACAGCAACATTGAAGGAGCTGCAGGAACTTCTGGCAAGTACTGGCTGTTTAGTAAATGTGACAACAATTTCCCGTCTAGGATGGCAAGACGGAAGCCTTATGAAGAAAAACATCCAAGCCTGGCTACATTTTGCAAAAATACATTTGAAATCTTTCAAACGCATGTTGGAAAATGTGTTATGGTCTGATGAAACAAAGGTTGAACTTTTTGGCCACAATTCCAAAAGGTATATTTGGAGCTAACACAACACTGCTTATCACCAAAACAACACCATACCTACAGTGAAGTATGGTGGTGGCACCATCATGCTTTGGGGCTGTTTATTTTCAGCTGGAACTGGGGCCTTAGTCAAAGTGGAGGGAATTATGAACAGTTCCAAATACCAGTCAGTGTTGGCACAAAACCTTCAGGCTTCTGTTTGAAAGCTGAAGATGAAAAGGAACTTCATCTTTCAGCACGACAATGACCCAAAGCATACATCCAAATCAACAGAAGAATGGCTTCACCAGAAGAAGATTAAGGTTTTGGAATGGCCCAGCCAGAGTCCAGACTTGAATCCGATGGAACATCTGTGGGGTGATCTGAAGAGGGCTGTGCACAGGAGATGACCTTGTAATCTGACTGATTTGGAGCGTTTTTGCAAAGAAGAGTGGGCAAATATTGCCACATCAAGATGTGCCACGCTGACAGACTCCTACCCAAAAAGACTGAGTGCTGTAATAAAAGCCTGTCATGAATGGCCCTTCCGGGGCAGAAAGACAGACCCACGCACAGGACTGCAGTAGTGACATTTAATAACAAAAATTCCAAAACTGTGCAGGCAACACAAAAATACAAGCAAGAGTAACTTACAAGGAAAGGCATTCCAGAGCTGGAATTGCTGTGGAGGAGATGAGGAGAAAACTCAGTCGAATCAGATTCAATCAAATCAGATCAAGACTACCGTGATGAGAAAGTCAGCTGGCAGTGCTTAAATACATGAAAATAAATGAGCAGCAGGTGCGTGCAGCTGAGCAAGCAGGTGACCTAATAATTTAACTACTCACAGCTGAGATGGCTGGGGAACAGAGTGAGTAGCTGGTGGGAGTGTCTGGGAAGGAAGAAGGGCGCTCAGTCACAAAACCAAAAATAAACACAGAAACGGACAAAATAATCATAACAGACATAAAATACTCAGACATAAATTGAGAGTCTGAGCTCTATGAGAACACTGAACTCAGACTCATGACAAAGCCAAAGGTGCTGCAACAAAGTATTAGTTTAAGTGTGTGCATATTTATGCAACCAGGTTATAAGGGTTTTTTTATTTTTTATTCTTCCCTTTAAAATATTTCAGTTTGTTTTTCAGTTGGGTTGCACAGGTTATCCCTGGTGGAAAAAAAAATATATTGAAGTGTATTATTACTATATTCTTTTTTTCAAAAATATGAGTTAAATATATTAGAATATACTTGTACTTTCTAGGAATCGCTTTCAAGTATAACGTAAATATATTTATGTAACTGTACTTAAAACATACTTTGTAATAAGTATTTTTTTAATACACTATACTGAAATATATATGTCTAATTGGAAATATACTTCTACTCAATTATTTCATTATACATTTAAAGTATATTTTATGCATACTTTGAGTATATATTTTTATATAATACAATAAATATATTAAAGTAATATTTAGCTAAAATTGTATTTTGTTGCATACTTTCAATACATTTAATACATTACACTATTCTTTGACTTATTTCAAAGTACATAAGTGAGTATTTACAGTTTTAATTGCATGTATGAACATAAATGAAAATGTATTAATCAGTACATATTTTTGGTACGCTTAAAACACTAAGCATTTTTCAAAAATATACAAATAATTACAATGTATAATTGAAACAGATTAATATTTTATTTTTAAGATACTTCAATCTCGTTCAATATTGTTTGGAAGGGGGACAACAAAGAACTTGTTAAGACAACTTAACATTACACATTTACGCTTTAGTGACAGGGGGTCCACAGCAAATACATTATTGGTCCTTGACACTTCAGTAATAAACGTAGAATGTATCTTTAACTGTGCATCTTCATCGTTCTCTCTACAGCCAATGAAAACAGCTGGTCTTGAGGAATTGTCGCCACAGCCAATGAGAACCCTTGGGCTTGAGCACATGCGTACGTGGGTTGCGCGCACAGTACATAGCCGCCGCCATTTTACTTTTTATTCGAAAAACAACAATTTGCTCAAATGATGATGGCTTACAAATTTGCGTTGTTCTACTTTCACAATGAGGTTGTGAAGGTCGAAAGTACATCTTTGATAGTTGGTAGTAATGGAAACTTTATTCAAATAAAATCACGACCAGATTTGGATGATGAAAATTGGTTAGAACTGAAATGTCCTTCAAGGAAGGAGCCTAGCAAAACGGAGGCAGTTAAAGTTTTACTTTTTGGAGGTAAGTTCCCTGCAAAATATTATTTTGTATATTAGAGAGACATAAGATGTGTAATTAATGTATGTGTATAATTAATGTTTGCAGATTCTTTCAAAGACTTTATTCACAAAAAGAATCAGTTTATACTGGGACAAGACATTTGGGCCACACCAGTCATTGCACACAAAGGACAGGGAAGTGCTAGCCAGGTAAGTCTCTAATGTAGAATACTGTTTTGCCATTCTTACAAAACTGTTCTCTAGGGATTTGTAAAAATGTATTAAACGTAATAGTAATGGAGCAGTAATGTGACGTTTTTGAACAAATCAAATATTTGTAACTGTAACTCCCAATGCAGCCTAAACTCACTGAGGAGGCACTGTACTGACTACACACATAGTAATAACATACTGTAGAAGATGCCTTACAAACGAGACTGAGTTTATTTCTCAGGAAGCTTTATTGAAAGTCACATCTTCTATCATCAAAGTTCTCAGCATAATAAGAGAAAGAAACACAACTTTCCTCCAGCTTTTATAACCCCCAGAGATACTCAACCCCCACATAGCGTATCTCACACCTTAACCCCCACAGAAGCTCAGTAAACATATGCACCCATAGTCACACATAGCCCTCGAGACTTGCTGGCGTCTCTGCTCTCTTCTCCACCTCGGGGCTCCTGCCGGGACATTGTCTCTGACTTCCTTCTTCCCCCAGCACCCACCTCCTAGCCGAGGTCCCTGCTGGGGCATTGTTCATTTGGACGTTTGACTGTAGGCTCTGCACCGTCGAGCCACTGTATGCCTGTGGGGGAGAATGCGTACCATACAGCATGCTACATATGTGCACTAAATATGCACCATATAACCCCCCCCCCCCCCCAAACGTTCAAATAAGGACCAGGTACACTTCAAATGCATAGAACTATGACACTCTACACAGAACAAGAGAGAAAAAAAACTTGGCACAACAGATTACAGTTCCCACTGCTTGGGCTTCAACACTCTGCCATATCTGCTGTGAGCCGGTCTCGCTCTGCTTGTTGTTGTCCGCTGCATCTGTGAAGTAGAATCGTTAACACATCGTCGTGAAAGCTTAGCAGAGCGTCTCCCGGGCGGCCTGCCGCGGCGGGGGGCACTGGCTAACTGGACTGGGTCGTCAGCTAACACAAAAGCGGGTTTGAGCCTGTTGATGCAGACTAAATCTGTCCTGTCTCCCAAATCAAGCAAAAAGTGCTTTTCCCTGGTTTCTAACACTCTGAATGGTCCATCGTAAGGTGGTCTTAAACCTGGCCTCTGTGCGTCGTGTCTAACAAAGACAAATTCTGCATTCTTTAAGGCTTTAGGCACAAAAACACGTGGAAAACTGTGATGAGCGGGACCAGGGAGGGTGTGCGACCCCGCGTCGCTCTGCAGCCGCTGAGCGGGGAGGCGCTCCGGAGCAGGATTCTCAGGGAGGAAATCTCCTGGTAACCGGAGGGGTTGGGCGAAGACGAGTTCTGCCGGAGAGGCATGCAAGTCCTCTTTAGGAGCTGAACGCAACCCTAATAAAACCCATGGAAGTTTATCAACCCAATTTGTGTCCGTGAGAGCCGCTCTGAGGGCTGCTTTCAATGACCGATGGAAGCGCTCGCACAAACCGTTGGCCTGGGGGTTATACGCGGTCGTGCGATGAATTTTCACCCCCAGGCTGCGTGCCATGGATGACCAGAGCTCGGAAACAAACTGTGGTCCTCTGTCGGACGTTAAGTCTGACGGGATACCAAAGCGCGCGACCCAAGCCGTTAAAAAGGCGCGTGCAACATCTGCCGTTGTAGTTGCCGCCAGAGGAACCGCCTCTGGCCAGCGCGTGGTGCGGTCTACCATGGTTAGAAGGTGTGTGAAACCCTGGGACAGCGGAAGCGGTCCTACTAAGTCGACATGCACATGATCAAAGCGTTTGGCTGGGATGTGAAAAGGTTCTAGAGGGGCTCGTGTGTGTTTGTGTACCTTTGCCCTTTGACACGCAGTGCAAGCTGCAGCCCACTCTTTGACTTGTTTACGCAGCCCCGGCCAAACAAACTTCTCCCCTACCATTTTGATAGAAGCGCGGACGCCCGGGTGTGCCAGTGAGTGTATTAAGTCAAAAACACGGCGACGCCACGCAGCCGGGACTACGGGGCGGGGACGCCCCGTGGAGATATCGCAGATTAGGGAGGGCATGCCTCTTTGAAGCACCCTGTGCTCCAGCCTTAGCCCTGTTGGCCCAGACTGGAGCGCGCGCACGTCCGCGTCGCCAACTTGTTCAGCGGCCATGGCTGCGTAATCTAAACCGACGCAGACCGGAGCTGTGAGCGCTCCCGTGCCGCCAGCCTGACCTAGGTCTGCCGTAGCCGACTCTGCCCCCTGGGGGCCTGTCGCTGCAACCGCGCGTGAGAGGCAATCTGCCACTACATTGTGTTTACCTGCCACGTGTTGAATGTCCATGGTAAACTCCGAAATTGCAGCCAGCTGCCTCTGTTGTCGGCCCGACCAGGGCTCTGAAACCTTGGCCATTGCAAAAGTTAAAGGTTTATGATCCACGAACGCGGTAAAACGGCGTCCTTCCAACCAGAACTGGAAGTGGCGGATGGCCAAATGTAGGGCCAAAAGCTCCCTGTCAAACGCGCTGTATTTACGTTCGCTATCGCGCAATGTTTTGCTGAAAAATGCGAGTGGTTGCCAGCATCCTGCAACCAGTTGCTCGACCACCGCTCCCACTGCCACGTCGGAGGCGTCTGTGGTTAGCGCCATGCGAGCTGCCGGCACCGGGTGTGCCAATAACGCAGCGTTGGCGAGGGCTGATTTGACCTGTGAAAAAGCGCGCTCCCGATCCGGGGACCACTCGACCTTGGCTGTAGGTTTTTGCTTCTTTAATGCCGCGTACAATGGGTGCATAAGCCGTGCCGCGTTTGGGAGGAAACGGTTATAAAAATTGACCATCCCCAAAAATTCTTGCAGCGCCTTGACCGTCTGCGGTTGGGGGAAATCCGTTATCGCGCGCACTTTATCTGGCAGCGGGACCGCGCCTTCTGGCGACACGCGGTGTCCCAAGAAATCAATTTTCGTTACCCTGAATTGGCACTTCGCTGGATTAATGATCAGCCCGTGTTCTGTGAGCCTCTGAAAAACGGCTGTGAGGTGGCGTTCGTGTTCGGCTTCGGACGCGCTGGCTACCAAAATATCGTCCAAATAAGCGAACACGAAAGGGAGGTCGTGCAGCACTGCATCCATCATGCGTTGGAACGTCTGCGCGGCGCCCTTGAGGCCGAAAGGCATGCGCAAAAACTCGAAAAGCCTGAAAGGGGTTATAACTGCCGTTTTGGGTATGTCCTGCGCGCGGACTGGAACTTGGTGATAACCACGCACCAAGTCTATTTTGGAAAAGATGCGCGCCCCCGCTAAATGCACCGAAAAATCTTGGATGTGCGGAATCGGATAGCGGTCGTGGGCTGAAGCATTATTTAATCTGCGGAAATCACCGCACGGGCGCCACGAGCCATCAGCTTTGGGTACCATGTGCAGGGGTGACGACCAGGCGCTGTTGGAACGCCGGACTATGCCCAGCTTTTCCAAGTTGGCGAATTCCTCGCGCGCGATGGCCAGTTTAGCTGGGTCCAACCGCCGAGCCTTTGCGAACACAGGGGGGCCAGCAGTGCTTATGAAATGCTCTACCCCGTGTTTGGCAACTGACGCTGAAAATGTAGGGACCGTGAGTGCTGGAAACTGGTTGAGTAATGCATGAAACTTACCACCCGCTGCAGTGACATTGGAATGCGCCGAAGGCAGGGCCACCCGAGCTGTGCAGGAGATAGAATAGAAAGACATTTATAATACGTCTATTAGCAAGATCAACTAACAAACTGTTCGAGCACAAAAAGTCAGCACCTAGCATGTTGTTGCTAACTGCAGCAACAACGAAGGTCCACTCGAAGTTGCGTCCGTGGAGGGACAGGCGGAGTGTCTTCTTCCCATAGGTTTTGACCATGGAGCCGTTCGCCGCTAACACCAGGGGCCCGTTGGCCGGCCCCAGTGTGTCCGCGTAGGTAGGCTTGACAAAACTCAGCTGGCAGCCCGTGTCCACCAGGAATTCTTTCCCAGAATTCGTGTCCGTCACGAAAAGCAGCTTGTTCTTCGTGCCGAGAGTCGCAGCTGCTACCGGCTCCCGGTCCTGGCGTTTCCCTGGCGCTGGTACTGGCACGGCGGGACGCATCTGCGGGCTTTGTCGGCGAAACGTCGATGGTAGAAGCAGATGGCGTTGTCAGCTCTACTTCTCCTGGTCTCCGCCGCTGCTGCCGTCATCGGGTCCGGTGCCGCAGCCTCTGGTCTCCCTCCTTCTCGCGAAGGGGCGGTCATCTCTGCTGCCGCCGTCGTGGCTGTGCGCCGTCTATGGGAGTCGACGAGCCGTTGCGCCACCTGTCCCAGCTCGTGGTAGTCGCGGTTGGCGAGCGACTGCGAGCTGGTCAGGGCAACTCTCACTGCCGGCGGGAGCGTCCTGAGGAAGAGGTGGGCGAAGATAAAACCGTCGTCATCCTCGCCTCTCAGGCTCATCATCTGTGCCATCAGATCCGCTGGCCTGTCTGCTTCTCCCTCTGATAGCGCCAGGAGCTTCTCTACCCGCTCTTCCTGCGAGGGAGTGAAAGCTCGGATTAGGGCAGCTTTCAGTGTGCCGTACTTGTTGTCTTGGGGTGGGTGGTTGGTCAAACTCTCCACCCGTTGCACTGTGAGGCTGTCCAGCTTCGCGACGACATGGTGGAACCTCGTTGCATCTGCCGAGATACCCCGAAGGTGGAATTGCGCCTCCACAGTGGTAAACCAGGAGCGCGGGTTATGTTGCCAGAAGTCAGGCAGCTGTAGCATGGTAGCTGCGTTAACCCGGTGGGCTCCTGCGGAGTCCGGCGTGGAAAGGTTGTCGTCACTGGACATAGCAGTCGTAGGTCACCAGTGTAGAAGATGCCTTACAAACGAGACTGAGTTTATTTCTCAGGAAGCTTTATTGAAAGTCACATCTTCTATCATCAAAGTTCTCAGCATAATAAGAGAAAGAAACACAACTTTCCTCCAGCTTTTATAACCCCCAGAGATACTCAACCCCCACATAGCGTATCTCACACCTTAACCCCCACAGAAGCTCAGTAAACATATGCACCCATAGTCACACATAGCCCTCGAGACTTGCTGGCGTCTCTGCTCTCTTCTCCACCTCGGGGCTCCTGCCGGGACATTGTCCCTGACTTCCTTCTTCCCCCAGCACCCACCTCCTAGCCGAGGTCCCTGCTGGGGCATTGTTCATTTGGACGTTTGATTGTAGGCTCTGCACCGTCGAGCCACTGTATGCCTGTGGGGGAGAATGCGTACCATACAGCATGCTACATATGTGCACTAAATATGCACTATAATACTAATGTTACATATGTAGCTCATGTATTTTTACCTACATATGTTTAAGCACAATGGGATGCTTGGGATTACATGTGTGGTTTGACCTCACGTCTTGGATGGGACAGTATGTCTGGACCGCCTGTGGATAACAGCTGGAAGACGGAGGTACGGCGATAAGGAGCTGAAAGGACTTGCCAACCTCCTGGGGGCCAGGCGGAGGACTGAAGGACTTGGGGGGAGAGTTATTGTCAATAAGGGGTTTTGACGGTGATATGTGATTCTCCCTTTGATCTTGTATGTATAAATGAGGAGGTTTTGACTCAGCTCTCTCTCTTCTGTTCTTGAGAGATAGCTGGGGATGTGATTGCAAGATTAAAACCTGAATTAAGAAATAATTCAGCCTCATCTTTTCACGCTCCCTACATTGGTGACCAGAGACGTGAGAATGCATAGAAGGGATTCTCCTGATGCAGACTCGTCGGAGTCGGCCCAAGCGAGCGCCGTCTCCGTCAAACTGCCGGAATTCTGGCAGGACAACCCGGATTTGTGGTTCCTCCAGGCGGAGGCACAGTTCACGCTCACGGGAATAACGGCGGATGACACTAAATTCTACCACGTCATTGCAAGGCTCGACAACCGCACAGCTCAATGTGTGCGGAGCTTGGTACAACAGCCACCCGCTGACAACAAATACGGCGAGTTGAAGGCTACCCTCACCGAGTGTTTCACGCCCTCAGCCGAAGAGAGGGCTAGGAGACTCCTGGCTATGTACAACCAAGGAGGGCGCAGGCCAGCTGCCCTGATGGAAGACATGCTGCAGCTGAGGGAATCAGACAACGATGATTTCCTGTTTAAGCACATCTTCCTAAGTAACCTCCCGATGCACATGAGAGGGACCCTGTCCAGCATGCGTTGTGCGACCCAGCGGGACTTCCGCGCGCTGGCCCGAGAGGCGCAGCAGCTCCTCGACTCCTGCGGCAAGCAGATGGCCACAGCGGCAGCGGCAGACCTAGGTGCGGCGACCCGAGGCAACGAGGAGCCAGAGACAGCGGAGCCAATCCCACCAACAATGGCAGCGGCGCGGCCCCGATGCAGCAGAGGAGATGGCCTCTGTTTTTATCATCGGCGTTTCGCGGAGAAGGCACACAGGTGTG